>VYXH01002319.1:618153-702994 GCA_013397275.1 Burhinus bistriatus
AAAAAAAGTCCTGATGTGTTTCAAATGAGATTTGAAGGGATTATTAATAGCAATTTTCATCCATTTTGGAAAAGAGCAGGAAACTTCCCTTGCCATGTTATTTCTTAAATTATTAATTGTTAATTACTGTTTAAGTTAGAGAGATACTTATCTTTGTAGGGACAATTTCTGTGGTAAATGCAATTCCTTAGAGTTTTTATTAAAGAAATTAATAGAGAAGGCTCCAGAGTGCAGAAATGTCTTGCTATGAATCAAAAATACTTTTTTTAAATTCATTCTACCCTTTTCCTCACTTTGTTCCAGTTACATTGACACTATGGCATCTTAGAGCTCTGGATAGTCATTACTTGACATAAAAACCTAGACTGTCACAAGGAGACTTGGATAAATCACAATCTGAGTTACGAATTTTCTCACTGTTTCAGCTAAATTTAAAAATGGACAATATATTTTTTCAGATTTTTAATATATATAAGATTGTATACTAGCTGTTTTGTATCTCATATGTTACAATGAGCTGTTCTTTTCGAAGTTTCAAACAGCAATTTTTCTACAAGTAAGAGATTTTTCTTTCTTATTGTTAAACGAGCAATGAGATAGAAATTACTGTATGTGCAAATAATGTTAAGGAGAAGAGTAGTAATTGCTTTTCTTGAAGTTTATGCTTACTTTGCATGCTTTTGAATATTCTGTATATATGGACTATGAAGAATATGGAATATCTGTTCCATTTATGCAAATATGATGGGTTTAGTTTCTGAACATCAAATATGCCAAAGAATGAATTTGACATCATTTCAGCTGTAAAGCCAAATTCAAGTTCTACAGCTCTGAAGTTCACAATCAGTCATCTTCTAATGATAATTTATTCACATATCATCCTTGCTGTGATTTAATATAATTTCATCTTACCAAAAAAAAAATCTTCTGTGACATGCTGATCCACATGATGTTTGAGTTACGCTCCATATGAATAAAGTTGTCATTGGGTTTTTTCTTTTTTTTCTTCCTCCAAAGACACCACTATGGCTGCTACAGTGAACTTGGAGCTTGACCCCATTTTTCTGAAAGCGCTGGGCTTCTTGCATTCGAAGAGTAAGGACTCTGCTGAAAAGCTGAAAGCGCTTCTTGATGAGTCTTTGGCCAGAGGGACTGACTCAAGCTATCGTCCGTCTCAGAAGGTATTGGTATTAGAGAGCTTGGGTCATTTTTGTCTGCCTTTTTAAAGCTCCTGCTGCTGATTTGTCTTTTATAGCTGAGAAGTTAAGAGAATCACAAATTGAGGAAAAAGAATAAGTAATTATGGAATGTTCATATGCATCATTTTTCTTTTATACAACATAATCCATTTGATTAATTGAAGTTAATGAAAAGAAAACCTCTTGTTGATGTACCAAGATCTGTAAAAGAGATATTCAACACTATATTGCAAGTGTCGTCACTTTGTAATAGCACTTTTTATATTCACTTTTATATTGGTTTTGGCATTTTTGTTAGTAAACTATCATACATGCTATTTAAGATGAGCCCAAAATTGTGGATTTCTCCAGTTACAATCAGAGCTAAAAGGTTTTAAAATGCACGTTATTTTTGCCACAGAAAAACATGAAGCAAAACTAGCTATTTGCTCATAAATCTTAATCTCTTTTCTTGAAATTCTGTTGATGAAGTCATATGAGAATGAAAAGCACCAAATGGTTCGAAGCAGAAATGATTTGCAGGCTGAAACCATCACCATCCAATGGACAAACATTATTTTTCATCTACTGAAAATCACTAAACACCTGCTAGAGAGGATATTTGAATCTGAGATTAGTGTACAGAAATAACCAAGTGGGGACATCCTCATATTGCTATGTATTGCCATATGGATAATGAGGTAGTTCTCCCCTAGGATGCCTAGCAGTCAGCCTGGTATGTTCTAATGATGGTCCGTATGCTGATAGATTAGTAATGTTTCATTTCTGCGTGTACGTGGCTCCGAATAATGAAAAGGCATTACTACTGCTACCATCTACATGATGCCTGTAATGTCTTTTCTATTCAAATTGTTAACTCTGTGAAACCTAAACTGCAGTTCCCTCTAACATGGGTCTCAAAACTCTCAGGAGCCCTCTGTGTCAGAGCTCAAAGAAGCATTGGTTTGTAGTTTAAAGAAGAAGCAGGGAGCCAAATCATAGTACAAAGGGGCTTGGGAAGCCAATTCTAATAACAGCTTGGCTGGTAGTCATCTGCCCTCAGGTGAGACTGAGGCTGAGGCCAGAGGAAGAAGTCTTTTGTTCCACTCTTTTCAGTGTGTCTCCATTATCAGCTGGACTGCAAAGCTCAGAAATGGAAAAAGTACAAGAATTCCTTTACTTGCATTCTCAGGCTGCAGGATTAATTTGTGGTTGACCATGAAATCCAAGAACAGTGTAAGGAGCACAGGATTACCACAGTCAGGCAGATGAGAAAATCCATTTCTGACTCTGGATGCAACAGGAAGTCTTCAAACTTGGCGGGGGCTGAAGCTGAGGGCTCAGGACCCATCCCAGTATACAGCAGAGAATTACTCCCTTCTTACCAAGCTGGGTGGGGGGTACCTTGCTCCTGCACATTGCTGTGATTGGTCACTCATTTACAGACTCACTTGCTTATTATCCATTGCTGACACTAATGCATCATTAGTAAGAACTATTGATTTCTCTTGAGATCTAAATTTATTAATCTGATAGGTGAATATGGACTGAGATTAAGCGGAAGTCAGTATTTTCCTCAATGAGGGAATGAAGTAATGATGTCTGGTGACATCAGATGTCAACTTATGTTTTCAGCTTATATTGAATTTTGTCCTCAGAACGATCTGAAAACTTGTGTTCGCTATCTTTTCGAGTTTTAAAAGCAGAAAAGTTTTCCTTTTTTATTAATGTTCCAAAGAGGATGTGTCTTTGGAAAAAGAGCACCTTCTCCTCTGAAAGGTGAGTGATAAGGGGAGATTTTAATAATTGACTTCTGCTTAAACATGCTAATTTGTTGATGTGATATGAAAATATTTAAGAAACATTAAAAAAAAAAAAGTGTATATGTAGGTGATCAATGCTGTATGACATGTTGTTTGCCTAACCTGTTATCTAACTAATTGCAAACTAGGAAGTTACTCAAGTGTAGGGTTTGCCTTCAATTTTTGTTTCTGTTTTTAGGAAGTAGAGCAACCAAAAGTATCTGTTACCAAACCTGTTTCCAGTAAGCAAGAGCCTAAAGCTTCTTCTAGTTTGCCTTCTGGCAACAACAATGGCAAGCCCACTGCATCAGAAAAGGTGAAAAAAGAAACAGAAAAGAGATCTGCTGATAAAGTAAGTCATTTTTGTTCTCTAATGAAAAAACTTGGTTAATAAACTTGAAGATGTTTTAGACAAAAGCTCTCCTTTTTACCCTGTGTAAGTCAACTCATTTAATTGGACATAGCCTGTGACCTGCATTATCCAATCATGATGCCATTTAAGCAGTCCAATGGAAGTCCTGTTATAATTATTCTGTGAATGTTTTTCTTGCTCATTGCAGGGGGGTTGGACTAGGTGACCTTTAAAGGTGCCTTCCAACCCAAACCATTCTATGATTCTATGTTTTAAATATCCTGATAATAAGAGGTTACTAAAATGTAGCAAGCTGAAATGTAGGATTCCCAAAGCTTTTTCCAGGATTTTGAGGTGAAGTACAAAAAGTGGATTTTAGCTTCTAGTTCATGAATATTTTGAAGAAAATACGTATCTAAGGAAAATATGTTGTGTGTATGCTATGTAGAGTATGCTTTCTTATACTGCTAACCTAATTGTTCCAGTCATCTTCGCATTTTAATAATATTCATTAGCTTTTTGCATTTTTCCATTCTCTGTGTGTGTGTGTAATAGATAAAAGGCGATACGGCTGAAGGAGCCGATACACCGAAGAAGCCCAGACTAGAGAAGCAAGAGGCTCGTTCCTCTCCTATTACAGTTCAGACGAGCAAGGATTTATCCATGCCTGATTTATCTAGCTTTGAGGAAACCAGTGCTGATGACTTTGCTATGGAAATGGGATTAGCCTGTGTAGTTTGCAGGTAAGTCAACATTGCTTCATTGCAGTTGTGTAGTTACCTCTGGTTTTTTTTCTGTGTACTATTGAGTTAACGCTTCCTGTAGTTTTTATTCTGGAAATCACTTAAGCACATATCCAAAATTAATAATAAATTTAAGGATCTTTGATGAATAAGAATGGCTTCTTGAAAATGGAACGTTTAATGAGAAAACCAACATTTCTTTAGGAAAGGTCGAGTGAAAAGTAATAAACCTAGACAAGATGCAAAACCTGTCATGACAAATACTGACTTTTAATTTTTGGAAAACGGGTTAAAAAGCTTTGAACAGCCAGGCCTAGTGAGAGGTCTCCTTGCACATGACAGGGGGGTTGGAACTAGATGATCTTTAAGGTCCATTCCAACCTAAACCATTCTATATTTCTATGAAAATTTTAATGGCTAATGGTAAGCATTTTAAAAAAATTACTTCTCTTCTGAAAACGTCTTTTTTTAGTGCCATTATTTTGAGATCTGTATGTGTTGCTCCTCTTTTTGTAATAGTTTGACAGTTTACACATAACCATGTTTTTTCAGTTAACAGCATGAATCATAGAATCATTTAGGTTGGAAAAGACCTTTAAGATCATCTAGTCCAACCATTGGCCCTACTCTACCAGGTCTGCCACTAAACCATGTCTCTAAGCACCATATCTACATGACTTTTAAACACCTCTAGGGATGGTGACTCAACCACCTCCCTGGGCAGCCTGTTCCAATGTTTGATAACTCTGTCAGTGAAAAAACTTGTCCTAATGTCCAACCTAAACCTCCCCTGGCACAACTTGAACNGATTAGCTTCAGTTCATTGATCCAGTCTGTCCAGATCTCTCTGCAGAGCCTTCCTACCCTCAATCAGATCAACACTCCCACTTCATTTGGTGTCACCTGCAAACTTACTGAGGGTGCACTCAATCCCCTCGTCCACCTCGTCAGTAAAGATATTAAACAAGGCTGGCCCCAAACCTGAGCCCTGAGGAGCGCTGCTTGAGACCTGCAGCCAACTGGATTTAATGCCATTCAGCACAACGCTGTGGGCTCAGCCATCCAGCCAGTTTTCAGCACAGCGAAGAGTACACCTGTCTAAGGCACGGGCTGCCAACTTCTCTAGCAGAATGCTGTAGGAGTCAAGACAGGTTCTTTTTACTTTTCAATAAGTGCTCAAAAATTGGATCTTAGTAACACTCTCCTAACAATACGTTTAGTGTTAACAGAAGTATAAAATACTGTTTTGAATATCCTGGGATCAAATCACTCAAATCAGGATTTGATTTCACATGTGATTTATATCCTTGTAAGTCCACACTGCTGCCGAAGGCAACAGTTTGGCTCTCCCAATTGTAGCTCCTTCCCTGTCCTGTTTAGGAGGTGTATTGCCCACACAGGCTTGTGATCAGCTGAATCAGCTTCTGGATCAACTCTCCACTTGAGTTTTTCAGTAGGTTTAGGTTTCAGGCAACTTAGTGCGTGTAGATACTTATGCCGGCACATGTGTGGATGCAGAGATGTAGAGCTAGGACAGAGAGGAAGGTGAGCCTTTTGGTAGCAGTATGTGTTGTAGCTCGGCTTAAGTCAGTTGGGAAACTGTACTTTATAACTTTTGTCATTTCCATGGTCATTCCTGTTGTGAAGGTAAAGAGGTGTCTCCAGTCCTTGGAGGATAACTTCCCATTGTTACAGCTAATTATACTGTTAACCAGTTGTGGAGTAATGAGATTTCATGTCACGTTATTCCTGTGTGTAAGCTCAAATGTTTAGTTTCTTATAGACATGGAAAAAGGAAGAAGAGTTAAAACATTTGAAATACAAAGTAAATATTTCAATTTTACCTTTCTTCCTGCAAATTTCTTTTTTTGCTGTCTCCTAAAGGGGCAGAGCCCCTCAGTAGTATGTTAAAATGCTAGTAAAAACAGTGTAGCGTTAACTTATTTGGCAGGAGGAGATAAAGAAAAGTTTTGTTTAGACAGCCTTGAGCAGCTGTGGATTATGAATTCTGTATCTTCCCTGGGAAAGGAATACACATACAGGCATAATGAGAAATGCCTGAAAAGTAAGGAAGGAAAATGCAGCTATAGTGCCTAGCATGGCCAAGACTTTGCTTTGAAAAGTGTAGGCCAGGTATGTGGTTCCATTAGCTGTTCCACAATCTATCTTTAATCTGGCTGCTGAAGGTGTTGCTTCTAGCTAATTGCAATCACAAATTCGTAGTGCTCTTGCAAAAGGTGCATCTATCCTGGCTAACTAACAACATTGGTGGAAAAGGGGAGAACAACTGCCGTCATCTACCTGGACTTATGCAAAGCATTTGACACTGTCCCGCACAACATCCTTGTCTAAATTGGAGAGATACAGATTTGATGGGTGGACCATTCCGTGGATAAGAAACTGGCTGGATCGCCGCACTCAAAGGGTTGCGGTCAGCAGCTCAATGTCCAAGCAGTGACCAGTGACGAGTGGTGTTCCTCAGGGGTCAGTATTGGGACCGGTGTTGTTTAACATCTTTGTTGGTGACATGGACAGTGGGATTGAGTGCACCCTGAGCAGGTTTGCCTATGACACCAAGCTGTGTGGTGTAGTCAACATGCCGGAGGGAAGGGATGCCACCCAGAGGGACCTGGACAGTCTTGAGAGGTGGGCCCATGTGAACCTCATGAAGTTCAACAAGGCCAAGTGCAAGGTCCTGCACATAGGTTCGGGCAATCCTAAGCACAAATACAGGCTGNACAAGAAAGCTGGAGAGGGACTTTTTACAAGGGCATGTAGTGATAGGACAAGGGGTAAGTAACAGCTTCAAACTGGAAGAGGGTAGACTTAGATTGGATCTCAGGAAGAAATTTTTCATTATGAGGGTGGTGAGGCCCTGGACCAGGTTGCCCAGGGAGGTTGTGGAGGCCCCATCCCTGGAGTTGTTCAAGGCCAGTTTGTATGGGGCTTTGAGAAACCTGGTCTAGTGGGAGGTGTCCCTGCCCATGGCAGGGAGGTGGAACTAGATGATCTTTAAGGTCCTTTCCAACCTAAACCATTCTATGATTCTATAACTAAAATAGCTGTCATTAAGCTGATGCTAGAGGGAGGGAGAAGCACAGCAGGGAAAGAAACAACACATGAGAGGGGATGGCAGCAGTCACCCAGTGCTCAGGATTTGTTTTCATTTTACATGAAACCTGCTGGAACTGATGTCATGTGGTTCTCGATCTCCAGCTCAAGTTGGACAAGATGTTTTTCAGAGTAGTCATGCTTCAGACTTTCTGAATCCAACACATTGGTTAGACGGTATTCCACTATTTACTGCTCAGCTTTTAACATGTGGGCCCTTTTTGGGGTTGGCCATCTTGAGCCGAAATAATAACATATGAAATATAAAAGCACTGGATACTCTGTAAAATAACTCAAGTATGAATAGTATTTAGAAAATCACATCTTTTAATTACTCAATCAATTAATCAATTGTGAATGAAAACATCATGTCCACTTGCAAAGTAGGTGGGGTTCGTAGCCAAAGATTTTATATTTGTATTGCTTAAGAAAACAAGTTAATGAGAACCCAGCTGTGGGTTCACAAATGCAAAAGAGTGCGTTTCAATATTAACTATTCATTTTTTATAGATCTAAAAACTAAAGTAGAGACATTAAATATTTCTTCAAGATTTGCCAAGTGTCAAATGTATTTTCATAGTGATTAGGGGTATTGAACATTGATGCCTGTCGTGTTTTTCTTCTTGTTCTTTTATACCAAGTTAGGCACAAGGTGGGAGAGGTTATTAAAATAACTTCACCCTCTCCAGTACCTGCAGATCTTAGAAAAACAAGACTCACCAGTTATATGGCTCCTCAGTTATATGAAAAGGAAATACTACATGCAGTTTGCAGATGACAGTGAACTGTCTCTCAAAAAAACCAGAAAATAGATGTCTTTAAAAAAGCCTGGTTTTGAAAGAACAACCTTATTTTTTATGAGTACTTTTTTGTTTGTTTTCTGAAGGTAAAAAAATCATTAGGTTTGTTTCTCAGTTATCGTATCATCTGAAAATAATTCCAGTTTAACTTGTTTCTGGGCATGAAGAGTTCATGGCTTTTTTTTAATCAGTCTGGGATTGTTCTTTGTAATTTTAAAGTAGGGTGAGTCTCCTGCCTTGAGACATGGCATTGAAACATCACTGCTTTGTTCTGACCCAGTTTATTTAGGAATAACAAACAAACAAAATGGCATTTGAAGTGTCCTGCATCTAAAATAATGGGCCCTGGAATTTCAGAAAGGTTTCTCCCTCTGTTCTTATGCAGCCCATTTAAAAGATAAATATTTCTTATAAAATGTTCTAGTATCCATACGGACCATACCTTCAGACTTCATTTTCCTGTTATATAAAGAAATAAGGCATTACCTTTCCCCACCCATCTACAAATAGAGTTTCCATGGTTACCTGGGTACCTGCTCCTCAGGGATATGAGCAAAAGCAGCTTAGCAATTAAATAGCCTGATTTGTCATCTGAAAGAAGAAATCATTAGGAAAATGGTATTTGGCTAATTCACAGACATACTCTCAGTCATGTGTATATCACTAATTTGTCATTTATACAGTGTGATTACTTTCACCAGAGGCCCACGCAAAATTAAGTCCTCATCACCAGCTTACATGTTTACTTCCAGGCAGGACTGCACAGTTAATCCTTTCTATTCCATCTTTCCATGATTCTGGTATTATCTCAAATTCCAAGTGTCTGTTTGTGTAGTAGGGACCAAAAGGGTGGCTAATGAAACATCTTTAAAGTAGTATACAGCTTGAATGATTTAAATCCTGTAGCAGAAAGCACTCTTACAGGCTTGTCATTGAGAAATTATTTGTTCGTGAACTGTATTGCTTTACAGCCTACAGCAAAATTGTCCAAATGTAGACTGGGCCTTCATATGCTAATATAATGAGGAAGTCATAACTGGTATACAGTGAGGTATCCATGAATGCCCAGGTGAAGCAAAGCAGGTGAGACTGACATTTCCAATATAAAAATCAAACAGGGAAATTAAAAGTGTCATATACACGTTTAATAGTATAGAAGTTTTAGCTTTTCTTGAAAGAAATCAAAAAATACAAAATTTCTAAAATATTTGTTAGGAGGAACTTGTACAGGAAGAAAAGGAATAAATTTTATTTGCCACAGGTAGAAAATACATGTGAAAGCAAAAATATTTTGAGTTTTTATCTTAAGCCTTGCAAAATTTCCAACAATTGGATAATCCTTTAAGTGCTTTCTCCTATAATCTGTTCTTAACTATTTGCTCTGCAGGCAAATGACAGTTACTTCTGGGAATCAGCTAGTGGAGTGTCAGGAGTGCCATAATCTCTACCACCAGGATTGCCATAAACCTCAGGTGACAGACAAGGAAGTGAATGATCCTCGCCTTGTATGGTATTGTGCCCGCTGTACCAGGCAGATGAAGAGAATGGTAGGAGTCAGTTTTTGTCTCATATGAGCACTATTTGAATACAGCAGGCTATTTCTGATACATCAGAGTATTTTATGGGTTGCAGAAATCTTTAGAAGCATGTTGGAGAACCATGTTTCCCAGCAGTGCTTCTCTTGCTGCAGCTGTGGTTTTTAATGTAGCATCTCAAAGAGTATTCTGTAATGTGCTGCTTAAACAAAGCTTTTTAAAAAACAGAAGTTGAGTGAAGAAGACTGAAATAGAATTATTTCCTACTCGGTAAGCAGCAGTTAAACTTTTTTTTTATTTCAGGTGATACTTAGTTTTTAGTACATATCTACCGAATAGCCCTACAGTTTTCGTTTTCTTCTCAGCTTAGGACGTGAATGGATGTTTTCCTGTAAGACAACACTGCAAATTTCGGTCCAGATCTTGAGTGTTGAGTGTTCTCAGGCTCAACAATAAGCTGAGGGTAGCACATTCCAGGAAAAAAATCCCTTTATTTTGATTGATCTGCATGTTAATTTCTTGACTAAACAGACTAATTATTCCTGATCCCACAGGAATTCCACTCATGTCATGAGAAACAAATATCAGAGTAAGAAAGCATTGTTGGATGCATGAAACATTAACCATTAGTTTGCATGACTTTAGTTCTGACATTTTAAAATCAAACCCTTTTATACAGCAGAAAACGTGTTCTCTTTTGGAACTGTTCTATGATAACTTAGTAAATTGTTATCTGTTGAAACGGCTCTACTAAGAAACAAGAGAAGAAGGCAATGTAAGATCCTGGCCTAGGAGTTGTCATCACTGACTGAAATACCTGATTATTCTGATGATCATCAGGCTTTTGAACTCAGGAGTGTTTGCTTGAGGCCTGGTTTTGCACAGGATAGCCATTGCACCCATTCAATGATTGCCTTCAATATGCCCTTTCCTTTTTTTGTTTTGGTGTAAATTCTACAATTGACCTGCTGCTTCTTAGCAGACTGTTGCAGCCTGCATCCCAGTACTGCTGGGTTATGTCCCCGTCTTCCTCAAGTTCACCTGTCTTTGCTTTATTTCTGTGAAGTGCTTTCCTGCTCCCTGAGTATCACCACTGCCGCTCTTTCCAAGCTAAGAGAGCAAGTCCTATTCAGTATGCTGAATAGGGGGGACTCTGTCCCTGGTACCATACTCAGCACTACCTCCACCTCCCCTATTACCTTATTTCTCAGGCATCATTCAGCTTCAAATTGTAAAGGCTAGATTGCAATCCGATAATGCTCATGCTTTTTTGTTAACAGTCAAAACAGTCAATGTTATGGGGCCCATAACTAATTTGAGGTGTTTTTCCTACCGCTTATACAGGCTCAGAAGACACAAAAACCACCTCAAAAACCAGCTCCTGCAGTGGTTTCAGTTGCACCAGCTGTGAAGGACCCATTGGTCAAGAAGCCAGAAATTAAGTTAAAACCTGAGACTCCACCAACTTTTCTAGCATTCAAGAGAACAGAAGTCAAGGTAATGTAGTCTAAATTTTTCAGAGGAAGAGTTTACATTTCACTGCACAGATTATAATTTTTTTTCAATCAGACTAATGTTTTAATGTGTACTGAGTAGTACCATGGCATAGTGATTTTTCATTAACACTAAAAGGTTGGGGAAAAAACCCTTGATTCAACTATAAGGCCCTAAAGCATCCAGTTCTTAACTGTATTTTCATGTTACAAGCCAGAGAACAGAATTTACTCTATGGATTTTTTTGATGATATTTTATACAAATAGAAATCCTCATAAATGTGCACTAGCAGCCCAGAAAGCCAACCGCATCCTGGGCCGCACCAAAAGAAGTGTGGCCAGCAGGTCAAGGGAGGTGATTCTCCCCCTCTACTCCCCCCTCTTCTCCCCCTCTTGTGAGACCCCACCTGGAATACTGTGTCCAGCTCTGGAACCCCCAACAGAAGAAGGACGAGGACATGTTTGAACGAGTCCAGAGGAGGGCCACAAAGATGATCAGGGGGCTAAAGCACCTCCCCTGTGGGGACAGGCTGAAGAGAGTTGAGGTTGTTCAGCCTGGAGAAGAGAAGGCTCTGGGGAGACCTTATAGCAGCCTTCCAGTATCTGAAGGGAGCCTACAGGCAAGATGGGGAGGGACTCTTTACCAGGGATTGTAGTGATAGGATGTGGGGTAATGGTTTTAAACTGAAAGAGGGAAGGTTTAGATTAGATATTAGGAAGAAATTCTTTACTGTGAGGGTGGTGAGACACTGGACCAGGTTGCCCAGGGAACTTGTGGAGGCCCCATCCCTGGAAGTGTTCAAGGCCAGGCTGAATGAGGTTTTGAGCAACCTGGCCTAGTGGGAGATGTCCTTGCCCGTGGCAGGGGGTTTGAAACTAGATGATCTTTAAGGTCACTTCCAACCCAAACCATTCGATGAATTTCGTAAAAGATACGATGTGCTCTCCGTGGTCAAGTAACATATGCATATTTTGATAGTTAGAAGGCTTCTCCTTGTGATAATAGGGAAACTCTAGCTGACTCAGACCTAATTTAGGAGGTGGCTGCTTTTTATATATGTTGCCTCATGTTTCTGTTTCTCCAGGTTATTTAATAAATATTGACACAAGTTGGTCAAAGGTGGTAAACCGGATGCAGCATAGTAGTCTTAACAAAGCAGTCTAGGAAAACACACCTTTAACTCAGAATCAAAGCAGTTATTCAAGTGCTTAAACTTATGTTTGCCATTGCTCTGTCTGGATGCAAACCATCATGAATAATATGATGGCTATTGCTCAAGCACTTACACTTGTGAATAACTTTTTTCACTTCAGCAGTTATTTTATGTGCCTAAACGGGTTGTAAGAGTGAGGCCCGATTTAATCCATCACCTTTACTGTTTAGAAACTGTCTGGATATATTATAGAATAGAGCGGTTTCATTTCCCTTTTGATTCTGCTGTTTGGTACAACTCTGGTTTAATAATTCAGTGTGTGTATTATCTCCATCTGAAAACTGGGGATTATAGAGTTTAAGGTGTGGGAGCTGCAGTTAATGTGTACAGCACTTTGCAGGCAAGGAAAACTTTGTTTGCAGGAAGTTTGTCTTTTGCAGTACCTGAATGGGAAGACTACAGGAAAGAAGTGCAGTGACTTTTTTTTTTAAATTGTCTATATGGTACAGGCTGCTAAGAACCAAGAGAAGGGAAGGGAGGGAGAGGAAAAAATTTAGACACTGTGAGTTTGACCAAAAGACTGTAATAAATGCAACAATTAATTGCTCAGTGTCTGATTTTTGCCTGAGCATCTGTCATCTTGTTAAAAAGTGACACCAGATAACAACAGTAAAGAATAAAAGGTGGTGACTTGCCTCGCTTTTTTTATACTTCACAAATTTGAGCTTTTTGTAGTTAAACCATCTTGTAGAGTTTATGGAGGGATCACAATGCCATATGATAGCCTGCTAGCTGTATAGAAGAAAGGGAAGAAAAGGTAATACTGGTTTTATGTGGCTGGGAAATTAAAAGTTGGCTGCACTTGGCATCCTTTCCTTCTCTTGTTAATACTTTTAACTTCAGTGACCAGAGATGAAATATTGTCCACTGGGTGTTCCTGGGAAAAGATCCTAAACAGAGGCTCAACCTATTCCTGTTGTAGTGTGTTACACAAATAGATGCTACTATAATAAGAATGCTTTATTTATTTTAGACCTCAGCAGCAACTTCGGGGAACTCGGCCAGTACAAGTGTTTCCTCTTCAGCAACCAGTGGCCTTACAGGATGGGCTGCTTTTGCAGCCAAAACCTCCTCTGCCAACCCGTCAGCTGCCAAACTGGGATCAACAGCACAGAGCACCAGTGGGAAACCTGCAGCTTCTTCAAATAACCAGAAACCTGTGGGTTTGTCAGGGTTGGCAACTTCCAAAACAGGACTAGGGTCAAAAATAGCTTCTGCCAACAACAGCACAAACCCTGTTCAGCTGAAACCTCCTCCACCTTTGACACTGGGGAAAACCACTCTTAGCCGTTCGGTAAGCAGTGACAATGTCAGCAAAGTAGGTCTTCCTAGTCCCAGCAGTACTGCGCCGAGCACCAGCAGCCAGGTGAGCAGTGGGAATGGCAACAGTGGGACTGCAGGTAACAGTGGGGGCAACGCAAGCAAAACCACGACAGATACTGGTAATCAGTCAGCCTCACTAAAAGGCCCAACTTCTCAGGAATCTCAGCTCAATGCTATGAAAAGGTTACAAATGGTCAAGAAGAAGGCTGCTCAAAAGAAACTCAAGAAGTAGTATGGCTGCATGCTAATTTTGTTGGTTGTGTTCTGTGAAAACAGCTGCATTGGTGTTTTTCTTTAAGAAAATCGCCCGGTTACTGAACTGAAAGAGTAGTTAAATCAGGGAAGCCCAAAATCTATGTTATACAGGAGGTCAAACTTTGCTAATCCTAGCATTCCTTTTGACTTTCCAAATCTATGAATTGAATTTGTTGGAGGAATTCACTATTATATGCTCCTGTTTTTTAGCTCAAAGCACTGAAACTTGAAATGGTAAAAGTTGGGTATTTTTGAGTATTAAAAAAAAAAACAACCCAACAGATTTATGTGGACACTTAATAAATTGAAATTACTGAAACTGTCATTCTTAAACGTTATTAATAAAAATATTATTAATCTGGGAAATCCTTGCTGCTTTTCTTTCACCCCATTTTCTAATACTTAAAATGCATCAGCTGTTCAGAGTTGTCTATATTGTGCAGAGTTAATGACGTTTGTCCCAAATTATACAGTTCTGTAGCGAAAAAATGTTTTATTTTAAATCGTTTAAAAAATTAACTGTTAAACAACATATTCTATTTAAAGTGAGAATTTTAAGTGGCCTATTTTGGTTTTATACAGTGAGAAACTTCATGGGTCGTTTTGTTGTAATTCTCTGAGGGAGGAGAAAAGAGTGTTGGCAGCAGATAAATGGTCCCTAAACTGTAAAAAGAGCGTAAGAGAGCCAAGACAGTATGTTCAATCTTTCTTAATCTGTAGAGAACCTTAGTATTGTCCTGTTGAATACGAATGGAAAATAAGTGGTAGGCAGTGTGTATTTTACTTAAAACACAGTCCAGTTGAACACCATTGTTTTGATGATGTGGGAGACGGAAAAATAGAAGAAAATGAAGAGAATTGACTTAGGTGTCAATAAGTTAGCTTCCTTTCTGGCACACCTGAAACACAGAAGACTTTTTAATTACCCGAGTATTCCATGCTGTTAAGTATTGCTATAAAATTCACAAGCCTTGCATGTGTCACTGCCAACCTATCTTGGAAAATGAAGCCTCTAGTCTCTTTACTGTTCTACCATAGCCTATATGATTATTATCTAAAATTACTGCTTTCTCATACAAGGAAGGACTAAAGGCAGAAATCTCTTTAGGAGTTAGTGACAGTGTTGGTCACTGTTCAACACTTCAGATACATAAAAACCCTTTTCTAGTCCTGTCAAGTAGTTTCTAAGGGGAGAGAGTTGTTTGTTGTTTGGTTTTTGTTTTTTGTTTTTTTTTCTTTTAAATGTCTATTAGAGTTTTGAAATCGGTTGGAAAACCTTTTCTAGCAATTTCTGCAGGAGGCAGAAACAGAAGTAGATACATACAAGTGCATGTCTTCCTTCATGATGTTCAAAGTAGGAAACGGATTCTGTATATTCTAAAAGTTCAGTTTCTTTCCCCTTCCCCTCAGTGATTTGTATTTTAGAGGGAACACTGTTCATGCATACTTTCCCAAATCTGCTGGAAGACCCTGTATTTGAATTTACTAGCAAGTGTTGCAGGATGACTTCTAACTGGATATTGGCATTGGATCTTTCAAGGCTTGTATGTAGATAGGTTTAAGCCTGAGAAGGGTTGTATTTCCAGATGAGAAGGGCCAGGACATGTTGGAGATTTAGAAGAGTCTTAAGCTTATAGGAAGCTGATTGCAATCTCCTGGTTGCAAAAACACAGTCACAAAGAAATGCTAGGACACGGATGTTTCCCAGCTGTTTTATGGCACCTGTTCTATCCCTTGAGTTGTAATTATAGGAAGAACTATGAACCATGCCACCAGTTCTGATGTTGCACAGGATTTCAGGTTGGCTAGCCTGCCAACAGTGTCTGAAAGTGCAAAGGCCAGGGTCTGGAACTTGGGAGACTAGGTATTAGGATCCATGTAACCCAGAATCGGGATCCTAATATGCCACTGTCCCTCCCATAGCATTCATGGGACAAAGGGTTTATTTGATTTGGGCAGGGGCAGATTCTCCTCAACTCACAGGCTTCCTTTTTGGGTAGATTTGGGCAGATTCTCCTCAACTCGGACTTCCTTTTTTCCCCTCTACTAGTTCCTTTGTGGATTTGCAAGTGTCTGAAATAGTAATATAAGGTATGTTAGCTGTTAAAATAGGTAAAAAAATATTTGTAATAGCATAGATTTTCAAATTGAAAAGACTGCTCAGAGATCTGAATATATTCCTTTAGCCGTTCGTGAAAATGAGGGTTCATATTTTGCTTAAATAAAGAATAATAAAAAAATAGCGTTTTTTAACACTGCATAGGAAAAGTTTTGTTATACTGAGTGACATATTCCACAACTTTTACGGGAACTGTCATATCTGTTTTTCATTGTTAATTAGTGTCTCAGTGCCAGGAGCAAATGAAGCAGATGCCATGGGATTATTGCAAGAGAGAAGCTGTGCCGGGGCAGAGTTGCATCAGTAGTGTCCAAGGTGACTTGTATCCTACCAGCACCTTGGGTCCTCTGCCTAACTGCCAATAATACCACAAACTTGAAGGAGAGGGAGGAAGAGGAATTTGTCTCTGTGTGTGGGTATTGTTCAAGCTGAATATGTTAAATTCCCACTTCCAGGGCCTTGGGTGGTATCAGCTTTGTCTTCTTCATTTTGCCTAACATAAGCCTCCTCCACCCCCTAGCCCCAGCACGGTGTTGCACTGAGCCCTGCTGCTGTTGCAAAGGAGGTTTGTAGGCGCTGTTACTGCCTCTCGGGAGCTTCCTGTGGCAGCTTTCATGGCTTTTTCCTGATTAGACCTAGCTCTTACACCCACAAACCTCCCTTCAGCTATTTCCGTGTATCCTGCTGGATTCTGTTACATTCCTTTAAACCTGTCCCAGCCATGTGTGGGTTACACTTAATGCTTTACCACTGCCAACTAAGACAGGTAGTTGAGAAAGTATCAGGTCTTCCAGTTCTCCACTCGCACCCCTGAGCTGTTCTTCACAGCTTGTGCTCCCTCTCTTTGTCCCAGCTGCTCGAGACTTTGTTTGGCTCTCAAGAACTGGCTCAAGCTGAGCACTGGAAAAGGATCTCGAGTCTTGCTGTCTGCAACCAGCACTCAGCAATCCTCTTTCCATTCCTTCTGTGATGAGGGGGAGCATCTCTAAACATGAAAACATCTCAGACTTTCGTAGGTAGGTAAAAGCTACAGCTTTTCTTAGCCATCCTTGTATTTTAAGTACGTGTAAAGCTGATACGTGCAGCTATTTCCCATACCTCTTTTCTCCACAATTAAGATTTAGGCTAAGGTTCCTTAAATATCCAAAGGAATAGTTTCATTTATTCAGGATTGCCTTAGCTACCTGGAGAATTTGCATACTTTTTCAATTATTATTTCCTATGGAGTAAAAAAAGAAAGGCTTTGTAGTGCCTGCAGCTGCCAGGGTGATTTAAAAATAAGAGCAAGAGAAGGAGGAATCCAGAATTTTTATTGCTTTTCGATCAGCCGATCCTTTTTCCTCTCTAGCATGGAAGGTTTTTAGTGGTGGCATAGAGGGAAAAGACACTGAAGCAGTTTCCATTAGCAAACAGAAGGCGTATTTTCTTCCTTGATGTTAATCAAAAGAATGTTGCCTACACTATGAAGTAGAGTATGAAGACACATTCTTTTAATGGCCGGAGTGCTATATAAAGTGTTCACTCTAGTAGTAAAACCTGCTCCCACAGGAAGGTTCAAGGTGCTAGCTGCCTCTGTCTTGCCTCTGACACATAGTTTTGCTTGCAAGTGTTCAGAAGCTTACATCTGAACTGTGCAGATTACTTTAGGTACAACGTATGGGGTGAACAAAGGCAGAAAAAATTGATCTTTGTTTTTAAATTGTGGTAGCTAGTGCCCAGGGAGGTGGTCGAGTCACCGTCCCTAGATATGTTTAAAAGTCGTGTAGATGTGGCACTTGGCGACATGGTTTAGTGGCAGACCTGGTAGAGTAGGGTCAATGGTTGGACTAGATGATCTTAAAGGTCTTTTCCAACCTAAATGATTCTATGATTTAAAATACCTCTGAGACCTGATTCAAGTGTATCCTGTTGTTGTGTGTCTATAACTCTTGTAGGTTATCTCCTATTCATTTAGAATAAAATAACTTATGCTATACCTTTTATACATGCTTGTCTTTTCCCTCTAATAAGGCCAAGTCTAGCTGGACTTGCTGATAGCACTGTATGAGCAAAATCTGCAACAGAGCTGCAATTTGTATCAGCAGAAGACTTTCTTCTGCTGTAACTTTCCCAGCTTCCTAAATGAAATATAAAGTCTCTTTCTGTTGGTGTTAAAATGTCAGTTAGGATTGTGATTCTTTGAAGTATTATATCAGGAGGGATTTATAGCATAGACCTGGTCTTTTAAATCAAGTGTTTAGCTTGAATATGTAAGATAGGCACTGCTGAAAAACAGAGTAGATTGAAGGGAACAGTTGCTTTCTGCTTTGAAGTTATAGTTAAGATGGAATTAACAACTGTATTTTCAGGAAAGGAGTCTGTTCTACAGGATCGTTTGACTGAATTTGCACATCGCGTTGAGAAATCTAGTGTAGGGCAGAAAGAAGGAAGGCCCTTCTGAATTTTGAAAAGCATATCTCATATTTAGAAAAAAAACCCTGTAAAATAGTCCTGTGATTTTTATATCCCCAGACCAAATTACTCTGTGATTTACTATAAAAATAGTTACTTGACTTTCCTTATGTATTTTATACATTGGTATGGTAATATTTTACTTCCACTTAAATATGATGGTTTTTTCATAGATGCCCAAATTCTGATACTCTTACTAATGTGAAATGATCGGTTAGTCTGGTTCCATGAGTGTTCCTTCTGGCCACACTAGGGGATGCTGGTGATATCTGGGTCTAAGAGGAAAGTTCTAGCACAAAGTTCTGTAATCTATTTTAGTAAGACAAGCTTTTATCTGTTACAACTCATGACAGACCTCTGGCTGGACACAGCAGTAAATAATGGTCATGACCTCAGGAGCAGCTAGAAAAGAACAGAACTAAGCTGACATTTGGAAACTTGAAGTGTATTTTGAAACTTGCTCAGTATTTTGATAGTGTTTGATGAGTTCTAATATATTGATAGATAATCTAGGATGCATATTAGAAATGCAGCGTTTTATCTGAGGCAACTCTATTTTCTCTGTTCTGCTAATTTTGCAGTGATGCTTTTAATAGTTCACAACAGAAGGCAGATCTTGGATAGCATAGAAAGCTCTTTGCTTCTGGAAAAAGTCTTGTTAAAAAAAAAAAGAAACATATCTTTACAAAAATAGATTTTTATTATTACAATAATTTAAATGAAGATTTTTTCACCATTTCTGAACAAACAATATTATAAGAGGAATTATCAGTAATAGATCTACAGGCACAAGGATTGTCATGGCTGTGTTTCCTATTGCAGGTGTTAGGTCTGCTTCACCTATCTTCATTTTTACGAGCTATCTTAAAATGACAGCAGAAGTATACTTTAGTGTTGGAAGGATGTAATTACTCAGTGAAGCTTCCTAAGACAAAAAGTCAGAAAGAATAATTTTTTAAATCTGTGTTTGCATTGAAAAGGTGAATCCTTACTTAAGGTTCACAAGCACCGTCCAAGCAAAGGGAAGATGGTGAAGCACACAGGTGCCAGAGGGCTGCTGTTCATTGGCTTGGACATTTTCTGGGTTCCAGGTTATGAATGGCAACACTTAAAAATATTTCCTGAATGGCGAAACAAGTTTGAGTGGACTCAATCTTGGAAGTACTTGTACGTGCTTATTGTCACAGTGGTTCAAGTAAGTAAAATGTACATTTGAATAAATGCAAGATCAGTCCATTAAACTGCAGCCTGTCCCTGCTTCAATCAAAATAAATTAGTTTTGTCATTAATCAGAATAAGAAAACTCTTAGAATACTGTAACCTTCTCTACATTAAAGAAACAGCTGCAAAAACATTGCATATTCTTAGGAATTTTTGGAGTCCTACCATAGCTCAGTTTCTAGTATTTAAAGCACTATCTTAACAAAAATGTGTCTGAGCAAGTCTAATAAGAATTGTTGTAAATCTCCTTAATGTAGGAAGGCTTTAGATTCAAAGAGCGTCTCTTAATTTTTTGCAATTGTAGTTTGCATTAATCTATTTTAAAAATAAAAGTTTGCAATATATTTGTAATATCAAATGATAACAGCTAAAACTTCAAATTTCTGAAATGAAGTAAACCAATGTACCTGGGCACCTAATAAAGTACTTTTTCTGGATCCCAACTTACAAGGCTATAATAAAGTCATATAAATTATACCACAAGATAAAAATTAGTATGGGTCCTAACAATACACTGGGATTTCATATGGCCTACTAGGAGTTCCCAAGTCCCACAGAAGTTCAACAAAATTTAGGTGGCCAGCTCCGGTATATTTCATCCTTCATTCCTTGTTACTTCAGGATACCTAGTGAGTATTTTGGAGAGCAGCATTTGAGTACTCTTTGAGACACCTTCACAGAGCCTGATTTTTCATGGGGAATGTCCCTAACACTCAAAATCACAGCTCTCCCTATGGCTCAAGCTGAGTTCTCAGAGCTAAGACTTCAGAAATCTTTTTTTCCTGACTCTCACCCTTAATTAATTTCACTGTCTGAAATACAAAACTTCATCATTGTGCTTACATGACTGCATTAAGCCTATTAAGTACAATTCAGTCATTTCTAAAACTGTTTCAACTATTGCAAAGTATAGATCATCTCCAAATAAAATACTCTAAATTGTAAGACATACTGAAAAGCTTCTTGTGTGCATCGTCCCCATAATCTTAAAATATAAAAGCCAAAGCAGTGCAAGCTTAGTAGGGGAGAGTCTTTCAGTCCATTCTTCCAAGTGGATTTAACTAAAGGGAAAGTTTTCCATAAAAACAGCTATCTCCATTAATAAAATGAATGAGAATCTTTTTTGCTTGCTATGGAAAAGCATGTTTTAAGTGCATCAGGTCATGTACAGTTAGGCAAAATAATGCATTATCTATTATTACTGCTCATTGGATTGCAGTAGTTCACAGAGTTTCACATACCAGTTTCTGGATGTCCATCTCGGAGAACTCAAAGTTTCTCTATCATATAATTTAATCCAGCACAAATTTCAGGTTCTCGTCTCTGTGATCCACTGCATTCATCTTCTGAGCAAGATTAAGAACTTCCTTTACCTTTTTAGGAAAATCATATGAAAATTTGGGACACCTAAAGAAAATGAAACTAGGTTCATTAGTGTAGCAAAAACTATTGTTTGCATCAACTGCCCTAACTTTTCTCCTCCTTTCTTTGCTGACAGGTTATTTCCTATTACATCTCAGTAATGATTTAGAATCATTTCATCTTCATACCCCACAATTCAACTATAGGAAGTAGAAACTTACACAAAAGCTTTAGAACAATTTCTGTATACCCTTGATCAGCAACACACAGCCCCTTAATTTTAATAGTGTTACCATTTTAATGGTCAGTCAGTAATAAGCAATTATGCAGCAATACAGATAACACCTGACAGGACCTTACCTTCAATTACACTATTTGCTGCAGGCATAGTCACTTTTTTGTTTCCTTTTTGCAATGCTTAGCACAAGGTCCTCAGTTGTCACTAGAGGATCCAGGCATTGCTGTATTGAAATAAATTGTGATGAACGCTCAGTTATCAATGGTAATAGCAACAAGATGTTGTTATATCACTATTCAGTCTAGCTCAAGAGTAGGGCACCAGCCTGACCTAAGGATCGCTGTAGTCAGTGAACCTAAAGAAGTACTACTTGACTTTCAGATTGTTCCTTGTGATGTTTTGTTTTCTATGCCCACTGAGGATGCGATGTGAACTATATTAACTTGTTTAAATTGCCTCGACCGTTTTGAAGATAATTTAGCAAAATACAGGGCTTTTGACTCTGAATTCTGCAAACAGTGAATCAGCTCATAGATACATTCTTCACTGTTTGATCTAACATCAGACACTTCGAGAATGATGATTATTTTTTTTTTTTCCTCGAAGAGAAATTTTGAAAATTTCCCGAGTCTTAATAACACAGGTTTCATTTCACTACACAGATCTTGGACTATAAAGCAGTTAGTGTGGAGACATATGTGGAATTTCAAACCTGGGGCGCTTTCATATTGCTGCAAACTGTTTTCTACCATATGAAGTAGTTGTGTAATTCTTTTGAAAATTTTAACTTCTTCATTTCACAGTACCTGTTTCTTGTGCCCCCTCTTCTTTCCCTCCCCTATTTCCATATTTAACTAAACACCTTCTTCCCTGGGACCAGCCACTGGGTCCACCACATTTGGTATGTTTTAAGTTGAAATGTTTCCTACAAAAATGAAACCCTTTTTCTTTTCCCACTCCAATAATCTCCACTGAGAAAACAGTTCATTACAAAAGTGGCTGAGGATAAAAACAGACAGCCAAAAACTCAAGTTTTAAGATGTGTTTATGTTCATTGAGATAGTAGTTCAGGTACAATTCAGCCTGAACTACAGCATCCCTGAAGACTATTTGTCCTTTTTCAAGGCTAATTCTCTTCATCTTGAATATTATTTGCTAAATATCATGGAAGAAAAACATAATTTTAGCTGTGATTTGTACTTGTAGGATGACTTTTGACATAGAATGCTTTGACAAAGGAGAAAATTATGGGGTAATAGAAAAGCAAGCTCTTCAGGACATTAATCAGAATCAGTCTTCCTGTTAAATGTTTCCTCCCTCAGGTCTTGACAAGGTGATGGCTTTTGGAGGATGGTGGTTCTCAATATCATCTGTGCGCTGTACCAGATACCATGGCTTCTGTCAATCACTTCTGAGTTTGCCTTGCTTGCTGCAAACTGTAATAGATGATTATTCTGTCTACTTCAGAGAAACTGGCTCAATGGGCCTTTCTCTTCCTAAGCGTATGTCATCTTCCCAAGATAATTAGACGGTACATATCCTTTCTGACCTTTTGCTTCTGCTAGCCACCATTCTTTATTGCCACCCAGGTCAGAAAACCGAAGTATCCTAACCTTCTGGTACTCCTGAAGACTGAGTTCCTGATCAGTTCTTGCTTGAAATGCATAAACAGCATAGAAGGTCTGAAAAAGGAAAGCCACAAAAACCAAAATCTGAATTAAGAAATGTAGCTACATCTTACCCTGTCATTGTGTATTAGTATGAGTTCTGTATACAGAAAATGTGTAATAATATATACAAACGAGTACGCAACTATACAGTCTGCAACTGCTAGACAGACTACAATGAACAGGGACAAAATAAAAAGTAAAATTGAAGGATCTGGGGAATTCTGCATGGGGAGGAACAAACCAAGCTCTGAGACTTCATCACCTTACTACACTAGTAGGGTTTTCAGCTCACAGCAAGTGCCTGTTTCTGTCACACCAAGCAGCCTTGGATTGGACGGAGAGTTTTCCAGCAAGGTTTCTTCAGGGAGAATCACCTTTCCTAGAGCTCCTGTACTCAAATGTGGCACACAGGTCACTTCTGTGCCTTGCTGACTTTGCCAC
The DNA here is from genome assembly GCA_013397275.1 of Burhinus bistriatus. NCBI lineage: Eukaryota > Metazoa > Chordata > Aves > Charadriiformes > Burhinidae > Burhinus > Burhinus bistriatus. The sequence continues at coordinate 641,463 of VYXH01002319.1, forward strand.
AGCTTCCTTGTCAACACTAAGTGGAAAAATCCCTGAAACTGAGTTATTTTGCAGGTTTCTGCTCCATAGGAGGACCTTTAGGTATTGTATGTGGGGTGGCATAATGCCAACAGTGTGTCTTCTGTGAGACAGGACTACAATTCACAGTTTAACTGATTATCTTTTCCTACCTCGTAGCTATTTAAGAAAGGCAAAAGAACAGAGGATAACAAATTCCCATGCCATACTGACAGATTAGTGGCAGTCTTTTCCAGCGTAAGAAGAAACCATTTAAATTATAAGCAGTATAATTCTAGATTTGAAATAGGAACCACAAGACGACAGGCACAGTGTGTATCATACTTACATGCTGATCATCCATATCCTGAAAAGCATCAGTCCCTGTGCCATTAATTGCGGGATTTTCACAGAAGTGAAGAGATGAGCTACTGTCACTCTTCTTGTGCCCTGGATTTCTTGTGCTGCTGTCAGTAAAGGGCCGTGAAGAGACAAAGAGGCTGATATTGTCAAAATCCTCATCACCGAAGCTGTGTTCTGCTATGTCCTTCTGCGCTTTGGCTGGATTGTAAGGCCTCAGGAAGGAGGAATACACATACCCTTTAAGGACTAGACACCAGAATAAAAAGAGAGAAAATAAACAGCAAAATAATGCTAAAGCCATTTCAAAACCAACCATTTTACACAGCTGTCAGTATAACAAAGGCAAACAGATGGGGCCAGAATGAAACCAATATCCCAAAGAGAAGCTGTTATTGGGATGTTTGTGCAAAGAACTTACTTCCTGTGTCAACAAGCCATCTGCTCGTACTTCCGAAGGGGTCCTTTTGCTCCACAACAGCCACCAGTTCTCCTTCATGTAAATCAATATCAAATTCCTGTGTGGCATTGCACTTGCGCTTAGCTTGGTATAGCAATTCTGTGCTGTACGTACTCAACAGCTTGGTCCTGTGGTCTTCTGTTTGACGTGGGGATTCAAGCTGAAAAGCCAAAAAATTATTCAGTGGGAATAATGCTGACACCATTTCTAGAGCAACACAGATGCATAAAAACCAGTGTATGCTGCATGTAGCAACTGACCCAACATTTTTACACACAGATCAAGGAGTTACTTACACAGCTATATGTAACCAAATCTCCTTTGCATATGCAGCAAGGACCTGTCCAACTGCTATATTAATAGGTGAGCAATAAAGGGCAGATTTTAAAGAAATGTAGGAATTTCACTAATTAAAGACCTCTTAGTCTGTCCTCTGCTCTCAAAGAGCCGGCGTTCTGTATGTGAACTGTCACTTGCTTAATTGTTTTTCCGTAGCAATGATCTTTGAATTCCTGTGTAGTATCACAGAAGAAGCATAATCCAAAAATCAGCTGAGTTGAGCTAAGGTCATACAACAACTTGCATGATAAGGCATTAGGCAAAAAAAAAAAATCAGTGGTACCCAAACAGACTGCTTTTTGTGTGAAATTACGTTGCTAAATAAGGGCAAGGTGCTATTAACTGCTGGAAGCATATTCACTCAGAGTTTGGTTAGAGGGCAGGGTGCTGTACAACAACGTGATCTTAACGTACCACAGAAGCAAGAGCACATGTGCCTTACTGATGCTAAATAGAATCCCACAGCTTCCTCAGCTTCTCCTGTAAATCTTTAGTTGATTTTTTATTCTTCTGTAAACTAGACTCCTAAAAGCTCTGGAAATGTCTGATACGATCGGGAACCAGGGAGACACAGATTTCCTGGTGCACTTTCTGAATCTTCTTCTGTGGGGGTGTATGTGTGTGCATAAGTGCGTAAACACCAGTACGCATAACCACAGCTGAGGACGAGCAAAAAAAATGTTCTGAATTAGAACACTGAGACGCACTGTAAGAGTATTTAACAAAAGAAGTAATCAAAGTTTACCTATACAACCTTAGACTTAACATATGCAGACATAATTTCAAGTGGATTTTCAAGATAATAACATGAAAACAGAGTGAAAAATCTTCAGAAGTTACTGGTTGATGGAACAGCTTCATTCCAACAAACTGATTCAGAGTCACAGTGAAGAGACCAAGCCCAAACCTCTAGGTGGCATAAAAATGGGTTTTTTTCAAAAGCAATCCAAAGAGGATGCTTCATACACAATTCAGATGTATGGTACTCACCGGAGAAGGGACAGGTTTCTTTTTTTCCAAGCTCCATTTTCTCTCAATAAAGGTTGCACTGCTGTTTTCTTTTACAAAATTCAGCTTGTGAACCTCCTCCATCAACTGATTCTGCACTTCGCAGATGCTTGAGGAAGACAGCTGCAAACACAAAGGTGGGTTAGATCTCATGAACAAAATGGTAAGGAGATTTGAGAGAGCAGATTTGGTTTAATGGGGTGAACGCTAGGAATCAGGAAGTCTGACAAGTCACTGCTATTTTCTGCAGAGTCCATAGTGTGCTAGGTACGAGATGGAAAGAAAAGAAAGGTCTTGCTTAAAGAAAGTTTCTAATAATTGCTATTAGATTTAAAAGACATACGAATTTAAGTTAAATCATTAAAAAATGTTCTAAACAGTGATGAAAATGAACAGCCTTGCACTTACTCTACTGAGCCACCTGCTTTCAGGTGCAAATGTGCATCTCAGCAGCTATCAGAGTGGTCAGTGTGCTGTAAGGCTTGGAGTAGTTTACCCTACAGCTGTGTGTTTGTTCAACCAGGTGCTGCCACCAAGTTAAAAATCGTTGGCTAAGCTGAAGCTCTGCCTGTGGCACTGGGTAAGTGCTTTTGGTCTATGCCTAACCCCAAATGTATTTGCTGATATAAACAGGAAAAAGAAAAAGAAGGTAATTTTGTAGGCAGAGCCTCACAGAAAACAATGCTGTCAATACAACAGCTTTCAAAACATGAAATGGTCAAATTACAGGGACGCAATTTCTTCACGCAGGAAAGACCTTCATTTTCCCATTAAGCAGCACAGCTCTATATTTTGATCCTGACCTTGGTTTCTTAAATTTTTCAGCTGCCCCTGACTATAAAGCACTGTGTTCAAGCCTTCATGGAAAGGAATACTCTAGAACTGCCTCACTACAATGTGTTTCCTATCTAGAGTCTTGCTCCGGTTCAGGTGAGTGGATTTGGATGTGTGGAAGCATTGTTGCAGCTGTGTTTCTTGGCAGGGTTTAAGTCCTCTAGGCAAAAGTACAAGAAAACTGAAACAGTAGGATTTTTCACACAAATTCAGAATAATTTCTCAACTTCAGTCTTCATGTAATGATCATAGAGCCAGAAAAAGTAGAGTGGGCTGGAGGAACCGATGCCCTTCTGTGTAGCTCAGACAGGCATCTTTGGTACTTTTGGCTACATAAGTGAAATTATTTGAACTTTCTCAAAATGCCAACGTAGAGAAAGCTATCCCTTACTGCCTAGAGATGTCTGCAGGATCTTCTGTGGCATATTTGGGTTTAAAAGCAACTTGCTTTTTACAGAAATTATTTCATCAGATCTCCTAACATGCTGCTTTTCTGCTGTCACCTGTGACTCTGCAGGTCTAGCAGCAACAGTTCATGTACTTTCTTAGAATTTCTCTTCTTGTGTTTTCAGGGCTACTCAGGGTAGATGCGAAGAAACAAAGACTGAAATGCTAGCAGCTGCCTCCTTTTTGCCTTACTGTAATGTTCTTGCCATTACTATCACTGTAGCAGCTGGAACAGCTGCATTAGGATCATTCTCGATGAAAAGTCCAGGCCTGACAAAACTTAAGCTCAGAACTTAACCTTTGCTGAGCTTGCAAGGAAAAAAAAAAAACCCCAAACCTGACTGTGCTTAGCAGAACAAACAAAATCAGTGTAGCTTGTAGGTATATGTCCTGCATAACTCTAGCCAAATCATACAGAAAGAAAAAAGACAAATAAAGGCAGAGCTACACCTGTTTCCAATATACTTACTGGAACAGGCACCACCACAGCAGAATTTGATTGAAGTGCTGCAGACATAATATTCCTGAGGAGGGTGATGAAGCAATGCAGGCAGTTCAACACAATCTTTTTGGCTGCTCTGTTGAATACCTGAAGTTCTTCCACTAACTGTGCGTTTAGAGCCTCATAGTCTTTCTTTGCCAGGTCCAGCTCTTCTCCCGTTGGCCTCTGAAGGTAGCTGTTGTAGTCCAACAACTTGTCATAGCGCTTCTGGATGAGCTTCTGTGGGGCTGAAAACAAGGCTTGTAGTGCTGAGAGAGGAGACAAAACAAGCTTGTCCAGCTGAGCCATCTGGAAAGGTAACAAAAAAGACCTACTTAATGCTTTATTCATATGGTTCTTCAGACTCAGTAACAGGTTAAGCCTGATGGCAGCCTATCAAGCAATCTGTTAATTACTCTTCACAAAGCATTGCTGTCAGAGGCAGCTTCAAGCAGGGTCTAGCATGAGTTAGAATCTCCTGCATAACATTGCAAAGGAGAGGTAACAGTTTTGCAGCGAAATGCGTCTGGTAATGGTAATGGTCCCTTGGAGCACGCAGCCTGCGGTACTGCCCTCAGTCTCTTACCACTGAGGAAAAACTGGGCAAGGATTGGTGAAGTGGTCCAATGAAACTGGATTTCCATTATTGGAAGGCCCATGCCAACATACAGTCTAGAGGCAATGAGGTCTTGTTAAATGGCAGTCTTGTAGTCTTAAACACTATCAAAGCTTTTTTTTTTTTTTCCTGGAAACAGCTGTAACTCAATTCCTGTTTAAGCAAACACAAACAATCACTTGATTTGATTAAATTATGTTATGCTTGTTGGTTTTATCTCTAGTAATCAACAAAATTAGGCACCTGGTAAAAAAACAAAGTCTTTCTCAGACTTTTCCATTAGTCCCTAATTGTCTCAAGGGATTAATATTGCATGAAATAAAATTTATTTTTGTAAGTAAGTCACTTGTTCAAATACAGCACAGGCTTGTAGTGAGTGAAATGCATCATCATATTAAAGTTCTTGGATGTTCTGTGTGAATTAAGTTCTTGGGTTGAATGTGAGAATAAAAAAGCAGCTGTCTCTCTACCCTCCGTAACACACCAAAGTTGAGGACAGATCCATTTTAGCACCAGAATTGCTCTCCCAAGGCCAAGATGATGTACACTGGCTAGATAGTTCCTACTTTATTTCCACCCAAAAAACTGGGCTGTTTAGCAAACCAATTTTTGATATATTAAGAAACCGATTTTTTCAAACTGCTGGAACTTCTGGAAGAGAAGAGGCTATTGTGGATTTCTGCCCTAAAATTTTCCCTAAAATATGAGAGAGGAAAGTATTCATTATTGACAAACGCACAAAGGAAAAATAAATTAACTTGAGCCCATTGCTGAGATCTCCATTGGTAATAACCTTTCAGGAAAACAAGTGAAGAACACTATGTGTTGTTCAGTGAGAATGTCTGCTCATCATGCAATGTCAAGACAAAAGTTTTTCTAAAAAAAAACCATATACATAGGATAGACAATCCTTTTAATCTTGTAAATCCAAGACACAAATAAATTGATAATAAGTAAAAATTAACATTGTTAATAACAATGTCCACAGTTAAACCAAATAAGGTTAAGATTTTTTTTTTTTTTTTTAAATTACATAGACCTTCAGAATAGCTGGGTCATGAGCCAATAGGAGTTAGAAAATTTTTTGTGGAAAAAATAGTTTTCCATTTCATCTATTGTGGAATTACTTTTGCTTTTCTTTGATGTATCTGAATATGGGGTCATCTTCCATACTGGACACACGCACCATTGCAACGATGGAGGGGTACTCTGCTGTACTTTATGCACTCATTCATTGTAAAGACATTGAAAATATCTTTCTGATTATTGAGATTAATTTTTGAGATTCTTTTCAAATGCGGGAACTTCAAAGGAAAGGAAATACAACATCTTAGTTCCCTGTCATTATCTGGGAGGATGTGGTCTGTCAAAGATCCTTCTGTTTCTTGGCAGGCTGTTTTCAGTGTTTTGGAAAGGATTGAATGGCTATATTTTAGTCGGCACAAACCTGGGAAACTATAAGAAAACCTTCACCTCTGAATTTTTCCAGCTTTAGTAGCTGTTTGAAAAAGCAGCCTGCCCCATTTTGAAGAGACATTTTAGTCTATCTTAGTAGAGCCAAGCATTAGAGTTCATTTGGGCCCTGAAAGCAAAAGACTACTTGAAAAAGTATTATTTTTTTCCTTAAATTGCTTTTTAATTCCTATGGGCTGTATTCAGATTTTTCATGGTTTCCCTATATGAAGGATAGTAACTTACTTGAGAAAAGGCAATAAAGCTGAGATTTTCACAGATCTATGATTCCAGGAGCATGGGCACAACAAAGATGACAACAGTCACTTTAAAACTGCAAGTGTTGGTAACAAAAGTAGCAAAGATCTGCTGCTCTTGTCTGAAGCTCAGGTGAAACGCACAAATTTAGCACAAAGATTTTAGTTTGAACCCAGGAATTTAGCTTGAGAAGTTTTCTTTAGCTCTTCTAGGGAAAACAGTGCACTTACACTGAATTTTATCTTATTTCTTACAGAAACTCAACCAAAAAACCCACTCCTGTTTCCCAGTGGATTCCTAACATTTTTTGCTGTTTTCTGTCCTAGTCTTCCTCACGTACAGCTGTTTTCTCACACATGCAGATAGCTGCGTAACACCAGACATTTTATAAACTTACAAGGTCTTCACAGAGATTTGCAGTGTTGTTCCTTTTTTTCAAATGCTCATTGACTTTGTCGTCTTTGTCTTGCAAGATTTCCTGAAGCCCAATTATATTCTGTGCAGCCAGATGTATAGAATCCTAAATGAGAAGATGGTAGGAAGATGAAACTGTATTATGATCTGGTTGAATATACTGCATTCACTCATGTAGATACTGCAATAATACTGATGGAATCAGAAATATTTTCCATCTCTGACACCTGTGTTGTTTCTGTGCAGTTTCCAGCCATTGTGGGATTGTTTACTGTGATAATATTTGCCTGTGTTTTGTCTGTTTTCAATGTAAATATTTAAGAATCAAGTTGTTAATCTTCAACTGAAAAAAATTACGCCCCAACCTAATGAATGTCCAACTGGAAGTTAGCTACTCCTCAGCAAGAGGCCAGCTCAAGACCCATACCTCAAAGGCCTCTTTTGAAGCACTAAGTAGGACTACAGTGGTGCATTTCACTTACTCTGAATTTTAATCTTAATGAAGTGTGCATCTGTTTGCGTAAGGAACTGTCAACACCATTCCAGGCAACAAGCCTTGTCGGCTGAGCTCACTGGCCTTCCCCTGTTTGCCGAACCAAACAAGGTGTGTTTGCGATAAGCTCTGGCCAGCTGACTATTGATTTTACCTACTTCTCAAACAACCTTCGTGTCCGGTTTGGTCGCACACTTTGAAGGGCCTCATGCCATCTGCAAAAAGGCCTGTACCCACCTGTAGGTGTTGCGAGGAGAGTGAAATGTTCTTCACACACAATTTCACGGTCTTCTCTAAACTTCGAAACAACTTTTCTTCCTTATTAAAAGTTTGATCTTTCACCTAAAATAGATGTTTGCACTGTTATTTTGGCAGCCTAAAAGAGCCTGGCTAATGAAAGAAACGTCCAGAGCACTGCTGGAAAAATCCCAAACCTTCCCTGAACTCCTCCCTTTGAAAACAGAACAGATTGGCCCCTAATTCTCCCAAGCTCCAGTTTTAATCCAAGGGAAGTCAAAGGCACAGGGCAACGTGACAGAGAATTTAATTTTTAATCCTTATGGAAGCAGAGTTGCTTTATTACAAGCACACCTACGTGTGCCAATAAAACTCTTCCTTTTCTGTATATTGTTGCTCCATTTGAAGAAACAATGGTGAAAATTTTAAGATCTTTCTATGTCATAGCATTACTTCCCTGAGTGCTTCTTTGTGGGTGGTGGGGAGATTTCCCCCAGGCAGGCTGTAGGTGGAGCTGTTACCTCTAGAGCAATGCCAGCTCTTCAGCTAGAAACCTCAGCAGCTGAAAATAGGCTTGTACTACTTTTTTATGCTAGCTGAAAAAACCTTGAAAATACATTTATTTCTGCCTACATTCTACTTGAGGAATTTGAGAAATCTCACGTGTTGTTTTCAGTGGTCTTGCCGTAAGGGTCACAGAGTGTTTCAGAGGTGTGAATTGGGAACTTTCTTAGTCTAATTAAGCAGGAGAGAGGGCTGAATCTTTTAACAGATGTATCCTGACTCTAAAATGATTCTCAAATGTTTTAAGCTTAATTAAAAAACAAAACCAAAGGAACAGAAATGAGAAGCTTCTAAAGAAAAAAAAATAAAAATCTCATCTCCTCTTAATCAAATTGAACTCCCTGTTTTTCTCTGATTTTATAGCCTTGCTGGTGTCCCATTCTAAATACAAAAATTTCCACTGTACAAATAAATGAACAGAAAAAAGAAATGTGGGTAGTTTGCGTCAGAGAAAGGGGGAAACCACTGATAAAAAACAAAATAGGAAAAACCGGCACATATCTTGTAAAGTCACATCAAGAAAGGCAAGTGACCTTGTATAATCAGCCATCTCATGCACTGGATATAATTTTCAAGGTCAGTTATAATTGATTTTCTTTGAGATTTAGATTTAAACTTTCCTGAAAATGTTTATCCTGCTAGGTCTTGAATTACAACCTCGAAATTATGAAAGAGTGTTTTATTTTTGGCTACTTGACACCCATTGGACTTATCACAGGGTTCTTTGCCTCTGGTAGTTTTGACTACTAAGGTTCCAAGTCCTTACACATGTAGAGGCAAACCCCATGGTCTTTCCTGATCGGAAGCATTGTTCATCTTCCTTGGTAGGTTCAGAACCTGAATGTTATGATGCGGAGCAAGATGGACTGAACACATTGTCAGCACCAACAATAACTATTGCCAGTCTATCCACAAAGTGCCGATCTCAGGCTGAGTTTCACAAAACTACCAGTCACTTCCTCTCTGCCGCAGATCAGAAGTTTGAGAAACTCTTAGATAAAAAAGGAAAAGGTGGAGAACACATTACGTTATTTTCTATTTCAATCACAAAGATCTTTCCTGTTTTCTGTGACAGTCAGAAAATGACTTTATAAATGACGCAGGAAAAAAGCAACACCACAAACTCAATTTCCAGTATGTTTTAAAAAATGCCCAGTGCAAAAGCAGAACTGAAGCTGACAATGCAAATCTGCAGTGGGATGAGTAAGTACCTGAGGTTCTCCCCCCGTCAGTATTTTCAGATGACTGGTGACCCTCTTGGATTTCTTGCTAATGGAGTGGATATTCAGTCGGGAAAACTTTTCTTTAAGGGTTTCATCATCATCATTCCTCTTATACTTCAGCACTGCAGACAGAGAATTTCATGACACTAATAATGTGTATTCGCAGGGCTTTTCACAGGGACAGGCACACAACTATGAAACCATTTGAGAGCAGACACTTTGATGTCACTTGCTGTAATCTTGTGTGAAAATGCTTGAGATGATGAAAACCCTGTTATCAACACTAGCCTTGGGAAGAGTTAGGGCTTCAATGTGGCAAGTCTATGAGAAATACTGCTATCACTGCATCTTAATTATTATCGGTGTTTGCAACTGCATTACAGACAATGAACATGGATATAACATGAATTCTTTCATCATTTTCATATTTCTGGAGTTACCAGTCAGATAATGTAGCTGGCTGAGGACAAGTGACATTAAGGCATCTGTTACCTTCTTGAAACCCAGCGTATTACACAACTTGGGTAGCAGCAGCCAAAACTGTTGTAGCGATACAACTGGAGTTGAAACCTCTCTTGTAATTGCCAGCCCAAATGCTACAGAGACAGAATAATTTACTGTGCCTTTTTCTTACCTAAATCTTTCCTCCTTTTAAGTTCATTGATGTTCACATTAATGTTTTTCATAGCAAAAAGGGCATCTTGTAGCACCTTGTGGTCAGGGTGAGAAGCAGGAGTTGAATTCAAGAGTTCACAAAGTAACAAGGGATATTTCATCACCCGTTGCACTGGTTTGATCATCAGGGATCCCATGTCCATTAGATTTGGCTTTCCTCTATAATTTATACAAAAAAAATTGTCACATAAGTAGAAACTCCTTGAAGACAAAAACATTTTTTTATTTCTGTCTAGTCATTGAAGCTGCTGCCTTTTATATCCTTCAGCTGAGCTTTCAACTACAGAAAATACCAAAACCAGAGCACTGCTTTGCACTGAGTCATAGAAGTGCAATTGCCACTTAAATAAAAAAATAAGATACGTCTGTCAGGGAACACAGGCCATTGTACACGAAACCCTCCTCTCGCCCCCTCTATGAGAAATACACACCGGGTCTGAGCTTCCTGTATTGTCAGCAATCTGCCAGACTGTTGCTTAGACATTATCTCCGAAACAGTCCCACTCAGTCTGAGGGTGCGTGTGGTACAATTAACACACCACAACACCCAGGAAGGGAGATGTAGGTGGAAGAACAAATAACAGGAAGTTTGAGAAATGCATGTGAGTGGGGTTATTACATCCTGCTTTGGCCCCTCAGGCTTAAAATTGCAATATTTCCCTGCTGGAAGTAACCGGGATGCCTATTCATGGCTGCATCCCTTCTCGCGACATCTCTCGACTCGCCACACTGACCCTTAAGCTCTACTCTCTTTTACGCGTGGTTTTTCTTTGCTGGCTGCCAATAGGATATTTCTAAGAATGCCTGAGCTTCCAAAGGGTACCAGATCTGGCCTGGGGAAACATTGAACATACAGGACGTTCACCCGGGCGTGATCCAACCTGCTGGAAGTCACCTTATACAAAGGCAAAGCAGGCAGCTGCCTGGGGTGGCAGAAGAATAAGGGTAGGAAAGTCACAGCTTCCAGCGCGGGCACAGGGACACTCTGTGGCTCCGGGCTCAATCCCTGCTGGCTTGGCAAGGGCAGCAGAGCAGCTTCCCCAGGCACCCGAGCTGCTCAGGCCATCAAGGCCACCCGAGTTCTCTGGCCCCCATGCAAGGGAGTTACCAGCCAGCTGAATTCATGCTCCAGCCCCACTCTGGACAAAAGCCTTTGCTCACACTCTCTAGGCTTGAAGGGGAGAGGCTGTGCAGTTTGCAGGCTGTCACAACAGCCTGGGAGAAAACAGGGGAAGGGCAGGACCAAGCCACCCGTGCCTTCCTTACCTTCCACATGGCTGGTAGAAACCTGGGGTTTCCTGGGAGTAGCTAACACCAGGTGGCCAAGCTGTATGGCCAGGGCCAGCCGTTAGCGAGGCTCCAGCAGCAGGACAGACATGTCCATTGTCTCTCCTCGTTACAGCACACTCCTGAGCAAACCAGGCAACGCTCTAGCAGCAGTGCTGGTACGAACTACCTGTGACTCACAGACCTGCCCTTTGACACTGGGCGTCAGCTGTTGGTAGCAGCGTGAAGGGCAGTAAAGCAGAGCGAGCTTTCCATTTGCATGCCCGAAAAGGCTGCTTCGGAGGGGAAAAGGTTGTTTGACGTTAACTATGCAAGAGTTAATGCTAGGCGAAGAAGGATTTCTGCATATGGAAAGATGGAATAACACAATGTAGAAGGAAAGTACAGAAAACAGGGAACAGCCACTTGGTTTTGCAGGCTGACATCTATTGTTTTGTGCAGCAGGAAAAGAGAGAAAAAAAGCTTTCATTCCCACTTTTATATGTATAAAAAGTACAAGAGCCAATCCTTACTGCTGACTAATTAACTAACAATTTGAATGCCTTTGAGAAGAGACATCTGCATATTTAAACCATCTCTCTCGCACAGGCATTATCTGTAAAAAAGTTCTGCATGAAAAAAAATTAACAGTAGATGCCTTTTAAGGCTTCTTGATGTCCCCAAACCTTCTCATCATTTCAATCCCCCTCATTTCCCCTGTATCCTACATTAAATATAGAGAGCTATTTTCCCTTCTTTCAGCTTCTGGCAGCAATAATGAAAAAAAAAATCTTAAATTGTTATTGTTTTCTCTGAAAAGCCCCATGAATGCAAATCTATAAAAGCTGCCTCATGAATGGAAAAATCTTCAAGTGTCTTCTCTTTATATAGTTGCACTTTGGACAGCTGCCCAAGTGATAAACAGCCCTCTGTTCGCATATCTGCATGACACAGTCTTGCAATATGGTTCGAGAGATAGTAGGTTTGTTATAAGATAATGACTCCCTGGGGCACTAAATGCCACAAAGTTCAACTCATCTAATTCTCCCCAGCAAGATTAGCTGATGATAGCCACTCTCCCTGGACGAGTCCCGTTTGCAATGCGCCCCGTTAGGACGCACCCGGCCGCAGGGCAGGACATGGCCTTGCCACGCGACTGAAACAGGCGAGTAACGGCTTGTGACATCTATTGTGCAGAAAATTAAGTTGATAATTCATTTGTGATGCTACTTCAGCCTTCCCCCATGTTACTGTGAATTTAGCAAGTATTCTAGGTCATATGTAGCTGTACTAATCTCATCGCAAATTATTACCATAGCTCTGCAGTAAATGCAGCTGGCTTAACTGCAGTGAGTTTCACAGCATAACCGTCCTCCCTCTTCCCAACAAAACAAAGTCACGACTGCAGAAAGATTCCTGCCTCTTTAAAAAATGCACGGTGGTGAGCTATGCAAAGGCAGGTGATTCAGGATTTAGTTTCATTAGTTGCTCTCATTACCCAGCAACTAGGTCCAGTGGCAAACACGATAGCCGGTATGGTGCAGCAGGGCTGAGGCCAGTGTCATATTCAGCTTGGCAGTTTTGAAATGGTGTGCAGCCATCATAGGCTGCAGTGCAACTTAAAGTCTTGGGCTTCATGGTTTACCGTGCATGAGTTCATTTTACTACAAGACATGCAGGGCAAATAATTCCCTGTGCCGTAAGACCCTCGTACAAACCCAGGGAATTCACTGAGGCTGCACAGTTGTTAAGCCAAGCAGAATTTAACCTATCGAGCTGCTAGCAAAGGGCAGCACTGTCTGGTATTTATGTAATTGTTTTCTTGATCATGCTTGAATGAAAAGCAATCTGGGAGCAGCAACATCACAGACCGTTTGGGGTGAGTTACGCTGTTCCACATTAACCAGATTTTTGGGCACAGTCCTGCCCAAGGGCTGCTGAGACTCTGCAGCCTCTAAGCTGAGTTGCAGGTGATGGCATTTCTGAGTGCCCTGCCGGTCAGCGGGGAAGGCAAATGCCACCACACCATGGGAAGTACCCAAGGTCAGGGAGGGTCCCGCAGCTAAACCTGACTTACTGCACTCTGCACAGCTTTATAAGAGCAAGTTTAAACTCTGAAAGTGAGTTGTATCCTACACTCCACTGGAAACTGAAGGGAGAAAACTAGGCATTCTTTTCCGATGGGGTTACACAGGGCAGAGCAGCCAGTCTTGCCCTATTTCTGTATGCGTTGCTGTCTCACATGATCTTACTGTGACTCTCTGGGTATTTTGTTCCTCTTGGAACCCCACTCCTTGGGAGACAGGAGTATACCAGAATGTCCCTTATCAAAACAAAATGCAGAAAAACTATTTCCTGTCATAGACTAAAGCTTAAAAACCCCAACTGTAGAATTTCAACATGCAAATCCTTCAAAGTCTATTTTACACTGATCTTATTTATGACATGCGATTGACTGACTGATTAACAAATTTTCTGACTTTACAGGTGTTCCTCTCCTACCAATATAGAGCACGCTTGCTCCTCTTTTCTCTCTTAACATTTCTGTCTGGGGTTGTAATAATTTTCTTCTATTCGGCTAACCCCTCCTCTGACCTCTCTCTGCAGGTGACTTCAGGAGATGCTGCATTTCAAGGATCCCAACCTGCTGGATGTCCAGAAACTGCAGCTGTGATAAACTCTCCTTTATAGCTTTTCAAAGACGTCACATTTGGCACAGAAGTCCCTTAACCACAAGTTGTCAGTGGCTGGGTTGGTATTTTGGCAAAGAAGTGTTGCAATGAGCTTGTTCTTTTCTGATGTTCTTCCAGCCACTGTCAGAAGGGAGATCCTAAGATCGACTTCTCATATAGGGCTACCAAAGGGGTTGTCACCTTAGAAATAGCTTTACCTGTGAACCTAAAGTGTATTGTAGCAGGTCTACAGAGGCCTATGCAAAATGATTTCAGAGTGTCTGGATTTCAAAGACTGACACTATGTTGTTGTCAAGCACTCTTGCGGACCTCAATGCTCTCTTAAGCACATTTATAAGACAGCGAGGAGATAATAAAGGACTCCAAATGAATTGGCAACCAAATTAAGTAACTTCATAAACCACAAGTTTTGAAAGATACTGCAAAGCTAGTGCAGTGGTAATTAGAAAAATTGACAGGCTTAGGGAAATTAAAACTGAGAGTCTTTCTCACATATGTCCTGGAAAAAGTATATGGGTTATATTGACACAAAAGGCTTGTGTTCTTAAAATTTCCACATGTACAGTTTGAAGCATATTGAAGATAAATTAAAGATATTTTAAAGATAATTTTACATGTAAGAAAGGCATAGTACTTACTCTTCCTCATATATCTTTCTGCAAAAGAGAAGAAAACAAAACATATATTAGATTCATCCTAAAAGGATTTATACAGATGAGGGGCCAGATTCTCAGATACACTTCAGTGACACAGAGCAGCCGTGACTGACCACTTAACTTAGGTTTATGGCTGCCATGTGTCAGCAGAACTGCATAAAACAGCCAGAGGGTACCAGTGAATCTGGCCCTGTATCTTTTTGAAAGGACAGCCCCAAATGAGAAAGGATTGTCAGAAACCTGGCTTTGGCTACAAGACCCAACCTTGTCTTAACACTGTTAGAGAAGGAAGTTTGGGTCACTGTGCTAACAACAGTAAGTAAGATTAAGTCCTTAATACAAAAAGTAAAATTAAACATGTCATTCTTACACATACATTCCCATCTACTCTCTTTAAATAGAAATGTATTTCTAAATGAGAAAGCATACATTTCAGCCTTTTAGGATATAAAATCCATGAAGCTGTTAAGTTTTTTGTAAGCTACGCATCAACTGAAACCTCTTCAGAGTAGGATGGTGTTGATATATATACTGAAAGCAGCAGGGACATACAAGTGTAGTTTGGAAACATGCAAACACGTGCATAGAGTATTTTCCTTATGGTATGAATTCACTCAAATGCAAGGGAACCAAAATGTTGCTCCATCTCTGCATTAGGCTTTCCTGACATCACATCACCAGGCACTGCTTTTTGACTGCCTGCACTCTTATCTCCTTGCCCACCAGTGCCTAACTGAGCATCTGGGAGCTGGTGCTTTCATTCCTTCTGCACTGTCAGCACTTTGCATGCTTATGACATCCCTCTGCCCCTGTAATAGTTGACCAAGCTACTTCAGGCTGAAAGCAGAGCAGGTAGTTGCCAGCGTCTTTTCATTTTTACCAGCTGCATTTCTTTGGCTAAGCTAGCAAACAACATCCCCAGTTTGCATAATCGCTGCTGAAACACGGGACTCTACAGAATTTGGATTTGCACATGTCTCCAAGGCAGACACCTACACTTTGGGATGGAATTTCTCCTCTTCAGTCAACAGGAGGAATAGGAATCTCAGCATGGCTAATTAAATCTGATTTGTCTGTACAGATGTGCAGAGTGCCACTCTCAAATTGCTCCTGATACAGAAGTTGTTTTTCATGTGGCCAATATTACTCAGCTGAGGAACAGAAGCCCCTAGTAACATTAGCCTGTTTTAATTTTTAAAAAATGGAACAATATTCTTCCAAGGAAAAAAAGATTATTTAAGAAGTAAACATTTTTCAAGAGTAGTTGTCACCAGCGCCTGCATTTATTATGTCTCACAATGGAAAACAGCCTATAACTTGTTTGGTAGAAATGCTGCATAATTATCTTCCCAGGACAAGTATTCTCCAATCAGAAGTAACAGGCTTAGGTGACCACGGCTCTGCATTTGAGTGTGCACTTTCAGGTCTTGATATTTGAATTGGCTGCAATCTTTAGGCACTGGGGAAAAAAATCACAATGTAGTATACACGCACCAGTGCTTTTTTCGTTGGTTCCTGTTTAAAGGCTAATCAGGAAAGAACAAGACAAAACAAGGCTTCATTGTGAGGAAGGCTTTGTCGCTTCCTGCTAGCAAAGGCTACAATGGCTCAGCAGAAAATATCCTTTCTCTTCACAAATCCCAGCTGTGATGTTGGAACAGGACCTCCTCTTGCTGGCTCTGGAATTCAAGTGGCAGCATCTACCTTAGCGTGTATGTGGATGCTATATTTTGTCTTTATTTCCTTCCACGTCCCCTTGTCTCAGCAGCAGGGATGAATGAATGACAGTAGCGGCTTCTCTTGGTTAGCCAGAAAAGAGTGTTGTAGGCATCAGCAACTAAAACACCCCCTTAGGGGAGATACCTGGCCATCCATTAGCCTGAAAGCCTGAGTTTATATGAAAATCTATTTCTTTCAACTTCCAGGGTAGCTAAAGCCTAAGTACCCTGCACATATACTTTATTATGTATTTAATAGCTGGACATGTTGCACAAAATAAGCCTTATTTTCAACATAACCTGTCTTCAAAGTGAACATTTCTCTTTTAATGTTTTTAATATTTTTCTCCACCACTCTTTCCATATTTCACTTGGACATACTTCCCATCTCCTAAGTCTTAACACATCTCTGCAGACTGATCGCTAACTGGGGTGTGGTTGAAATACCGGTTGCTGATGTACACTCCACTATTTGTGATTGATAGCTTCACATCTCTCCTACAAGCATGCAGCGCGGGCCTTTCCTGGAGCTGGAGCTAGACCTCTGATCTGGCAGACTTTGGTGCTTCCCTCCTGACAGCTCTGTGTGATGCTTTTGGGAAAGTGAGGGGGCAGGGGGATTTATGGGTGGGAAGAGAAGCACTCTCCATGGAGTGGATGAGGTGGTTCCTGTGACTGGCTGCAGGCGGAAGCCACGCTGACGTAGGATGGATCCATCATTCTGCAGCATCCCCAGTTCTCAACACATGTCTCCGAGGGGCTGGCACTGGAGCCAACAGCACAAAGCACCTTCCACTGTGGGACCTGGCAGCTTGCTCCAACGCTGATCGCTCCTAAATACCCCCATCGTGAGGGGTCCTGCACCACACAGCCACTCCAGATCCCTGGGGCCTTGCAACAGGGGCCCAGAAACACCAATGCATGTGAATAGCTCCATTACAGGCTATTTTAATTCAAACAATAGAATTGCTGAAGATGGGGCCAGCATGTTTCCTGGGAGCTGGGCGAGGTGTTCCCAATAGCCCATGATATGATGCAGCATTTTTTTGCCAGTACGGGGCACTGAAGCTAAGGGAAGAACAACCTTTCTTGTGCTATTTTTGGCCATCTTAGAGAGAAAGAAATCTAATCATGGCCCCTGGCTTGTCATCTTTTCATGAAAGCGGCATAAGCCAGAGCTCCCAGCAAGCCTCATAAAACTCCGGATTTACAGGGGACCTTTCATCTACATCCATTTAAAATGTTCCCTGCCAGGCAACTGACTATGGACGGAAATCATCATTTGAAAAGATCTTACTTTAAGGACTGTACACAGTGTCTTAAATGCTGCTTCAGTTCTTCATCCTTTTCATAGGATTCCAGCATGGTGTGTGCATCATCATGGCGATAGCAGTAGATTTTATATGCATCTTCTAGTGGGCCTTTAATCTGCACGAACACTTCCCCTGTTAAGGAGAAAAACAAAGCGTGTCAAGCCAGACAACAGCATCTCAGAAGGAGTTTTATTATTCCATCACATTAGCCGTGAGCTAAAAAGGCTGGCTTCCACTTTACTTCCCTTAGAAACGATCTTGCGTGTTTATGTGCATTATTTATTACATGTATTTCTCAGCTGCTCATCTTTGTCATAGCCAGGCACCATTATATCAGTGTTAATGCACAAAAATTCCCTCAGGAAAAGACATGAAATCTCTACGCCCTGCACCCCTTCATACACAACCCCCCTAATTCACTGCCCCACCTTAATGTCCCTTCAGTAGAAACCACACAGGAGAGCTTAACTGTTAAGGGGAGACAGACCATTTTTGTGTCATGGGCTGGCAGGAGGGATGAATGTAAGTCTATTAATTTTCCTTTTGACTTTTTTTTTCAACTGAATATGAACTTAAATGGGTTATAACAGGAATAATGACTCCGTCTCCCATTAGCCATTTCACTTTTATCTGTTTTGCAAAATCCTGAAATGGCAATTGTTATGGCCTAGAATAGAGATTGTTCTTCACATGACAGAGGAACAACCTCCACCCCTCTCCTAATTAAATAAAACCACTATAGATTACAGCCATTTTTATACAGTATTTATGTTTATATACAACTGAAAGGGGAAAACATTTCCATTTCCAGTCCTCTACACCACCATTTTCCCTCAAAGAACAGTTGGGAATTTTAAAGGCACTAAAGTAGTCCTGTACCCATTTCCCATTTAATTCTGGTACCTAATTCTCTCAGCCTAAAACTCCTGTGTCGGTTTCTGTGTATATAAGAAATATTATCCAAGCAGAGAAGGCATGCTTCATGTCTTCTGCTGAGGTATTCATTTGGTTCTTACACCCTTACGTAGCAGCACCCTGATCTGCGTCCTTGGAAATGTGAATAATAAACAACAGCAATGGTGAAAACTCCTGTCAGGGGCATTTACTGAAAATTACATCGATGTGGCAACCAGTCCAATGTTTTATAAACATTCCTGTTGAGTTATAGCAATGATTATTAAAGTGAAAAGCCGAACACCACATTAATTGGGAGCTCTCTATTCATTCACAGAGTGAGCGCCAAGCTGTCAGGCATACTGCATGTTTCATCCTGACCGGAGTGGGCTGTTTCATAATACATTGCATTGAACTGCTCCATCTTAAAGTGAAAAATGATTCAGTTACCACAGTAACACAGCTCTGGGTTTTTCCCCTAGCAGTGAAGGTTAACTGGGCTGTCTAACGCATGTTGGTTTCAAGGTGCAAATAAGGGAACAACAATGACGGAGCTAAGACCACATGAGTTCATTTTAGTTACTGTAAGGCCACAGTCAGAAAAGCACCAGCATCCCACAGTTAAATGCTCTTTAGCTGTCTTCTCTGTCTTATGCTTAATGCTAATGCTGATGGCCACCAATGCACATTGCATCCTGACTTTCCCATGAACTCTCTGTACAGGCCTTCATTAGCCAACGGTGTAACGGGAAACCTTAACAAGCTTTGTCCTGATCCTGCTCCCTTGGCACCTGATTCTCAGAGATGCTGAGCTCTCACAATTTTCACTAACTTTAAGTGGAGCTCCAGGTGCTTAGCACGGCCCATACTATGCTAAGCCCTCAAGAGAGGTTATGTTTTCAGTCACAAAAATGCAAGCTATAGACTTACAGCTTATTTCAACATATTCTAGAGGCTGGGTATTATCATTCTCTTCGCCAGAATGACAGAGATGAGCAAGACCTGTTTACTGATGTATTGTGCCACAATGACAGATACTTTCATTGATGCTCAATGATGAGAAAAATAAATTATGTGCTGATTTCACAGATAGGGCCTTTAAAAAGCAGACGGATTTCTTAAGCCTAAGTCCTTCTTGTTTCTGAGCCATATGGACCAAATCAGATGAGCTTCGGGCATATCACTGTGGGAGCTTCCTTTATGGACCAAAGCCACGCTGTATTTGGGCACAGCTTTAAAAATGTGTGACAGATGCAAACCTGCCTGATGCCTCTTCCTAAGCGTGGTGGTCATCAGTCTCAAAGAGAAAATCCTAGGAGGAAGGCTTGAGCAACGGAAACAGTGTCTCCCTGTGGCTTTCAGTGGTGCTTCCTGTGCCGACAGGAGTGGGAGAGGGAGGAAGAAGGGGTCTAATAGCTAAAGCCAGGGTAAGGTTACTAAGTCTTCATATTCCTCCGTATACAGTATCCAGAACAGAGAGGAGAAAAGATACAGGAGAGAACTGGAAAGGGTATTTAACCTCAGCGGCATTTAGCATCAGAAAGACAAAGCACCACAAAAGGTCTGTCTACGTTAGCATTTTAGCTCAGATTAGGAGAGGGCTTCTGAAGCCAATCTCTCAGTAGTCCTCATCTCCCATGCCTTGGCTGTGTGGTGGAGCAGTCACAGGCACACAAACTGGATCCCTTTGAGGAAGGTAATTATCAGAAGACGCACTCCGAGGGCACATCTTATGCAATCCAACCATAAAGTGCATCTCTCGATCCACAGGAACAGGCTACAGCCAATCTGAAGTAAGACCTCTTGAAATGTGTAGTATGGATACCAGGTCCTTAGCAGCAACTGTTTTCACTGTACAAGTCTGCTCCTCGTGGACATTACTACTCACCAATGTGGACATAGCACAAGGTGTGGAGAACATAGACTAAAATAAGACATGAATATGAGCAATGACGTTTTGGTTTCAAACCAGTGAGTTAGCAGTTCTCCTCAACCTCACCATGATTGGGTTGCCTTCCAAAGTAAGCAATTTCAATGCAAGATGTTTAAATACCATAAACACGACAGAATATGATGGGTTTGTTAAACATTCTCAGCCTGCTTTTTCTATAGGCTGGCTTTAACAACTTTTACACTGATTATGAAGATCTTGAAAACAAAATTATCACGTTAATGTACTTCTACAGGATGACAAACTTACTAACTTATTGCTTAGAGTGATGCAATTATTCTCCCTGCTTTTGTCTCAGCCTTTGAAAGAATGTCTCACACCTTACTTGCCATTTTTCCCCTGCCATAAGTTAGCCAACTCTGTGATCCACAATCCCATCATTTTCACAGTTCTTTGTCTGATTCTGGAGAAATACACCCTAATAGATGGATGAAATTGTTTGTCTTTACTTCTGGATGTGGCAGGGAACTAAAAGGATGATTCTCTTGGCTGTGAGAAAGGCACTTCCTGCTAGAATAGAACATTGCTTATTAAGGGTATGACTCATCATGATGCACTTTTATTGAAATACCGCCAAACAACATAGTCACATCAAACTGTGTTAAGCTGTTGCCTTGGCAAACCAGATTGAGACGTGCTAGGATTAATATTTTTCCCAAGCCTCATATGCTTTAATATCATGTTTCTTAGTCAAACGGCAACCGATAATTTTTTACCCCATTATTGGTGAGAAGAGGGGTCCTTTCTCTAACATGTTACCTGCGGTAGGTGATCAGTTTAGGGAAGAAAGAACTTCTCTGACCTCTGAATCATGGATGGAAGTTTTTTAAACTAAACTGGTTGACTTTGCACTGAAGCAAATTAAGAATTCTCACCTGATCCCTGAAGGTGGATGACCTACTGCCTCTGCACCGAAGAAGCAGTTATGGGAGAGCTGATGAGCGGTAACTTCTTAAATCTCTCCAGCTGTGCCAGAATGTTAAGTGAATATATCACAGCCTTAACATTCATGGCCTGACCTGCAGAACGTGTGACTGTTGTGACATACCCAGGGCCATCCCATTTGCTGAAAATATCCATGATCCCTACAGACATTCCTGCACAGATTCCCACAAACTTCGTACCAATTACAGCTTTCTTGCCTTTACTGACCATGTCTCTGTCAAGCCCACTTAAACACCTCTCACATGAATAGTATCGCCAGTAGATATGTTCACAATGTTTGGGGGGAGGTGGAGGGTGGGGTTGTGACATGCTTATTATTTCAATCATTTTTAATGCTTTTCTTGAATGGGACAATTATGAGTGCGCAATACAAGAGCTGGTATAGGCATGAGCAGAGTTAGGTAGGCAATGTCACACTAGGTGAAAAGGGTATTATCAGTATGTGGCATAACTCAGCGCTGCAGTTTTTACTCATGCTAAACTCACTCTCTCTCCTTCCTTCCCCTCAACATCCAGATGGATGGAAAAAGAACATGGTGATCATACGAGTACAGTAGAGCAACTGGACAGGTTTCACATGTCGTTTTTTCTGTGCCATTATGGACAGCTTGTAGCATGTTAGCCTCTGGGAGTGGTACTAGTTAAGTCTGATGAGGGTAGAGGACAGGAGACTGTTATGTTTATTCTTTCATGTAGCTCTGTAGAACTCAAGAGGACAGTAAACATACCGATTATTTGCATGGGTGGTTCCACATCTGTCGTGGCTTCTTCCAACAATGACAGCAGTTTGGCTGATACTTGATGGACCAATTCAATGTTGCTAAACAAGCCATCCACGTCAAAGCGAGCAATCTAATAGAATACAAATATTAAGCAGCTACTGACAAAGGATAAAGAAGGACATTGTGTATTACAGACCTTCTCTTACTATGCCCTGAGTGTTCAACACTCCAGGAAGCACCACTTCTGCAAAACCTCATATAAACATCCTCCTTGTGACTTCAAGGACACATATACAGATTAGTATAATACGGTTGACGCAGTTAACAAAGGGCATGTTATCAAGTGCTTTTAACCTTATTTTGAACTATTCCTAATCTGAAAGTGTTTACCTAGGAAGGAAATAAATATTATCATCTCAATAAAGAAAAGATCCTCAACTGGCTTCAAAATGTTTGTTTACTTTCCCACTGAGGAAAAGAATAGTTGACAGTGGGTTTGATTCCCTAATTACAGTTGCTAACACGGGCTGCTACATAAACTGAGACCTTGGCACTTTGGTGCCAGCTACCATGTACAAAGACTTTCAGATGGTGATACCATTTTAAGTTAGTTGTCCTACAAATCCAGAAATACAGTCAAGATCACAGACTTTCCACTAATGCAAACACATTTACAATTCTGGGTATTAATATAAGCTAAAGAGCTTCCTACAGAGCCTAGACGCACAACATTGACTTCAGTGAACTGCATCAGTTTACACCAACAGAAAACTTGGTTCTGCGTCCCTACTCGTTTTAGATCAAGTAAAAAAATTCCAGGACACACTTTTCATGCAGTAGTTATTTATTTCTTTGCACAGCAAGGCCATAGTTAATATTTGGGGACAACTGGAGATAGCCAGTGGTAATGTGCTAAGACTGAGAACAAAGGCAAGACTGATTTTGACATCCCTCTCTCCATTAGAAACAGAATTGCTGACTTACATAGCGGCTTACCAGATGCCAGGAGGATCAAATTGCATGCTATTGTAACAGAATCAGAAATATACTTTCAGTACTAATGCAGTTAATTTCTTTATAAGTATTATAGGGGCTAAACCATGTTTTAGCCATTTGGAAATACGAAACAGATTCATTGCTAGGTCAATTTTCTAAATGCTGTCCTTCTCTAAACACATTACAAACTTTCAATATGGTCGTTTATCCAAGAACTAGCCTTAAAACCATATAACATTCTTGAAAGCCTTTCCAAAAGGCAGAGATTATTAAATTAAGACAGTTATAATCACTAAATTACTTTTCCTGTATACATCTAGCACAAGACTCCTGACCTCTGCTCCAGCACAACGCCTACATAGTATTTGGAACTACAATGTGCATAGACACTTATACACGTTAATACAGTGACAAAGGACAGAATTGAAGCATATGTTTTCAGTTGGCTGGAAAAGAGCAAAGGAATACAGCACGCTCGTCAAAAATCTCAGTGAGTTCAACCGGGGAATACTCTTGCTTTGTGCTGGCCAGACTAGGGAGGGAGTCAAGTGGAGACTACTTCTAAGCAGATGAACAAGTGAGGAGGAAGAAGTCAAGAACTCCGTAAAGTTCATGCCAGCAGATGCCAGCTCTTCTGAAAACAGGTTGGAACAAACTCTAACAGAGGTTTACGAAAGAAAAAAGATCCTGCAGGAGTTTAAACAGCACAGGCTTCAGCTGGCCACAGTGTTTCCCAAAGAGGCAGTGCCAATGTCATCTGAAGACACTTTGGCATGTGTGTTTTTTCACCAATTTAGTAAGACATCCTATATACAGAACACTTGTTTTAAGGTCTGTTTGAAATTATTTTTATTCTGTATTAGCAGCAGATACCATTTGTGCAGCCTCTGTGAACGCTATGTTGCAGGCCCCACAAATACAAATCTTTCTCTGGACAACCTCTTCTATTCCCAGCTTTTGGCCGCACAATTTTTCTACAAATGGAAATATTGTTGAGAAAAAGGTGCTTTTTGAAGTCTCAGCTGAAAAAGACAATACGTATCATTGGCCTAATAAGATCTTTCGCCTGACAGATAGTTTATGACCCTTCCTTCTTAAATGTACCTTTTCTGTGTAGAATGCAAATTTCTGAAGTGCTCACTGGTCTGTCAGGCATGGTATTTCTCCACCACAGCTGTCTGAAAGGCTGGATAAAGTTATCTTTACGACTGACTGTAACCTTGACGGGGAGGTTCATGCCATTCCAGGTTGTTATCATGGAAAATACTTGGTTTTATTGGGTTTTACTGCTTTTGGAGGCGCCAGTAAAGGTCTGCCAGGGCATGTACCAGGGTTATAATTACAGAGCAGTATGGAGAGGTGGAAGCTGCTATTGCAGCCCACGAGCAGGGCTGTAGCATTCAAGCAGCCCTCTCAGCAAGTACCTTGATGCAGGCTTTATGCAAGTGCAGCACAAGTGTCAGGAGCATATCTGACTTCCCGCTCTCCTCGCTAGAGCCCTGGCACGTCCCTTTCTGGAAAGCTAGCTCTGGACCTGCTCCCGGCACCGCGTCACTCTTGCGCTGGCACTTGTGTTTGCATTAACATTCTCTGCAAGCAGAATGGGGGCGAGTTGAGACCTTGACGTCACCGTCTTGTCCTCCGCCCCCGGCACTCACCTGCTTGTTTCTCAGGGGCTGAATCACTTCCTTGATGCAGAGATCCAGGTCGCTGATATAGTCTTTCTCTGTCTGTATCAGTTCTGCAATGATTTTCACCCTCTTGGCCATCATGCGTCTGTTAACATGTTCTTCGTCCTCCTGCAGCGAAGTGGCAGGGGTTGAGGACCCCATCTGTGGGGCCATTTTTTCTGTTTAAAAGAGGGAGATTTGTGAGGTGCATCATAATACCACATGCTCACCCAGCTTGCCCTGCGTGACCACGGGGGAACGTAACCGTTGCCTGTTGGAAACTCCCAAATCACCATGGGGAGCAGGAAAAGAAGCGTAAGAAATGTCAATTCCAGATCAGACCAAGTGTTGTCCCATCTCCCTCCTCTAAAAGCAGATGCAGGTTTGGGTAAGGAAACCATTCGTTTGGCAGTAAGGGGATAATCCATCACCGGCTCCCCTGGCTTTGATGTCATGCATGTGGGCAGAATTTTTCCGTGGAGCACAGGAGAGTCTGATCCTTGTCACACTGAAATTCAAGGATAGCTGATGCCCTTCTGCTCCTTTGAAAACACGGTCTGGGTCTGACAGCTATTATGATGGGAAAAAATGTGTTCCTGTGGAAGAAAAAGGCTGTGTTTACCATAAATAAGCTTCACTGGAATAACCTTTACTCTGTACAATGCAATGTTGAGCCTGTTCATGGGAAGCTGAGGGCTGTAGGTACTAGAAGACAAACTTTCAAGTGAAGACCATGTTACTAACAATGACGATGAAACCTGTAATTCTGTTTAAAAATATTTCTTTGAAAGGGCAAAGAAATTACAGGAGAATATGGGGAAACCTTTAATGCTCAATAAGAAACATTTCCTGGAACAACAGAGATCATTGGGATCAGGACATTCTTAACTATTTTTCCATACTTAGACCTAGAATATCTGATTTGTTCCCAAATGCATGGAAATGCAAGTGAGTCTTCCACAGATAAGTAATTTATGTATGCTACAGGACCTGCACACAACCTACTCATCTGTAATGATGGTCTTCCCTTTGCTGGTTCGTAAGCCATCCTGCAGACATCCATGTCAGCTGTACAAAGGGCACCAAATTTTATCTGTGCACAATCTGTATTTTTCATTAGGAAAAACACACACACACACAAAAGTGAAATATTTCAGAGGCTATTCTGGTGTTTTTCTGCTAGCCACAAGATGGTGCAGAGCACCAACAAAGATGGACACATCATTACCGAACTCATCTCTGCATTACCCAGGTCGGGCTTTGACAGCATGGGCTTTTATTGCTGAGCGGTAAAGGACAGGAATCTGTGCTGAGGATCAGACTGCTACACCTTCGTGTCAACTTCTTGTAGGGAGCATACTGCATAATGAGGCAATAGCAAGCAGTATCTGATGCTTTGCTCGCTGATAGCCAATGTTGAATACATTGCAGTTGTTTGAACTGATTGTCAAGGGTGAGGTCAGGAAGGTCAGGAATGCTCAAGTGAGCGTCAAACAGCGCGCAGCTCACCAGTACAACACCAGCCAAGGCTGTAGATGATAACCTGGAGCTGGACTTGTGGGAAAACCATGCAGCTTTCAGGCGAGAGGGCTTTGAGCCATCTTCCACCACAAGCCGTAAAATGTTGTAAATCCAATGTATCATCATCCCCAACCCCTTCTACAATTATGCTGACCACTGATATTCAGAAAGGATAGTGTTGTTATTAATCCTTCTCCCATCAGGTTTTCTAGTGACACTGACGTGAAGGCAGCTATTGTTTTAAATAGCTGCTTTTGGGACTGTACCTCTGTCTCTGTACTGATAGTTTTAAACAGTGAGGACAAGGAATCCAAGCAAACCAGGGAGGAAAGGCTGTTTTCTCAGACTTTTTTGTATTTAGATGTACTTTTTACCTTTGAGTTTTTAGCCTTGAAGTCTGTCTATAACATTTTGTCCTCAAGCTTGCACACAGACAATAAAACAGAAACATGATGAGGATGTCTCCTTTCCATAAGGCTTGGGCCATCGAAAGAATTTTAAACTGAATCTTGCCCTAGTGAGTCCGTGCTGGTGTGAGTGCACGGACTGCACAGGAGCTCGCCCTGCTGCAGAGCTCATCCACCAGAGGTGCTGTGTGCTGGAAGAAACAGGCTCTGCCCTTACTCTAGTGAGGAGGAGAGCAAAACTGGTACCAGCATCACTCCGCAGCTCCCTCTGAGCAATCTTCTGCTAGGGTTGCAGAAATGAGACCACTTTGCCTGCTGCTTATGTGCTAAAATAGCAGGTACTTTTTCCTCTAAAAACTTACAGTATGTAACCACACTTATAAATTCACAAGGAACCACATGAACAATCCATTTCCGTTCCAGCTCTGCACCAAAATCAGCATTTTTCTTGAGATTGGGTGTGAAAATGTTTGCCTGTGTGAGAGTTCAGGGCAACCCCTGAGAAAGTGCAGAGAGGACCAGACGTTCTGGAAGATCTCAAAAGCGTCGTTTCATCTCAGATGGAGCAGCACTGTTACGATATCAGATGGAATCTGAAGGTAAACACAAGATGCTGTGCAAAAGAACTTTCTAATCTTTTATACTAGTGGCAGGGGAGGGCATTATATGAGCAAAATAAAGCCACTGTATCCCACTTCAGGCTTCAAGTCGCAATCCCTCGAGAGGCTGTTCTTTCAGTTTATGTCATTAGATCACCCTGATCAAATTTGATTCTTGAATTATGTCAGGGCTCATCTATTATCCTTATTGCATGATAGATAATAATGCCAGGAAAGAAAAACTATTCTCAACAGGAAGAAATAACCATGAGAAATATCAGGTAGATGCTGTTTCCTTATAGAAAACATGTTTTTTTATAAATATATCCTTTTGTTAAAAGTAATATAATTTTCCATTTTCACTCAATACATTCACTTTTTCATTTCAGGCATGTCTGTCTCCATAGAATGAAACAGCAAGATCCTGAAGTGATGATTACAGGCAAAACCTGTGATTTCATGTTCAGCTGATTGCTTTTGACCAGTTCGAGAACGTTAGTAGCTTGCTGAAATCCTTGTGGAGTAAGTGAAACTTTAATGAATGCACAAACAGCAAGTGCATATCTGGAATATAAGCAGACTCGTTACTACTTGGTAATGTGTACCAGCCCCGGAACGGTTCGAGAGAGAGGATTAGCAGCAAGAGACATTGCTGAGGATTAACTGTTACGGTAAGAATTTGGTTGGTTGTCCTCAGAGAGGCCAGGTTTAGAAAAAAGAAAAAACTGTCTGTTGAATGGTTTATTAGACAGCTATGTCTTAAGACCAGTTCACAAAAAAAGTAATTGGTACTTTTAGTAGGCATAAAAACGTAAAGTAGAAGGTAGTGTTTGCAATTGTTGCTTTGCAATTTCAGTTATCTGCAGGAGCCACCTTTCTGGAGGACTTTGCTTTGGAGAGGAAGGCGATGACTTTGGTTTTCCAGCTGTGTATTGAAGTACACGTCTCTAGTTTGCATGAAACAAGAGGTTCACTATGTGATGACATGGACAAAGCAGCCATCCGTCTTACAAAAACAGTTTCTTGCAAGTGTGAAGTCTAAATATAGCCCCCAGATGGAGACATCCAGCAATGTAGTGAGAGTGTGGCGGAACAGAGCCTGCAATGTGCAAATCAGCAGCTCTCTTCCAGGCCCACGGGAGGTATTGGGGGATCCACAGCAAGCAACTGGAAGACCAGCCAGAGCAGGTCTGCAAGATCTATGCATGCAAATTTCCCTTGCTTTCCCACCTAGAGAGTGAGCAGCTCCCAGAGGTCTGTTCTATCCATCCATTCTCCCAGGTAACATGCTCAGGTTGGACATTAGGTTTGCCCTTGGGGACAGGACCCAGGTTTCTCCCCATCTAATGCTTTCCATCTGGAAGTGAAGGTACTGGCACAGAATATAGCAACAAGTACAGTGCTGTTGGTGCATGGAGAGAGTAACAGGCCTTTTCATGACTCGGGCAGCATTTGGAGGACACCAAAGGAACCGAAGTTCTGCGCTCACGCTGTGCAGCTACAGGGATTTTGCCTGGCACAAGGGAGCAGTGAAGGCATAAGTTATCAAGGTATAACAAACAAATTACAGCATTACTGTGTTTTCACATGCGAAACCTAAGTCTCACACCACCCTAGATAAAATTATTCCCCTGTGAAAGCAAGTCCTCAGATAGCCTGTACCCTCAGATAACCTAGCGATTACACGTGGGAATGTACACCGGCTTTTATCAGCTGGATTTGGGAATGAAACACAGGCAGCCAAGTTCAGAGACTGCTGCTGTGGCAGCTTTCTACTCCCTCCTCGCATCTCCCCTCACACCATGGCCCCGACTCTGCCCCTTACCCCCCTGCTTCCACTGCGGGTGCTGGGAAGGCTGTAGGGCCCAGGGACACTGGGATTCTTGGAAGTGAGGGAGCCTAAAATGGGACAAGCAGTGGGAAAGGATGAAACGTCCCACCGAGTGCAGGAGAAGTGCATCACATGAGCTAACACACAAAAGAGTTTTACTCCAGATCCCCCTCCCCTTGTGAGGGACCACTTCATAGGGGTGTCCGTTACAGTTTTGCACCAGAGTCATTACAGTGCAACAATATGGTGCAAACATGGTACAAATTAGATTTGCTGAACTCCAAGTTGGGCACTCAAATACAAATGGATTGTGAGAGGGTTGCGGAAAATGCCCTTTTTTCTTTTCCTCACAGATGCACGTAACAGCAGCGTTGCTCAGGAGTGGGTTTGTTGCACAGGAGCTGCGAGTTACACGTGCAAAAAGCCCCTTTTCTGAACACAGGAGGAGAACACGGCAGGACCAGAATGACCTTGGGCCAGTCTTCCTGGGCAACAGGTTCACTCATAAAATCTGCAACAGAGACTTCCTTGCAATTAGGTCATTCAATCTTTGATCATTTTTCTGTTCCATAAGGTACAGAAAATATTTACATTCAACACGCAAGTTCTTTCTTCAATTCCTTGACAGCAGACTGCTTTAATTATATGTGTGCTGACAGGACTACAGAGAGATCCCATGTGACCGCAGTGGAAGGGAAGAAAGCTTATCATCAGGTGACAGAAGAATGCCCTTATTGTTAGCGCCAATACTTACTAATAAACCTTTCCAGTGTGTCATATACCGGTATAAATACACCACTCCTGTGGCATGGAACTAATATGTTAATAAAGTAAGAAGCAAGGAAGGGCTGCATCTGAACCGCTTCCCCTGGGACACATGCGCCTCAAGATCTGGCACGGATTAGCTGTACAAACTGTGAGCTGTGTGACCCATAACGCAAAGTATCCCAATTAATAAAACATTTGCTAATATGCTCAGAGGAGGATCCGTAAACCTCCTTGGGTCCTAGCCTTCACTCCTTTACCCTAGTTGCTGTTACTAGTTATGTTGCAGTAGCTCCGAAGAGTCCTAAGCCACACGGCAGGACTTGATTGTGCCAAGCGCTGTGCAAACACCGCAGCACAAAATGGATTCTGTTCTGAAAAAGATGAGCTCCCTTCCCAGCCTGGCTGCCACCGCAATAAGTTCAAGGAATAACTCCAGCTTTATTGCAGTGCAAGGTAACAGAATTAGATCCTCCGAGCTTACATTTGCATGGGAGAAAAGAAAAGTATTTGTTAGATTGTGATTTCTCATCAGAGGGCACAAGGGGGGATTTTCATCAAGCCATCTCCTCCACTTCAGGAAATAATCCGGACTTTTACTCCTTACTGTACTTCAGCAAACCAGCCGCTCCAAGGATCAATACATTTTGCAGTGAAATAGGATATTATCTGCATTGTAGTCCATAGAAAGTTAATCAGTAAGTACAGTGCAAAGCAAATAAGGAACTGGGGAGAGGCGTGGAGGATCTTTACTCCCGGCGGGAGGTGCCGAGAAGCTGCGTGCATGGGCAGCCCACGCAGGAAGAAGCGGTGTGCTGTGCAGACAGGGAGGAAGATGGGGTGGAGGAAGGTGCCCTGCTTGGGATGGAGTGAAGGGGAATGGGTTGCCTCTCTGACTGGGCTTTTGTATATCAAGGGGCAGCACTGTCCAGGAACTTGTATAATTTTGCAGGTTTCTGCATCATTTCTGGTGTTGGTTATTTCTCATAACTACATCAGACACAGGCAAAATGTGAAATTTGGGGTTCAGATACGAGCTCTGAGGCAATATGTTGTGGTAGCTGTGTGATTTGAATCACTGTATCTATTACAGGCATGTCACTGATGCATTTTAAATTGAAGCACATGCAAATCATTTAACAGTGCAGTTGACCCATTCACAGCTAAAGCTATAAGGAGTCAATAGGTAATAGATTTGTAAGACAAGGAGTATTTTCAAAACATGTATTGTCTCACTGAACACTGCAAATGCAATCTCTGATTCCTTCTGGAAACCCACCATTTTCTATAGCTCATTTTTCTCACCAAGCACAAGTTTGGTTTATGATTATTAACAAAACCCAACAATCTGTCCAAACCCTAATAGACAGTGAACTATGTTTTAATTTCCTTTTCATGGTCTGCCCTTTTTGGTTGATAGCGTCTATGCCCATGAAACACTGTATCTTAATCTGTCCTGATCTTGCAAACATGTGCCAATAACTACATAAAGCAAACTCTTCTTACCGAGATACTTAGGTACTCACAGAATGGTAGTTTTAGTTTAATTTAAAGACTGCTCCCAACATTAATGCAATACATCGATACTAATCACACACAACAACCCCATGCAGCACTACAGGCTTGGGGCAGAGTGGCTCGAAAGCTGCCCGGTGGAGACGGACCTGGGCGCGTTGGTGGTCAGCTGGCTGAATTATGAGCCGGCAGTGTGCCCAGGTGGCCAAGAAGGCCAACGGCATCCTGGCCTGTATCAGGAATAGTGTGGTGAGCAGGACTCGGGAGGTGATCATCCCCCTGTACTCATCACTGGTGTGACCCCACCTTGAGTACTGTGTTCAGTTTTGGACCCCTCACAACAAGAAAGACATTGAGGTGCTGGAGCGTGTCCAGAGAAGGGCAACAAAACTGGTGAGGGGTCTGGGGGACAAGTCTTATGAGGAACGACTGAGGGAACTGGGGCTGTTTAGCCTGGAGAAAAGGAGGCTGAGGGGAGACCTTATCGCTCTCTACAACTACCTGAAAGGAGGTTGGAGAGAGATGGGGACTGACCTCTTCTCCCTAGTAACAAGTGATAGGACGAGAGGAAATGGGTTCAAGTTAAGCCAGGCGAGGTTTAGGTTGGATATTAGGAAAAATTTTTTCACTGAAAGGGTTATCCAACATTGGAATAGGCTGCCCAGGGAGGTGGTGGATTCGCCATCCCTGGAGGTCTTTTAAAAAAAGGGTAGACGTGGTACTTGGGGATATGGTTTAGAAGTGGTTTTGTCAGGTTAGGTTAATGGTTGGACTTGATGATCTTGAAGGTCCCTTCCAACCTTAACAATTCTATGATTCTAATGAAGTTACTTTTACAGCTGCTACTGAGGGATTTTCACTATCAAAAAGAGACCAGCTCCTACCAGCTAAACAGGTACGGATAATACATTTGAGAACAGAGCTGCTAAATACCATGTTGTGCCATTGCTTAAGGATAGTAGCAAGTTCTTCATTCCTCTTGAAAGGATGTATGTGCAGGATTTTCTAGTGAACGTAGAGCAGAGCACTGCATAGAAATGTCACAGGAGCTGTGTCTTAGCTCTTATAATGACCCTTGATATTGTTTCTGCATCCACCACAAACGCTAGTGAATACATCTTCCTTAACCCCATTGCTTCTGTCCAGTTGATGGAGAACTATGGAAGAAAAATATACATATGGCTTGATCGAGGTGTTTCTGGATTCATCCAAGAATGCAACTGCAACTGAGTTCTGGATAACTGCGTGGTTGTATCACGAACCTGACATTTGATAGCAATCGCCTTATTTTCCCCTATCTAAAATGGGGCTGCAGGCATTTGGTTATCTCACAGGATGAGTTGAAATAGATGCACTAGTGCTTGCCAAGCTCTTTGCGAACATAATGGTTACTTTGCATCTTGTTTCCTTTTTAAAAAGAGTAAAGCCAGGAGGTGTCCACAGCCATTCACACCAGATAAGGTACTGAATGGATGTGTCTAGTGTAATAATTAACAATGAAAATGCTTTCTTGTGTTTTTAATGAATCCTTAATTTTAAAGTGAAAAACACTTGCAGAGGTTTGCACCTCCGACAGTGCTATTGTGCTCAGGTTTGTAGACTTACAGAGCAAACCACCTCGATTACCCTGGAGATCTGGGTGGTAGGCTCTCTTTCTCACTCACTCTTTACAGCAAACATTTTGGATTCTTTATAAAACAGCAAATCTTAAGAGAAATCCAAGAGCAGAAACTGAATTCTCAGTTTCTGAGAAACTCTCAGGAGTTTCTATGCCTGACTGCTTGCTCACTTGTTTTGGGGTGGGTTTTTTTGTTCATTTGTTTATAGGCTTTTATTTGGGGACCTATATTTCTAGCACACTGAGCTGCACTTTGAGCATATACTTCAGAGCTGCTGGAAATGGCTGGGGAAGCAACAGCCTGGTTTCTACTCAGGGAACCATATAAAGCACTCAGAGGACTGGAAGGGCCCTCGAGAGATGTCTCACCCATGCCTCACCTTGTGCAAATGTGCTGCAACACTGAGTAGGCATTGCTGTGTAAAGATGGCTTGGTCCCCATGCTCTGCCTAAATTGCCTGCCACTAGCAGAGGTGGGGGTCCTCCAGCCTCCGACTCTTGGCTTCCCAGTCCCGCTCACGGGCAATTCCCTTCTCAGGGTTTGCTCCTGTCTTACACATCCTTGTCCGTGCTAATACCAACCACAGTTCTGCAGACTGTCTGTTAGAAAACATATTAACAGGGGACTATAGAAGGGAGGGGCAACTAAACAGAGCTTTTCCTCCAATTTATATGGGAAGCAAGTCCAAATTATTACCATTTGTATATTTTTGCAAAGCATTTACCATTCTAGGGTGACTGGAGAGTCCCGACCTGGTGATACACAACAGACTGTTCGTTTATGTCACCAACAGATCTGTTGGGTTTTCTTACCAAGAACGGAGAACTCAAAAGCTTTGTGCCAACAAAACCACTTCCCTCACCTTGGAGTAAGCTGCTTCGCATCCAAGTGCTAGTGAGAAAAAACAGCGAACATAAAGGCGTACAATCATTGCACATCATCAGTGCTGGCAGGTAACACATTAGGTCTGGGATCCATGATCATTATCATCAGATCCAGGCACATCTAGCTCAGCAAAATTTGATCCAGATCAGGCCTTGGCACACAAGTGCTTTTCTTCCTATTGCGACTGTAAATACACTTCATAGGAATTTCTGCCGACTTTGTATTTTCACTCTGAGGACAGGCAACTTCTAATCCAATATAAAACCTGGAGGTACCTCGTTAACCCCTCACTGTTTTTCTTGAACAAACACGAGCAAGGAGAGCGAGCCGATACCAGGCCTGTGCTTTGCAATAGGTGGCCACAGCAGTCTCAGCTGGTGGCAGGAGCTGTAAAGCTGGATTTACTGTCTCCTTGGACTGCTGCCATAAACATAATCTCATGCTCTGCCACAACTACCTAGGCTTCCCCGCCTCCTTTGCTCCTGATTTTAAACAGGAGACTTTCATGGCATGAATACACCTGACGTGGAACAGCAAGATCTCACGCTTTTTGCTGGGTACAGCTCTGATAACCTTGACCTCACCTGGACAACCCCCTTCACGAGTAAAAAACTGCTGTTTTGGTGGGATGTGTGCCAGAAGTTTGCCTGCCCAGCCATAGTCATCTGTGCTTGTACCCTGAAACACCCTCGCCAGATCCCTGCAGTGCGTGCCTGGCTTAACTGACAAATTTTTCATCTTCTCATTGATTAGCTATCATGAGGAGGGAACGGCATAATCGATGAATTGCTCTGTTGTTTCCAGCACATGCAGCCCCCACAGAAATCCTATTATTTTCAGGTTTATTATTTTATTTTCTGCTTTTATTATCTCTCTGAAGGAATGCTACTTCCTAATTAAGTGCATCAAAACCATAATACAGCAACCCGAAGTATTTTCCTATTTTATGTCACCATAAAGAATTATTGCCACAAGAGTGACTGTCATTAGGCAGTTATATCACTGTTAGTAATACATGCGTATATTATAATAATACTCAAACCCCACATTTGTGATGGTACCCTGTTGTGCAAGACCCTGGAAACCCACAGAAATTCCTAAGTTTGTGTTCCAGAGCACTCCCAGAAATAGCCATACACATTCTTCATGCTTTTCCTCAATTTGTGGTGTCGCATTTAATTTTTGACTGACAGGCCCAATACTGACATAATTTGCCAATTTCTGGTCCAGATGCAATTTGGTTATTTGAAAATAAATCCTCTCCATAATGGCAGAATTTGAGTCAGCATATCCATCAAAACATGTATTTGGATGTACTTCAGTTCAGACTTGTACTATCTGAGCAACAGAGAAACATATTATAGATCCTGGTATTTTTAACTGAAAGAAAAAACTGCCCTGGATGCTTCTAATTAGTTAGCACATACTCTACTTGGTACGACAGCCCAGCCAAAGACAGATAGGATGGAGCCATCCTATTTTCACATTACTGTTTGCGTTGCAAATGCGTTCTGGTGACGAACGAGAAAGGTCCCAGTTGCATACAGATTTTGCAGGAACGCACCAAAACCATCGGTTTTGCATCCTGTCTGCATGACATTATTCAGGTAAATTAGGGGAACATTTCGCACCCTGGGAGCGGAGGGCAAGGGTGAGAGGGGGCGATTGCTCGCTCCAACCGCGAGCGCGCGGGGCAGAGACCACCATTCCCGTCTTTATCTCAAGGCTGCAGCCTGGAGGGTGTCGAGGTACCACCCCAGCCCAGAGCGTCCCTCGCAGCAGAGCACCAAGCAAGCTTCCCCGGTACCTTGTAATTTCTGGCTGTACTCTGTCCTGTCGGACTGACTTCTCCTTAAGGTGCCGTGGTCCCCGGCGGCGGCGGTGCTCTCCACCACGGGCTCCGTCCTCCTCCTCTCCCCCATGTACAGCTTGTTCCTCAGCAGGGCCAAATTCCTCCTCCTGCCCCCCACGCCTTCCTTGCCCAGACAGTCCGTGCTCGCCATAGCCAGCCTTGCTTGGTGGTGGTGATGGCAGGGAGGGTGCAATGGCTTGATTTTTAGGGCGGGGAAGTCGCTGCCCAAGGTGAAGGCTGGTTGCTTTGGGCTTGGTTTTGGAGCAGGGCTCCCCAGGCTCCGCAGGGCCCGGGCTCAGCCCTGCCACCTGTGCCGGAGCGGCTCCACCCCCGGGAAGCTGATGCCCCCGGCAGTGTTTGCATTCACCTGCCTTATGTGCAAGCACGCCTGGCGGGGCCGGTTTCAGAGCCAGCCCCAAACCGCAGCCGTTCACCGGCCCTTTCCCCGCTGCAGGCTACGCTCCGCTCCGCGCCCCGCCGCGGGGCCGTGGGTGCCGGCGCCCCGCAGCGGAGTCGCGTCCTCCCGGCTTCGCCTGGGCTGCCCCTGCCGTGCGCAAGCAGGGAGATGCCCCAGCGCTGCAGGGCACGGCCAGGCTTTCATCGGGTGCCTTCCTTCTCGGCACTGCCCGGGCAGTTGGGGAAGCAGAGGGCAAGGCAAACGGGAAGGGGAGGCCAGCCACCCCCTTGACCCACGCTCATTCTCCTTCCCCCGGGCTTGTGCCCGACCTGCAGCCTGGTCGGGACCCCAACGTCTAGCTTATCTAATTGCATCTGCCAGGCTCCCAACCCCACCGAGATGTGTAGCCTTTAGACTGGAAACTCCTGATCTACAGGTTTGAAGGGAGAACGATCCCCCAAGACGAGGAAGAAAAGAGCTGGGAGGGAGAGATAAAAACCCCTCAGGGAGGTGGGAAGTAGTGTGGAGCCGATGCTTGCCTCAAACCAAGCTGCGTCCTGCTTTACACTACGCACAGAGAAGTGACATGAAAGCCTGCCGAGGACCTGCAGAGGCTGTCATAACAAATCACCATTCTGCAATGGCCGAGGAAGTGGACAGCAAAACACCTGCTCCTAATACCTCTGGATCGGCCCCTGGAAGAGACCTTATTATCCTGTCTGCTAGCAATGGCCTCTGGCACGCAGGCACTGTCTAGTGATCCTCCGTAGCGCCAGTCTAATCAAGCTCATGTTAAAACAGCAGGAGCTGCTGGCATCTAAGCTTGGACTGGAGTCATCTTGGGAAGAGCCCCAACAGCCATCAGTAGCAATCACTGCCGCTGCTGTGATACCCACCCCCTGCGGCCATCCCTGCTCTAGGAAACGCCTGGTGGGAGCCCTGTGGTGCAGGCTAATCCGTGTCAGTCGCACGCACGTTCATTGCCACAGCATCTGCCGGGGGACACAATGGAATGTCCCTCTGACAAACACTGGCAGAGCATACGGCTTTAGCATTGCCACGCTGTGTCCCCAACGGACTGTGTAGTAAGGAACAAGCAGGGATACAACGTAGTAGTGTAACCTCATTTTCAACTTTTATTTTTCTTTAAGAAGCTGGTCCTGTGATGCAACCTTCTGATCAAAGCCCCTCATTTCTACCCAGCAGTGAAAGGAAAAGGTTATGAAACTGTTAAGCAATTTACTATGTAAATTCATCATGCCAGTTCTGCACAAAGTGTCCAGCCCAAACACACAGCCTGGCAGAGGAATAAAGCGATGAGGGGAATACTGGGAAGACTGTGCTCGCGCAAGAAGTCACATATTACGTAGGCAATTCATGTGTTAGTCTTGCCTCCTCTTTGATACTCCCTAAGAAACTCTTTTTGTTTTGCAAGTCAGACCACAAAAGTTCCTTGAAAGGCAGAGCAGTGGTGACAGTGGGGAGAGGCGTAGGCAGGGACTGACCCAGTGGCACCCTTGTGACAACCATCGAAGCCCCAGCAACAAGTAAACAGATTAAGGTGGCAGTTGAGGGAAATCAACTACCCCATTTCCTTACACTGGGGACTTCCTGAGGGCTTTTTTTCCAAAGCAATGGCTTGGCATTCAGCGAGGGTGGTAAAACTGGTTTAAACAGTCACCACCCTGACTGCCCTCTCCCGCGGATAATTTTGTTCCCACTATTGCTGCAAGTTGTAAACACCCACATTTGAGACAAGATGGAGGAACTGATCTGGCTGAAAACTCTCTCCCTCCTCCCTTTCCCCTGGGCTATTTTCCATCTGGATCTGTGCTCCTGTTTAGTTCATCACCCAGCTACACAAGCAGTTGTGGCAGCGTGAGGCAGAGGATGATGCAGGGGCACGTGTGAGCAGCTGGGGGTAGGGCTGATGGTCACTTAAGCCAGCATTGCCCAGAGAAGGTATTTCCCCTAGCCAGGATTTTATGCTGTCAGCTTTTCAGAAGACACAGGTCCCACCATTCATATGAGATGTCATTATATTTATTTATATTAAGATGGTTTGGGGGAGAACTGGGAAATATATTTTGGCTGGGTAGAGGTGGAAGAATAAACTTCATAAAATTCTTGGCTTTGTAGCCTCTCTGCCACATATGCAGAGTTACAGCCAAGATAGGATATAGTAAAGTTTGTTCAGGTGTTTATTACGACAGCAATCTACCCACATGCAAAAGTTGTCTTCCTCTTCCTCTTCAACCCAGTCGCAGGGCGTGAAAAGGTATGTGTTCGTTCAGCAAGAGGACGGTTGCAGGGAAAGCCGGCTGTGGTCTGCTGCTGCCTTTGTGCTTGCAATGGTTTGCGATTGCTTCAGCCAGCAGCACTATTTCTGAGACAGCCAGGAGCTAGCTTACACCACAGTTTGGAAATGTAGATGAGTACTTTCTGCAACCTCAAAATATCTCCTTTGTGCCACTCAGCATGGAAAAGGCTGCAAATAGTATGTTTTCTGTGATACTCCAAGTGAGGGGGATGCATTCAGGATCAGTACCTTCCCTATCCCCTCCAAGAGAGGGAGGTTTGAGACACATCCTGGTTTATCCATCGTCATGTTAAATCCAATGATTGTTTTACACTCCTGGGCTGTGCCAGTAGGAGGAATACGTAACAACAATCAGGAGCGTATTTGAGCACGAAACCCCTATAAACTCTTATTGCTGTTTACTGTACTTTACCTGGACTATAACAAAATGCCACAGAAAGCACGGTCAGAACTGCATGTGAAGTACTCAACTTCAGCTGCCACTCAGAATAGTACCAGCAACTCTCAATTTCCAAATTACTTCTGCTCCCTTCTGGCCCCAGTAACAACTGATGGCCAAGCAGTATCAAAGCCACTAATCCGTACAACAAGAGGGAATATTTGGCATCTACGCAGACAAAATGCTCTTTTGACAATTAACGTGAAAATCTCTTTAACCGCTGTATGCTGTGCTCATTTAATTCTCCTAAGCAAACTGGAATCCAATTGATGCGAGCACTCACATAGGAGTTATTTGCACGGAAGCCACTCTGCTTAAGAGACAGAACAGGTGCTGGTGTCAACACGGACAATATTGGCATTGTGTTCCCAAGCAACTGTATTAGACACATGTAAGAGCTTATTGTAGT
Organism: Burhinus bistriatus; assembly: GCA_013397275.1. NCBI lineage: Eukaryota > Metazoa > Chordata > Aves > Charadriiformes > Burhinidae > Burhinus > Burhinus bistriatus. The sequence continues at coordinate 680,704 of VYXH01002319.1, forward strand.
ATGGTCAATGCTAACCTTTATCTTGGTCCCGAGCTATAAATGAACGGGGAGCGCCATCAAGACTGACGGCCATTAAGTAGGCAAACAGTCATTTGTTTTCTTATAATACCTCACAGCTGTTACAGAAGATTTCTTTATAACTTGGTATCCCAGAGCATATATGAAAAATGCTGGTGCAGGTTGACTACCGTGCCTGTTCCCTTTGATTGGAGGTACAGACCACTGCTGGAGTCCTGTGGCAATGACACCGGACTGCCATTTTCAAGTTTGCTCACTGCAATGGCCAGCACAGCCACCAAGCGAAAAAAGAATCTCAATATGCAGCTGCAGAGTGACTTCACCAGCCAGCACAAATTTTGCTCATGTAGAGCGACTGCACTCGACAGGCAGTGGAGAAGCAGAAAGGTACCGTGGTACTGCTGCAGAAAGCTGTCCTACCCTCCTCACAGGTGGAGTGTGACAGCAAGGAGCGTAGACATCTCTATAGTTCCCTGCCTCCATACGAGGAAGCCTGGGTGTGTATAAAAGCAAGCCTGCATCTCTTGTCACTCTGCCTGTATGCACGAGTCATAGCATAAGATGTCTTCTGAGGGACAAAAAGTTGAGGCTTTGATAAGAGCACTCACATGTAAGGCCCGCTGAGGACTTTGAGCACTGCAAAGTGTAGGTACGTACACCCTACCTGTTCGCAGCTATACTGGTAAGATAAGAACAGAGTGACGGGTGAGGATAAAAGCAATAAAAAGGGAAGGCTTAAGGACAAGCAAAACCGGAGTCTACGCATTGATTTTTCACAATGAATGAATCAAAATTACTTTGAAATATACATAGAAAAAAAAACTTCAAACACCTTTCAATAGTGCAAAAAGAGAAAAAAGCCTGTCTTATAGGTGAAAAGTTATTTAGTGTGGCAGTGTTGCCTTCACTCCCACTGTTGATCTTGCGAGACTGGTGATTCCTGTAGAGAAACAGGTCTTTAGAAGTAGGTGCATAGTGATAATTTCTTTTAGCCTTGTCTATAGTGTTTCTTGTCTAAATATTTGTAGGAGAAATTAATAAAGTGCATGCCTGCCGGGGCTCAGGCTAGGCTCTGCGTATTTTTAAGAAGGGGTGGCTCAACCTATCAGGCTATGCAATCCATCTCCTCCGACTGCTGCGATGCTTTCTGACTCCGAACAAAGACTCTGCCCCAGTTTACAGATACAGAAGGCTGACGTGCTTTCTGCCTGCAGAGAGGGACCTGGCTATCAAATGAAACACCTGCCGGAGAGGAGAGGGGATGCTGAGAGAAGGGTCGGCAGGGCTTGAATTGTCCTCACAGCACCAGTGGATCTGTCACTGTCCAGCCGGGTCTTTGTGTCAGTCTGTGAAACAGGCTCGGAGCCGGGCCGGCTCCCAAAGGCACACATCTAAGGGCAGTGCTGCTTTGAAAGGGCTGGGAGGTGCAGAGGAGAGGGGAACTCGCTAAGGAACTGAGCAGGCCTTTGATTTCTTTGGGGTTACAGCCGCACAGTTATTTTCTAAGGAAAATAACCTGACTCTGTTGATCAAGTAGATGGCACTGTGATATCAAAGCTAATGAGGAAAGACAAGCAAGCGAGTGAGGCACAGATAAAAGGACAGGAAGATGAATCTTCATTATTGTTATGTTTCGATGTAAAATAGGGGGGTGTAGAAATTACCAAAGATGAAATATTTTCTGCGGGATTCTTTGAGAACCTTATGTCTGGCAATTCACAAATCAAGATAGGAATGGTGCCTAAAAAAGACTGTGATGAGCAATAGGCGAGATTTTCCTTCTAGGTCCCTGTTTTGAATGATTATAGATTTGCAGCTTTGCACTAAACTGCATGTTTCCAGACAGTATTTTTATAGCTGAACTGGAACCTTTTTTTTCCTCTCTCTTTTTGTGTATGTGCATGTATGTGAAAGAATGAATGAAAAAAAGAACAGGAAAGAAGACTGTTTGGTGATTTCTGCTTTGTGATGGGGAAGTTGCTTTGGAGTAACAAAGATGAGAGTCTTAAAAAAAAATTAAGTTTCAGTTCATACTCACAAACAAGTTTTGGTGGGAGTTACGGTAGGGTGAAAGTCCTTGGCTCACAGGGCTTAAAATGAACTCAGTACAGATGCCCAGGAGGGCAGAAATGGGTATATCCTATAAAGCTTGACTCAGCCACAGTGTCCTGGCATCTTGACAGGCAAATCACTTTCTAGGCAGAGGTCCAGAGAAGTTAATTTAGTAAGTGAATCCTAACATATATTATGGGAAGCCTAACGAAAAGCACGGTTAAAAGCAAACCTAACAGCTCAGAGAAACAATTTATTAAAAAAAAAAAAACAGCGTGTAAACTTGACATCTTCCTACACAGGGTAGTGAACATTATGACTAAAACCAAATTTTGCATAAATAGAGGATCAGTCTTTTTAAAACAACAGAGTTGCTGAAGTGAGTTCACTTCTACAAAAAAGTTCACAATCTGACCCAAGGTACTTGGTTTCTTTGGGACAGGAGCCTCTGTCTTTACTCACGCTGAGATGGAAAGTAACACAACTTGATAAACCTAATTCTAGCCACTGAAATACACAATTTGTTCCTTTTAGTGAGATCATGTAGTCTTTTGCTGCCACCAGGCATTTGTCAGTGCGTAAAATGCAAATGTGTGTGTGAGTAGGCTGCACGTAGACAGCCCCTCCCAAATCCAGCCGTGCCAACGAAAGAGCTTCCTGACTCCAACTGTCATCCTGACCATCATCCTTCTCCTGCTGCAGACCGTCACGGCAAAGACCTGCAGACACAGTGGTTCATGCTCCTTAACTTGCTTTGGCTGAAAAGCAGTCCCACTAACTCAGCCCATGTCCCTAAACCACCTCAGCTAGCCTTGTCTGGCTTGGTCTGAACTAGCGAGCACCAACAGGAGATGATCCATCAGCACGTTGGTGAGACGGTGACAGCTGAACGAGTGAGCGCTGGCAAGCAAGTGCAGGCAGTGACCTCTTCCACTGAGGTGGCTGGACGGGGAGGACGGCTGTCCGTGGCTGCTGGCCTTTTGCACACAGGTAGCAGCAAGACAGAAGGCTGGCAGGAACTGATTCCTTCAGATTAATGGTCTTATAAGCCATGAAGATAGAAGTTATATTACAGCAAAATTTAATGATAATGATGTAATGACCAGTCAAGAGCAAACGCACTGAAATAGTACAGTGGTACTAATGAAATTCTTCAAAGCCTTATTAGCTGAAAAGACGAAAATGATTTTCATTCAGGAGGAACGGAAACTGTTGGGTTTTTTTAAAAATTATAATATAGATAATGTTTTCTGCAATTTGCACAGCATTTTCATGGGCAACACATCCATTTTTTATATACGTGTGTGTATATGGAAATATATATAAAATAAATGTAAATGTAAATATATACTGCAGAGTACAAACTTTTAAAATAAGGATGTCCTTCAGGCTTATGTGATTATACCACTGCTGAGTTTTTGCTATACTCCAGTGGCATTCTGCTGGAATGAGATTCACCCCTGTGCAGAGGGCAAGCATAAAACCCAAGTACCATGTAAGTCCTACTTAAGTCTTAAGGACCTGGTTCTAATTCCACTGAAATAAACAGCAGTATTTTCATTGTCTTTTTCAGTGGGAGCTGTTTCAAGGTCAATAAATGGCATCGGTCCTATACATGCCTTTTGCTGGCCCAATTGGAATGATACTTGAAGGAACTGGATGTAAAACGCTTGGGAGTAAAAAGAGGTGAAATAATACCTTGGTAGTAAAAGCCTTGGTCATTCTGAAGAATTTGCCTAATGTAGATACTGGAATCAAAACATTCATTTTTTTCAAAGATTCAAGACTGTTGGGTAAATTTATTCTAACCAGGAAGCTGCTCTTACTCAAATCTGACTTGAGGAGTACCACGCTTACTTCTGCCGTATTCTGTGTAATATAATGCATAATACTGAGGCATACAGTCAAATCTATTTAGAGCATTATTATTATTATTATTATTATTATTATTATTATTATTATTATTATTATCATTATTATCATTATTATCATTATTATTATTATTTCTGCAGTGCTAGGAGAATTTTGGATACCTTAGAGTACTAAAACACCATGTTCTCTGCTCTGGCAGCATTAACAGGGTTTCTGTGTGTTTTTCTGCTGCATCATATACCCTTGCTAAGGTAACACAATGGCATCTATTTATGCATCTAAAAAGTGCCTGCACAGAAACTCGTTTATATTTCATAAATTCCAAGTGTTTCACAGCTGATTTGCCATTACAGATGAGAAAGCTTTAGACAAAACCATGTTCACAACACAAGGCAACGGAGAACTCTACACTCAGACTTTGTGCATCTTACACGGACTCCTGGCCAGAGCAGTGTGTTTCACTTCGTAGCTTGTATAGGCAAACAAATATATATTGGACTCCTTCTAGAATAACCTTACACCCAGCTGCCAACTTTGCAAGTGTAAAAATACTGTGCATGTGCTCAGTAAGTGATTGTCAAAGGCTCTGACCTTCCACGAATGAAATCTAGATTCCTCAGAACTAAGCAGAGGTGGAAGGTTAGGCCTATGGCACATTTGACCTTGCCTGTTTCAGCAGCAGGCCAACTCAAAGAAAGTGCAGAATAGCTTTTTTATAATAGAAAAAATTCCTCTACTTTTTATTATTATTATTATTCCACATGAAAAACAGATGGTTTGCCCCCTTGACAGGCTTAAAAAAAAAAAGAACAACTTCAAACAGAGACCATACACGAAGAATTTCACCCCTGCATGTCCAGTTGAGGAGGTTACCCCTGAAAACCTTGTATTTGGTGAACTCAGTAAAGAAAGACATCAACTCCTCTGGTGAAATGCCAAGTACTATTTTGCAGCTTCTGCGGAGGTGTGTAATGGGTCTGCAAAATAGCCTCTCTGTTCTCCTGGAGATAAGTCTGTTGTAACAAATATAGCAAGCAGTGGCACAAATCAGAGGAGACCGTAGCTTTTCTTTTTTTTTTCACCCAGAGCCCTCATTGTCATGGAAAATCCACACACTAGAATCCAGCTCCCTCCAAGATCCAGAGCAGCAACTAACACATTTCAGAGGAGTACATGGAGGAACAGTAACTGAGGCCATCATGAAAATCTCCTACTCTGGTGTAAAATAATGCTGGGTCCTTACTGCAGACACCGAACAGACAATCCTGACACTTTTGAAGCCCCATCTACCAAGCAGCAGAGGGGACAAATAAAGGGAAGAAGAAGTTATATGCTGTTTGACGGAAGAGATTGACTTAGCCTTTCTGCTGCAAATACATAATTCCAAATAACACTTAAAACACTGTATAAAATAATCAGGGTAACATGGAGTTACCCTGCAGAAATCTTTCAGGGTAATTCAAATCAGAGTTAAAATTCAAAGCTAATCTTGACCACCTTTAGAGGTGAATACACAGGATGATTGGCTTGGGATTTAAGAGTGATAACAGCAACCAAAGTTGTTCTGCCTCAGTTGCTGCACCACTAAAATGGAAATAGTGGTATCTGCCCCTTCTCAGGAATTTTTGAAAGATCCACGAATAAGAAGCACTGCTCCAAGAACTACCACCTGTATTGACAGCCGAAATTAATTTGAAACCCTCCTCAAGGATCAATGAGAAGAGAACTGAAATGAATCAGATCATATGTAGGGGTAATATGCTTCAAAAACATCTCAACTTGAATACAGGTGAGAAACTAATTTAAGTATCAGCAGGGGTCAATACAAAAATGCATCTACCATTGGGAATCCATGCAAATAGCCTGCCTGTATGCGGTGCAGACACAGACTTGCTTGGGTGACATAAAACTGTGCGTGCCAAGAAGAAATGCACGCTCCCCTCCCTAGGGAGCACCAGGGCAGGGTCTTCACACCCACACGGGCCTCACGTAAGGAAACAACCCTGCTCCCATCACCCCTAATTTTGCCTCCACACTTTTGGCAATGGTGGTGGCCTGGAAGCACCTCAGCGTGCGTACAGCTGGGGTACCACCTACCCTGGCTCCCGCTGGGGACACCTGCCACCTCAAGTGGTGGTTTTGTTGTTAGGGGTTTTTTTGTTTGGTTGGTTTTTTTTCCCAACTTGGTGGAGGCTGGGCCTGTGTANAAGGATTTAAAGAATAGACAGAAAATCGCTGTTTAGCCCTTGAAAACGTATCTGTAGGTCAGCTTGTATATAGACAATATTGCAAAGCGTAGCTCCCATACATCAGGTTTTGGTTTGTCTCCCATGGATTCACAGGAGAATTAACTTTAAGTAGGAAATCATTACAATGGTTCCTGAAGACTGTTTAAATTATAATTTTTCCAAAGGAGGCCTTCTGTTAAAGTCAATATAATCTAATTTGTTAAAAATTAATGTTGGTATTATAAAACACTTTGAATAACTTGAAATTAAACTTATTAAAACTCATTTATCTTAAATGCACAAGTGGAAATTCAAAAATCTATAGTAACCTATCACAGATGAGTTATGGTATGTTTTCAGTAACACAAATAAATGAAGGTTTATGCAAAGTAAACCAAAATTGGGATTAAACTAGTAACATTTAAAATTAAGTCTCTTCAGGAACTTGCTGAACTAATTTGTTTTCCTTCTGTCTGTCACAGTTGCACAGGTCTGCAGGAGCTTGGTGTGCCAATTCTATTTCTTTCATATAATTGTTTGCTTCTTAACCCTGTACCTGATTTAAGAATGATTTGTGGCTGCTATGAAAAGTAATTTTAGAAAGTTTTGTCCAGGGATATTGTTAGGCTATTTAGGAGTCAGAGTTCTGAGGATCAACTGGTTCAGCAAAATGATGTTGCTTTTCAGTGTTGCATCTTGCAAAACTGCTCTGAAGATCTGAATAAGGAAATACTGTCATTTCTCAAAGCATGACAATGCAGAGATAGACCATTATATTATTAGGCTCTAGGTCTAAACCAAGCTTCAGTAAGTTTTCAACTTTTACTACAAGGTCCTTCATTAAATTGCAGAAACTATTGCCACAGAATGTTAGGAAGAGCAGAGATACAAAGGCGTTTGAAAAAGCCCATCAGCAGCTGTTAAATGCAGCAATCACAGTAGAACTTCATGTACTCCTGTTGTCAAGTTCATGCAGGTTGTTACAGGGCTTCCAGTCAAAGATCCCATACTGCCTTAAAATATAACCAGAATCTGGTAAGTTTTTCTACTTGTTGGAGAACTCTTTCAGCTTCAAACAAGCTATTCACTCTTCCATTCAGGTGTTTGGTTGCTTTTGTGTTTTTTTGTTTGGTTGTTTTTTTTTCCCAACTTGGTGGAGGCTGGTCCTGTGTACGCACCCTACAGCCTCCTTCTTCCTCCGAGGTGCTGACCCTGGCCTCAACAGGCAGGAAGCAGCCAAGTCCCGGGGCCCGCGGGGAAAAACGGGGCAGCGCCTGGGCCTGACACCAACCACCCCCTCAGGAAAAGCCTCCGCACAGCCGCCTTTTCAGCGGAGGGCCGAGGCCGCCATTTTGGGCCTTTAGGGGCTACCGGTCGTGCCCTCCCTCAGGTGGTAGCCGCGGCCCCGAGCGAGGCGGCTCCTCTCTCTCCTCGCCAGTGAGGCCGGAGGGGGCAGGGAGCAGCCCCCCACTGCCGGCACTACCNCGCGCCGCTGCCTCGGCGCCATGGCCCGCTACGGCACGGAGCAGCGGGGGCGGCCCAACTCTCCCGATTACCGCCTCTACTTTAGTAAGTAGCAGCCCCCGGGCTCGATAAAACCCTTCCTTCCCCGCCTCGCGGGGTGCACGGCGGGGAGACGCGGCAGCTCCCCGCTCCCGCCGAGGCCCCTCGGGCTGGCTGAGGTGTCGCCCCTGAGCCTCCCCGCTCCAGGGGCACAGTTTTTCGTGCGGAGTGAGGTTTTTTTTCTGGCAGATAAGCTTTTGGAGGGGATGCTGGGCCTGCTTGTTCCTGGGGGCTGGTGTGCGTGGCACAGCCGTGCACTTTCCCAGCCCCGCGAAGGCCCCTGGGGGGTGAAGCGCCGGGTGTGCAGCATGCCCGTGGTGCAGGGTTGTGGCAGCCTGGGCGCTCTGGGACCCCAAGGACGGCCTTGGCCGTGGGAGCCTCGCCTCACTTCACCTCTATGGTATGACAGCTCAGTGGGAGCGTGGTCTGTCCCCTGTGACCGGGCCAGCCCTCCCTCCAGAAACGTCACGGTGAGGGGAGGCTGGCATCCAGATCATGGGGCTCCAGCCCCGAGGGACCTGTAGGGCCAGCAGCAGCAAGTGGCTCTGGGAGGGCATGGGCAGGGCTCCAGGAGGCTTCCCAAAACCCGGCGAGAGCTGGGGCTGTACAGTCTCAGTATTACGCATTTTAGTAACAACGTTGTCTATTTGTATGCTGCTTCTCTAGCAGGGGTTTTGTACAGTTTTGGTCCATTGACTTACAAGCAGTTAATTCTGACGTCCGCTGGTGTGAGAGAAGCGGAGACGTCGTGTACCCTGTAGGCAATACCCTGCCAAGGCTCCCTTGTGCTCAGTCCCCAGAGGGCTGCCAGTGCAGGAGCTCATCTAGAGAAAGTCACTTTAGTTAGTGGGAATAAGCAGCCTACCACTAACCTTTGTTTTATCTGGGAGGAGCATCTGGGAGGCTTCCAGGAGTTGCAAAAAGAACTACCATTTACTGCTCTTTGCTGAGGCTGTCAAAGTACAGACCAAAGCTAAGTGAAGTCCCTTGTTTGCCTTTTCCTTTATTGTGAATAGGGGTGCTGGCAGAGAAGAAATTAGGGATTTGTGTTGGCAACTTATATTGTTGTTGATGTTTGTATTTTGATGCAATACTTGGGCTTTTAGTATGTTGAAAAATTTCCAAGTAGTTTGAAAACCTTAAGCATCCATTCCAGTGAATTTTGTTCCTTTCTACAGTGGGAGTAAGGCTGAGGTGCAGATTGGGTGCCCGTTAAGCTAATGTCAATTTCTGCTGGTTTCAGGGCGTGGTGTTTCATGTCTAGGGCCAGAGCAATTATCCCATCCATCACCTACTCTTTTGGTCAGGCTTTGGCTGATCATGTTGGGGGGATTTTCTCTTTGTGGTCATGAAACTCAGTTTGTTGGAACTACAGTGAAGTCACAAGGGCAGCGTTGCTGGAAACCCAGATGAATTCACTGATTGCTGTGTATTGCTGGGGGGGAGGAGAAGAAAAGAGAATGAAAAGATCTTCTCATCTTTACATAACTTGTGTTCCCAGGTAGTCAGAAAAGTGTAGTATTGAATACTAAAGCAATAATTTTGATTCTAATGAATCCTTGTCAAACAATCAAATTCCTTGTGCTGTGTGTAGGTTATTTTTTAGTTCTTGGAATTAAACTTCAGAAAAGTTTAACTGATGCATAGTTGTTGCATATCGTACATTTCTGTAATGCATACTAGTTAGCAATACCAACATCTTATGGCATATCTTTAGATTTGTAATGCTACTTTATTGTTTTGTTTTTCAGAGGATGCAGATGGTAAATATATTTCCCCATTTCATGACATTCCGCTCTTTGCTGGATCTAAAGAGGTATGTCTTTATGCCTTGAAACATTTCAAAATGCTAACAGTTTTGCTGATATTCTTTAGGTAAAAATGAAGTTTTAAAAATATTGTTGTGTGGGGTTTTTTTTTTGTTAGTAATTAACAAACAAATGTATAGCACCAGAAAGAACCACTTTAATCCAGGCTGATTCCTTATGTAATACAGGCACAATAACTCCACCAAATATTTTCTGCTGAGTTCAGTAACTTGCAGTGAAATACAATGATTACTGTGTAGACAAGCCTAGGTGTCTCTTTAAGTCTCCAAGTGACTGAGGGCGGGGGGAACCCTCTCTGTATCTTGTGTTAATTCTCCTCTATGTTTAAGGTTTGTGCGTATGTGCACTTGAATTAATTTTCTATTAGTCTTTTTAAATTGGCATTTTTCTACAGCTGCAATTAAAAGTGTATATTTCCTTGCAGTAGGAGATGTGCAGCACATGCTTACGTAACTTACAGTGTATTCCTTTAATTCCCAAAGGGAACATTTTAGTTGAAAGCCAACAAAAATGCCCGAGAGAAAAGTGGTAATCGTACCTTTGGAGAATTACAAGGCGTGAGGTGCAGCTGAGCACTTTCACGTCTTGTTATGCACGCTCCCTGGAGTTTCATTATCGCAATAATGAAACGCCTCTTTTATGTGTCACTGGTGGGAGCTGCCAGTCTTTGGTTTAGACTTAGATTTGCTTGTTATGGTATGCTTGTTACACAAACAGGTTGGGAGGGTTTTGCCCGTTTTCTTGATTTGCTACTGGGTCTGTATGGATGATATGAATGGTGAGAAAGGTCAGCACTTCTAATGTGTTCAGATTGAGACTTCTGAACTAATGAACCAATCTCTTGAATTATTTAAACCAAGAGATTAAAACTATGCAAGAAACCTTTTTGATCAGCGGACCCTAAGTGTGCTAGTCAATGGAAGAGGTAAGTCTCCTTCAGAGAGTCATTGCTAAGATGCTCTGTTCAGTGGGTGCTATTGCTGGAAAAGCAGTGGGCATTTTCATCACACGTTCCTTGGGAGCCTTGCTGTCCCTGTATCTAGAGTTTAAATTTTGGAGGGGTGGATTATAGTCTGTGATTTTTCTGTAGATTAAATTATAGTACAGTGATATCTGATCAATGTGGAGAGGCGTTCATTTTGGTGTGCGAGCAAGGAAAGCATTCCACAGGATATAGGGGCCTGAGGGGGCACGAAAGGACTCGTTGTGAAGGTCTCTGTTAACTTTGCCTTCTTTGCAAGAGGAGGATATAAGGAGTTGTATGTTACATTCTTTCCTTCCCCTGGTCTAAGCTTTGTGGACTTTGTTTTATGATGGATAACTCCAGCCCTATTTTTCATACTGATTTTGTTTGTTTACTTACTTGTTTACTTTTTTTTTATGTTTTTAAACTGAACAGAAGGATGACTGTGTTTTTAATCAGTTGCGGACAGGCCTAAATTGCTGTTTAAATCTTTTAGTAGCTGGGAGAAAGTGGATGTATCCTTGTACATTTTTATCTATCTGTGTTAACATCTGGAGGGTTATAATTTCACAATGAAACAGAACTGAGTACTTACTTTTAAAAGTTATAGTTCAGGCCTTTATGTTCACAGAGTGATGTTTCAGTAGCATTGAAAACTACTGTTTGTATTTATGTGAATACAGTATTGAACTCTAATGTTCTTTATACACTACTTCACTCTTTCCCTATAGGATAAAGAGATTCCTGCAAAGAGGTCAAAGACTACTGGAACTGAGGTACTGCTAAGCTGCTTTTTTTTTTTTTTTTAACTATTCCCTAAATTTCCTTTCCAACATCACTTCGCTATTCTGCAAAGTGAACTTGCTCTCACTGAATATAGTTGACATATCCTTAAATGAAAGTCTTTTAGGAGGAGAAGGCTTAAAGGGATTTAATATTCCTCTCTTTGAATGGGCCAGAAATGTCAGCATTCTTTTATTCATCAAGATGTTCTCAAAGGCAAACACTTTTATACCAGTCTTTGAAAGGTTCCTTATAACTGTTGCAGCATAGCTATCTTAGCTTTTTTACTATTGCATTCAGAAACATTTGCAATAAAATCTCCATTAATGAAATATTCATTATGCTCTGACTGTGGGTAAGCTTTGGTATATATACAAAACTTCAGAAATCCTAAGTGTGTTAGGGCAGAAATTAGACTTAGTATCTGCTTTTTAGAACTGAGGATATGTTGTTGTCTGTACTCATCTGGGAAGTCCAAAGAGAGAAAAATCACATCTACTAATGGTTGAGAATTAATCAGTGCTGAAGTTAAGCCTAACAGAAGCCCAAAAAACCATGAAAGGTCTGCTCAGGCTTTTCCTGTGAAACAAGATTTGTTTATGCAAGTGTCCTTTCCAAAATGTAACATTTTTTTGCAGTGCTTTCCCTGGCACAGGAGTACCTAAAACTTAGTAGAAGAAAGTGAAAAGAAAAAAATGAAACAAACTTATGCTTTAAGGCTATGATGTGTTGTGTCCCAGTCTTTATCTTCTCATACCTGTTTGGCCGGTCATATTGCAAAACTGTAACTACCCATCCAATGTGTAAGAACTGTTGTAACTGTCTGGGTTCTCATAGTTTTGCAACTAGTGTGTGGTGCACTGGTGGTTCTACTGTACAACAGTCCCCACGCAATCCTGTACTATATATTTCCTCTTCCTTTGCCCTGTGATTCGTTCAAGCTACATTGCCTAGGTAACGCTTTTTAGATTTCCTGTTGCATGATGCCCATTTAAGTACTATTTAGTAGATGTAGAATCATACCTGAAAGAATTGTTGAGGAGAAAGAGTATGTGCCAGTAGCCCTTCTCAAAAAACATTGTCTTGCAGCATGAATTCTTCATTACTGTTCTTGCTGGAAGTCAAGTGTTCTGTTTCTTACCTGCTTACGAATACTGTGACAATACCTGCTGGTTGCAAAGATGCAAAGCCTCTTTTCAAAACTGCATTTGTCTGTGTAGTGGGAAGCACGATAGCTTGTTGAAACCCATGTTTCTAGTACCCTTTTTCTGACCTCTGGATCAGCCTGTGGAGCTGCAGGAAAAAGTGCCAGTGAGGCTGAGCAGCTCTTGCTTCCTGGGCCAGTGTAGACTCCAGAGCTGCTTCATGTAACTTCTGCTATGAGAGAGCTCTGAACTGTGCTTTAATAAAACTACAGAAAATGAGCAAAGGCAAGCGTACATTCCAGTCTTTGTGGACTTGCGATGCAAGTAAGCAAACAAATGTGCAGGCTGTAGGCTTCCCAAACGTGCTTGTTCTTTATTTAGATGGTGAAATATGAGAATGCAAATCATTTAGAAAACCCTTTTTCCTCATCATCTTTGGGAGCTGGGGAGAAGAAAGAAAATAGAGGGACCTTTCTGTTCAGGAAAGCAGTTTCTTCTTACGCTGGACTTTTCAGCAGCTCTCCTCACCTTGGCCTGGTGAGAAATGCATTCCTATGTGCCTGTATGCAGGGAAAGCATAACTTAATCAGGGAATAAAGGGAAAATGAGGAATTTAATGCCATGTACTGATTTCTGAAGACATTTGAAGCACTGTACTCCTTACTCTTGTGTAGGGACGCAAAGGCTACTATTGATACCTGGTGTTCAGTTGATCCTTGCACTGAATTTGGCCAGAATTCAAAGCTGATAATTCTCTTGCCCTGGAAACACGGTGGCATCTTTAAAACTTATGCTTTTAGGGTGGCAGTTATTTGTTACTCTTGACAAGGGCAAGCCCTCTTAAGAGTGTGTGTTAAATTATGCTGTACTGGTGTTCATCAAATGGCAGTTTACCTGTGGAAAATGAAGATAATTCTGCATGAGTCTCTTCAGTCTGTCTGATCTACTTTAAATTGTTCTTGGCATTCCTGATGCCAGAAAAGATCTCACAACAGAGGAGTTTCAGCTTTCAGCATTCATGGGATAGGGTAATGCACATCGTGCAAATCTCTTAGCTGTTTTGCAGTCTCAGCTTGTAGTTCTAAGAAAAATGCTGAGGTGTTTCTGTATGAACTGTTCCCAGGAGCGCAGTCATTTCTTGCAACATTTTAGACCTTCTGAAATCTCAATTGAAGTTAACTTTGCAGCCATGGTTGACAACTGGTCTTTTTGCTTTCACTGATGTTTTTTGGCTGTTTGAAGACTAGGGAGATGCTACTTTGAGGGAGGAACTGTGCTGAAAGAAATCGTATTCTGCTCCAGTCTCAAAATTATTGCCAGCTTGCAGTCTGAACCTCTGCTTTGTCTTAAGTATTGCAAGCACTTGGAGACCATTCCTGCCCAAGTAAATCTCTGTGAAGGGTATCAAAAGTTTCACATCTCTGTCTAGAAGAGTGGATGTTCCCACTGTGCTTACAGTCAAAAATGTCAGAGGCTAGTTGTTGAATATGGTCTTCTGTGTCTAGCAGGAAGAAGGTTTGAAGAGGTCATCGTTTTCTTTTCAAGACAAATGTGACGTTGCTTCCCTGCTGTAGTGGAAGGTTTCTAATCTACTTGTCATTGTGTGTCTTTGATAAAGTATTCACGTGTCATCTCATTCAGAGGACCCAGGTGTTCTGGAATGCAAAGCTTTACTTGAAATGTTGGCCTTGGTAAGGAATCTGTTCAAGCATTTACAGATTATAGTCCTGTAACTTGCAGACACCCACAAGAGCATTTGGAAAAAAAATACAAAGAAAGAAACAAGACAGCTCTTGTTTTGTTGCATCCTGCAGGTTGCACAGTGCTGGAATGCCCTTTTGGATTTCAGTTGAATTTCTTCTGTCAGGCAAAAACTTCTGATAAATTAAATAAGAGGCCATCAGAATGGTCATGCAGTCTGAATAGGTGGTCTGATAGAGGACCTTATGCTTGGAACAGTGTTCAAAACTGCTGTCAGAGTTGTCTTATGGTAAGTCAGTGTGTTTCATAAGAAGGGACAAGCTGTCGTTGCTTCCCATGCAGTACAGGTGCAAACTTTGTACTGACGTTGTATTCTGCCTTAACTACAGTCTCTGTAGCCTTATTTGGTCATGTTAGACATTTTTTTGGTATATGTAACCTGGGCTGTAGTATGTCCATTATATGTGTTCGGGGATTTGTGTGTTTCAAATTTTAGATTATCAGTGAAGCTTTTGTCCTGATGCTTGAACTTGCCCAGCCTTTTTCTGTGGGAGTGTCCGATAGCTGCAAGCCTTGCTTTGTGTTCTTGTAGGTTAACAAACACTGAGAACAGAAGTAATCTACACTCAGTGGTCCAGTTAAAATCTACCGGAGTAGAGTTGGTTTACTGAGAAAGTTGCATCAGTGATTTGATCAAGCTTAACTTCACATAAATGTTTCCTTAAACTTGAGAACATCAGTGTTTCATTTTCATTCATGTCATGGTTACACACACTGAGTAGTCATGCAAGTGAATGTGTCCAGTAACTAGTTTATCAGAAAATATGCCTGACACCACTTTTGGGATACCTGTGGGTAAAAACTTACATAGTGTTCATGATTCCCTTTTCACTATAACACAAGGGAAGTACGCTATGAAGAGGCTGCAGGCACTTTGCATTTATGCTGTGCACTGCATTCCTTTTTTGGTATGTAGCATGTTAATTTAGATTGGAAAAGTTCCATTGACTTCTCATTTAGATACAGCATATTTGGTCTCCAGATGTTGCTGGCATCTGATTTGTTATTTTCATTGGCAAATACCTTGTAGCAAGTGTTACATTAGGAATGCTTATAACATCGGTACTCATTTTATAAGCAAGCCCCTTTCCATTTATTTCTGGGTGTATTTCATGACAGTCCTTATTTTTCTTCTTCCCCCCCCGCCTTTTTTTTTTCTTTTTTCCTTTCAAACATCATCCTTTGTTCACACTGCTGCTGGACTGCAGCTTGTCTTTTTCATTCTCGTTAGTCCTCAGGTGCATGCTGCCATGTTCAGTTGATGGTTGATGAGAATCCCTGCAAGACTGCAAATGAGCAGACAGAAAAGAAATGGAAATGGTAGCTGCTTTTTCTTCTCACTGTCTTGTGAGCTCAGAGCTTCTCAGTGAGGAAGGGTCAGCAGCCCTCAAATGCTGCCTCTAATGCTTTCAGATTTTTTTTTTTAAGCACTCTACTATAAAAATGACTACAGTAATTGCAAGCTTTAGCATATCTCTTCTCCCTGTCATGCAGGGGTGACGGTGAATGGCAATCAGGCCTTAAGAAGTGGTGGTGTTTGTCATTTAGTGAAATTATTCTGAGTTTCTGTTCCTCTCATCTCTCTTGTTTTGTCACTTTCCTTGCTCTACATAGGTTGTTCCACTTCTGCTTTAAATTAGCTGAACCTTCAGAGTTGAGCATTAGGTGTTGCAACTCTTGGGCAAAATCATACCTATGCAAAACCCTCCCCTCAAATGCACCAGCTAAGGAACTTGGGAAGACTGGGAAAGGAAATAGTTGAACAAGAAAGGGAAAGTTAGGTAAGGACGAATTGTTGCTGAGAAGGGTGTATGGGAGTCCAGAAGGGCAGGTTGTAAAAATAGTGTAAGAAATGTGCTTAATTTTTTTTTTCTTCCTGTGGTATTCAGGTTTGTGATAATAAACCCTGATCAAAATGAATTATCTTCTGTAAGAATCTATACAGCCAGAGCTAGCAGTTATTTTTGGCCGTTGGTCTTAGTGCAGAGAATGCTGACTCACAGTTTACCCGGTTACAACAGTCTGTATTTTCCTTACTTTTCTCAACACTTGTTGTATGAATATGTTCAAGTGTATTTGTATACCTTTTTATCTTTCTGTGGTTTTCTTATTTCAAAAAAACCAAAAACTGTTCCTGTTCGCTGTGTGAAAGAGACATTTTTGCTTGTCTCAGCAAAAACGTTATCATGATACATTAAAAATGATGTTCAACTGAAATGGAATGCAGTAAGTTGCCAAGCAGTGTTAAAGAAAACACCCCAATAAAGCAACCACTTATTTACATCTTACGTGAGTTCCCATGTAATGTACTTAACGTGTAGTTCTTAGGAAATAAGGATATCATTTAGACATACTGTTTGTTCCTTCTGATGTCATTTTCTGCTGATTTTCATACTCAGTTTTAGGAGTTAGGAAATGCACTTTTGACTTCTGTGTTGAGCAAATTAATTATTTTTTTTTCTCTATCACCTCTTCAAGGTATAACAGCATAAGTACAAATGTCTGTCTTGTGTTCACATTAACCCAAAGTCAAACAAACTACATAGTACCCTGGGTTGAAAGTCGCTGTGGGCTCTGTTAGGTCAGTTCCCCTAGCAGATGGGTTCTGTCCCTTTTTATGAATCTAGGAAACTGTTTCCTCCTCTTTTCTTGCATGCTCCAGGAGAGTGTCCTTCTGAAGAAACCGTCAGCCAGCAGAGTTGGCATGAGGCTAGCCTGTAGGAACTACTCCATCTGGCCTGTTGTACAGTCTGCTGTCATGAAGTGGAGTCCCTTCTACATTACGCGCTTGCAGAGTTGGATTAAATCTGGACGACAAGCAAGCAGCGATCTCATAGGCAGACCAGTTGACTGCTGTCAAACTAAGGCAGTTAAATGGTAAACTTTCCAAAGCAGTAATTTTTGTGTCATGAGAGATCTTTGCTCTTTTTCTGTCACTGGAAGGTGTGTCAAATGGGCTGTTGAAACAGTCATCACCGTTGCTTGAGGGGGTAGAAGTACTCAGTGGGGGTTTGGTGAGGTGGAATTTTTTATTTTACTGATTTAAAATGAAGATAAAAATGTCTATTACCAGATGTATTCACCATCCAAAACTCACCACTGAATGGCATATGCAGATGGTAATCTGTGAAGGCAGGTGGTGTCTGACACTTGCATTTCTGTTCATAGCTGAAGCAGGGATGGTTTTGCAGCAAGGGATGGGGGAGAACATTCATGTCATCAGAAGGAATAGGTACTTGGCCTGGGAAGATAAGAGTGATGGAAAAATTCCTGGGTGATATTTAGGCAAAGAGGGAAATGACAGGAAAGAGGAGGAAAAAACCCCTAAAAAAACAGAGGAGTATACTTCTGTCTTTCTATCTGTCAAACTATCTAGTATGTGCTCTCCTTTCCACATCAGTGAATCCTGTCTGATCACTGTGAAAATGTGATTGCCCTATAAATAAAACTTTTTATTTTTAAATGTAAGCACTGCATGAAGTTATTAATCTCTTGTAAATGCTTGTGGCAGCTTAGCATTAGAGAGAGTACTTTCGTGGATTTTTTTTTTTGCATACAAATTAATCTGTCAGGCTGTCACGTTTAAGACTCTTGACAATTCACATTTGACTGATACCACAAATTATGAAGGCCTGGTCTTAGAGCTGTGTTAAATCCAAGTGATTTTTTTTGTTTTTGAGAGCAGCATTGTGTTCATTTCAGTCCAGTTGTTGTCCAGCTCTGAGAGTTGTTTTGGTGAAGACCTGGAATAACTCTTGACCAATTAAAGCTCCAAACCAAGATTTACAGGCTGCTGAAGCCATTGTATTAGACATGGTCAGGAAAACGTACAGTGGCATCTAAACAACAAAAATACAGGATTGAGGTGGAGGGGAAGGCATTGTGTATAATTCCAGGAGTAGTTTGTAAGTTTTCTGCATGTAGCTACCAGTCGAAACGATTCTTTGACCTGCTTGGCAGTTCCCTAAGAGTTTCTTGTCAGCACTGGCTTTCACGCTGTGCATTTCTTTTTTCCAAGTGTTTCCCAGATGGATGTGAAGACTTTATTTGGCTCTCTTCCAACCCTTCCCTAACCTACTGCTGCATGTATGTTGCTTTGTTCTGTCTGCTTCTTTAGTGTTGATATCTTTGAGCTGTCTTTCTGATTCCTTCTTTGTTTCAACCGTTCTTATATATATAAGGTGTACTTTATGAAACTGATCTGAAGCCCCTCTCTCCTTTTTTTCTTCCCCCGCCCCCCTTGTTTTATTTGGTTATGACCTGATCGGAAAAAGTGATTGCATCTGACATGTCATGCAGTATGGGCACAGTACTGACGGGTGACAAATTGAATTTAAATTTACTGGGAATTTGCTGTCAGGATAGTGCATAGCTTGTGATCTCATGGGAGAAATGCAGAGTGAAAGTTGGGATTTTCCTTTGCTTTCTTGCTTTCCACATTCCAGGTTTGTTTGGGAGGAGAAAATCATAGAACTATTGGAATTACTTCAATGATACTGCAGCATTGACCCTGGTAATGGTATTTGTTTGTTGCAGCGGCAGGATCCAAGGAGCAAAAATACAAATATTTAAAAGTCTGCTAGAACCTTAATTGCAGTGTAGTTAAAGAGTCAGTGCAAGTCTTCAGTTTGTTTAACTTTTTTTTTTTCTTCCTATGAATTACTGCAAAAACATATTTTGTCCTTCCTGAACTGTTGCAATTTTTAATACCAATGCGAGTTTTCTTTGGCTATGAAGAGATGTCCCAGGCAGTGTGATATTTTGGGATTATTTTAGTAATCTAGGAGAAAATAGGTTGTAGACAATGCTGGGTAGTTTGGTCTAGTTACCCATTTCGATTAATACTCTACTCCTTGGTAGTGCTTAACTGGCAGCTTCAGAAAAAGAAACCTTACAGCAGTTACATGGAGTTTTTCTTTTTTTGAAAATGTCACTTTAGCTTCCGCAGTAAGAAGGGCATAGATTATTTATTTTTCTTCTAAAAGCATGAAAGTTTACATGTTTTAGATTTATTCCCCCCAGACCCCCCCTTCTTAAAACAACTTTCACTTTGTTCCTATTAGGAAGAAGGCTAACACAAACATGAGGTGTCTATGTCCATGTCCTTGCTCTGCCATCGCTTTTTGGATTCATTTTGCCTCACTTCAGCCAGATTTGACTGAGAATCAGAAATGTTAGTAGTTGTTGCATTTGCATGTGTTTGTTTTTTTTTTTTTAAAAAAAAAAGCATAAGGCAAAAGAGGAGGGCCTGAAGAAGTAAATTTTCAGGGGAAAAAACCCAAAGCATTGTCCTTTCCAGTGCTTGAGGGAAGCTAACTCTGTCCTATAGAAATATCCAGTCATCTTAGACTAGTAGACTGAACCACTACCTTGTGGCAAACCATTCCATGGACTCTTTGAACATTTTGTGAAGAGTAATATTGATGTGGGAATAAAAAACATCATGTGGATTTCCACTACTTGTAGTTGTTCATATTCTCGAAGGGGTGGGGTGGGGAAAGGATGAACCAAGGAGGCTGGATATTGTAATGTGGAACTAAATGAATTGTACTTAATGTAAAAGCAGCTGGAACAGAGAGATGTGATGTGTGTTGCTGCTGAATGCAGAGGAGAGAATTTGTCTTATTGTAAAATACTAATGGCTGAGTGGATTTTGTTTTCAGTTCCGTCATTGTTCTTTGTTTTAGGTCCTTTTTAATATGATTGTAGAAGTGCCTCGTTGGACGAATGCAAAAATGGAGGTAATTTAGAAAAATACCTTGATTATATAAGTATCTATGAGTTATGACAATGCAGTGGCTTCCAATGGTCAGAGTTTAATCAGAGTGTGGATTACTCTTTACACATAAAATTGTCTCTGTTTAAAAAATTAATTTGAAGTTGTGCATACAGACACTTTCCTTGTGATTATAAAGTGTTGAGGTTCTAATTTTCTTTCCCTTCCGCAGGTGAGTACTGCTTCTTGACAGCCCTCTGGCTGCACAGTGCAGCATACCTGTAACAGAGTCTGGCTTGCAGGGCATTGTCCAACATTTAGTCTTACTCTTGCTTGCTCATGCAGCATTACATTCGGAGGATTTAATTCCTCTCATTTCTGCTGTATAGTGTGCTAGGCCAAATCCTGACAAATGGAGTTACAAATTGAAAAGCATTTCCTTGTGACAAAAACATACTTGGGGACCTCACTGACTGAAAGTACCTAGTCCTGCAGGAAGATACTTTAAGAGTAGAGCCTAGTAGGTTGTTCCTCTGCAGTTACAATGTAGAAGCTGAGTAACGCTTCATCTGTAGTGTTCATGAAACAATAGATCTTACCAGGATATGTCCTATCTTCCTGAACATTTGTATTAATTTTAGGGATGCTTCCTAGATGCTTTTAAGGAAGTTTGTGGTTGAGCTGTTAACTATTTTGATTATTAAAAATAACACCAAAGAACCTCCCCAGTGTGTTATTTCAGAATTCTGTTTTCTCCTTTCTCTGATGCTGGAAGACCATTTGAACTGTGTTTACCACCATACTTGTTACTCTGCAAGAAGGGTTACCTTGGATATTTACCTTGTATCTTAAGATGATGATTTATTGTGGAAGCTGAGTTCTCTTTTGCAGAGTTTCTCTTTGACAATGCTGTTTGAACTCTTTGCGTAAAAGTCACGTTGCTGTCCCTCCCCTTCTCTCAGCACATTATGTCAAGGGTAGAAAAGTTTGCTGTCCTGTTAGGTTCAGAAATCAGTGGGTTTCAACTTTTCTGGCTTGATAGAGGAGACCAGGTGTAGTTCTCTAATCTATAATTTTTAATGTACTTGAAATTTCCTGCATTAATCATTAAAGCTGTCCTGGCAGTCCTTCAGTTCAGACTGTGGTAAGGTGCTAATACTGGGTCTTGTCTGCATCTCCATGCTGAGATTCCCTCATGTGGAATGGAGACTGTAGGAAATTAAACCTTGCCTTAGGATGAATGTTTCCCAGTGTTACGTCCCCGGTGCCAGATCGCCTACTCATCAGTTTGTTGTATTTCTGTTGTTCTTCCCTTGGTTTTACTGAAGGTGGTTTTCATGAGACTTTTGTTTGCTGTTGTCAGTTACTTCTCTTTGTCCCAGTTTACATCAAGAAAAAACATTGCTGAGCTCCACTTCTGTCAAAGTCCCAGCTGATATATTCAAGGTTTTTGCTGTTAAGTTATGACCAGAAGCAGGTAGAATCAAGTATGAAAGCAGATATGTGTGAACCTTGATCTCAGCTCTTGGGGAGGGTTTACTCGTGGAATACGTGACAGTTTGGTGTGGTTCAAAAAGGCGGAATTCCTTTGGGATGGCTTTAGTGGTGGTGCTTTAGGTAAATTACAAGGATGTTGCAAAATGGATATGGACTAAGGGCTGTGTGCTTACGCACGCAAGCTATGTACCACCTGAACCAGTGTAACCATCTGAGCCTGTAACAAATGTGGTGCCATTCAGATGAGTGTTAGTAAGCAAGAGCCAAGCTAACATGGGTTGGGTTGTGGTGTGGAGTGTCAAAAGGACGGTGACAGTGGATTAGCTGATGTATGGTAGGTAACTCATGGCAGAGGGTTTGTATTTGAGGTTTTGGAGAGGATGAGAAGATTGAGTTCAGGATTATACATAGTTGGCATAAAACGGCAGGTAGGGTTGCAACCTTGGACTTCAGGAGGGCTAACTTTGATCTCTTCAAGAAACTGCTTGGAGAAATCCCATGGCTTAGGGCTCTAGAGGGTAGGGGGGCTCAAGAGAGCTGGTTGATATTCAAGTATTACTTCCTCCAAGCTCAGGATCAGTGCATCCCTAAGAGCAAGAAATCAGGCAAGGGAAGCAGGAGACCTGCATGGTTGAGCAGGGAGCTTTTGAAAAAGCTCAAGTGGAAGAAGAAAGTTTACAGTAAGTGGGAGAAGGGACTGACCACTTGGGAAGATTACAAGAATGCTGTCAGACTATGCAGGGACGAAACGAGGAAAGCCAAGGCCTCCTTGGAATTAATCCTGGCAAGGGATGTCAAGGTCAACAGGAAGGGTTTCTTCAAGTACATCGGAGGCAAACGGAAAATTAGAGAAAATGTGGGCC
>VYXH01002319.1:703138-717192 GCA_013397275.1 Burhinus bistriatus
GGAGGTTATCCTCCCCCTCTACTCTGCCCTGGTGAGGCTGCACCTGGAGTACTATGTCCAGTTCTGGGCTCCCCAGTTCAAGAAGGACAGGGAACTGCTGGAGAGGGTACAGCAGAGGGCTACAAAGATGATTAGGGGACTGGAACATCTTTCTTATAAGGAAAGGCTGAGGGACTTGGGTCTTTTTAGTCCGGAGAAGAGAAGACTCGGAGGGGATCTCATCAATGCTTACAAATACTTAAAGGGAGGGTGCCGGGAGGATGGGACCAGTCTTTTTGCAATGGAGCCCAGTGATAGGATAAGAGGTAATGGGCACAAACTTGACCATAGGAAGTTCCATCTAAACATGAGGAGGAACTTCTTGACTTTGAGGGTGGCAGAGCACTGGAACAGGCTGCCCAGAGAGGTGGTGGAGTCTCCTTCTCTGGAGACATTCCAAACCGGCCTGGACGCCATCCTGTGCAACCTGCTCTAGGTTACCCTGCTCTGGCAGGGGGATTGGACTAGATGATCTCCAGAGGTCCCTTCCAACCCCTGTGATTCTGTGACAATAATAAACTGTTCAGCTTTAGTTCAGTCCTTCTGTGAGTGCTTGTTTGGGAACAAGAATGCTGCCTTCTAATGCTAGCTTAACTTACTCCAAATCTGCATTAAGTTGGCATTTGGTGACTATGCAGAACTTGTGCTTACTAGAAAGTATTTGTATGCTGAGAGGTGAACAGAAGATGCAATAGGAGAGTAATGAACAGAGGGTGAGAAGAAGATGAACAGTTCCTCTGTTGCTGTCAAAACCCCCGTTGTCAGAAGAACTTGTGCCACCGTTTGCATGTCTGTTGAACCTGTACTGTAAAGTGCAAGAGCTTCTAACTTAAGTTTCTTTCAGTATTTATGTTTGACCGTGATAGTCTCCTTATAAATTTATGACTTTCTCTTCTAGATTAATTTTTTCCTTGCATACTTCACAATGTTATTTAAAACCTTAATAAGCTTTTTGAACATGACCCTTGAGATTTAGAGTGAGACCATCATACTTCTAATGCTTCTCAAGCCACAAGCAGGTGCTCCCAGATGGATCTTTCTAACTGGTTAGGTACAGAATGAATTGCTTTCCGTTTTACCGTTCTCCCTTTCTCTCTCCCTTTCTCTCTCTCTCTCTCTTTTTTTCACGATCTGCTTAGATCGCCACTGAGGAGCCGTTGAATCCCATTAAACAAGATATAAAGAAAGGCAGGCTTCGATATGTGGCAAATATCTTTCCTCACAAGGGTTATATATGGAATTATGGTGCCCTCCCACAGGTAACATTTTTGTTATAATGGTGAAAGTTTACTGTCTTCTGTGTAAATTGCCTTGTAAATCTTGGGTACTACCTGAATGCAAATCAGTTGCAAGAGGGATGTTTCTTTTTGATATATTTGTAAATTAGGATTTTTTTTATGTTGAGCTTTATTGTGTCTATAAATCAGAATTTGGGTGTGGGTGTAAATATGTGCTGTGTTTCAGGAAAGAGTTAAATGATCAAGAAATTTCGAATCTTGTTTGTGTCTCTGTAGTGACAGAATTAAACTGTCGTGGTCTGCCATTCAAGAATACTTTGTCAAGTAGCCCTTTTCTGCTTAAACAAGGCATTTTTTTAAAAACTAATTTAGGATTTTCATGTATTGAAGCATAAATTTTAATTGGGATTTCTTAATATCAAAGAGTAACGCAAGGGCTGTTCTTTCTTAGATTAAACCTCATCTGACTTAGTTAACTTTTCTGTGAACTGTGAGACTTTACTGATCATGATGCATTCAAAATTTTGAGCCTTGAAAAAGCCCAACTAATGGCTGAAATTTTGAGTGTAATGAGAAGTTTTAAACTTTTTTCATTTCTGTGAATAACACATTTGACTTAAATTAGTACTGAAGAACATGGTGGATCTAGAAAAGAGTAATTCATTTTCTTTACACTTAAAAACTTTCACTGCTTATGCAGTTATTCCTGAAAATCTGCTTAAGTATTTGATCCCCGAAGAGGAGATACCAGACAAATGCTGGAGTATAGCAATGAAGGTCTTATCCAGTCAGCAGTCTCAGTAGACAAAGTTTCCAAGTAGGTATAGTTGGGAACCAGCAGTTCTATTTAATATTTTGAAATTCATGTGTGCCTTAGTACAAAGCCAAAGTGACATATTTGAATATTTTTCTGCACAAAGTGCGTTATTCTGGACTGATGACACTTTCCCAGGAGAAATGTTCAGCTCCCCTTGTTACCTTGTGAGTCAGAGAGGGCTGGAGATAATTGTCACTTTTATTTTCTGTAATAACTTTAAAACCAGTTGGATCATTACACCTCCAATTGTTGAAGTCTAGATGATACTCTAGATTCCTACTGGCAGCTGTAACAAACAAAATCTGATTCAGTGTCTCCATTATCACAAGAGGACTTTTCATCAGGATCAGCAGTTGCCAGAAGTTCAACCCTAGTTGAATTTAAAGATAAGTATTTGTGGCTGCTGTTGTATGCTGTGGAACAGGGAATTAAAAAATAACAGTAGGACTGTCACTGTTGCAGGAGTTGCTGTGCTCTCCAGAGAACAATACCATTCGTAGTGAGCTTTCCTTCTAACCTACAGGTGGAGGGGTGCAGCTGGGCAGGAGAATAGTACTGGTATAATGCAGCCTTAAATAAAACTTATTTTTGCAATACTCTTCCAAAGTGCTTTTTAAGTTGAAATTCTTTCTTGACTCCACTTCAGCAATTTTTTGGTAATGATTCTGCGACATGAACACCTAAGCATTTGCCTTTCACTGTTTTGCCTTTTAGTATCAGTCAAGTTCTCAAGAACACGTTTGAGGTGGAGGTTTGACCATGGACAGCAGGAGCTAACAGTATAGCTACTTGCAAAAAAAGTTTTCTAACACCCTTTCAACAGAACTTCATTGGACTCAAAATTCTTACCAGGAAAACTTCTCAACTTTAGAATGAGTTACTCATTACTAGCCAGTAAGAGACAAAACAAGTACTGGTCTAGTAATTAAGTTAGTATAACTTGGCTATGATTCCTTGCTTGTACAGAGCTCAGAGCAGGGATTTGAACTTGCCTGCTGGAGAAGCTTCTTTAGCCTTAAGCTGTTGGCTGTTCTTGAGAATGGACACATCTCAAAATACTCAGAAATATTTCATATCTAAATCTAAAAAATTTAAAAAGCTAATTGGGTGCTGACAAATCCGTATATAGGAGCTTGGTTAGCTCAAAGCCTATAAGTTTTTGAAAGCAACTTATGTTAGTCCCATGGTATTTAAAGAGTATAATAAGAACGTAATTGTAGGATGTCCTAGCTTAATCCCACAACCACTACTAACTAGAAAAACATGCATTCAGGGTCCTCTGATGCCTTAATCATGGCAATTAGATAAAAGTGTGTCTTTTGAGTCATGGATGCAGTTAATATTTTTGTTCCTATGTCCTCAGTCATCCTCATGTTATTTGTCCTGAGTATGAGGATGAGTTACTCAACATCAGTCCATTGGCTGTTTGTTTGTTTGTTTTTTCTTTTCCCATTGAGCAAGCCTGTTCTCAGAAAGCTGATGTTTTTACTGGTGTTTTTATTAATCTTAGTAATTTAGTGGTTAGACAAATTGTAATTGCAGATCAGCTGGTAACTGATAATTCTCTTTCCTTTGACAGACCTGGGAAGATCCAAACCATACAGATAACAATACAGGATGTTGTGGGGATAATGATCCTATTGATGTTTGTGAAATAGGTTCAAAGGTTTGTCTTTATCAAGATTAATTTGATTTATCAAAGTTACTTTAATAATTTGGTAACAACTTTTGGAAGAGAAGAGCAGATGGAAAACAAGAAAAGATGGTAATAGTCTCAGGGCATGACAAAAGTATGAATAGAGGATCTGAGGACAGAATAGGTAAGGAAATGGTGGATTTTTGAAAAGGAGGATTTGGTAAATTTTGTGTACTGGATAAAAGGGAAATAAGAGAATACCACCCTGAA
Organism: Burhinus bistriatus; assembly: GCA_013397275.1. NCBI lineage: Eukaryota > Metazoa > Chordata > Aves > Charadriiformes > Burhinidae > Burhinus > Burhinus bistriatus. The sequence goes on from VYXH01002319.1 coordinate 707,139, forward strand.
GTTCTGTGGCTGAACAGTGAGTTTTGAGTGAAGGAGGAGAGGGTTAAGATTTTTGGGGAAGGAAAAGGTTTCTTTCTTTTTCCCCTGTTAGCAGTACTGGAGCTAGGAATAGGTTTCTGAAAGATGAGGAAGCATGACAGCATCATGCACATAAAGTTACAAGGTCAGACCCACAAAGGAGGCAGGTTTGAGTCTTCTCATGGGTGCAAACAGAAGTAGAACCCTGTTCTCTAGAGGATAAGACAGGAACCTGTTGCAGTATTGTAGAGTTACAAGATACGGAGTGGGTGGATGAAAAACGGGTGCAGCAAACACCATTAGTAGGTATAGGGAAAAGGTTTAGCTTCATGGTATCCAAGATGGGGTTATAAAACAGTTGAGTTTGGAAGAGGGATCTCTTGGCATATTTTAGTTAAGGGGAAATTTAATTGATGACCTCAGCAAAGGTGGCTTTATTTGAGGAAAGGAACCTAAAGCTGAATTTGAAGGGCTCCAGAAAGAGTAATAAAGCCAATATTAGCTGGCAGGGAGAAGGTTCCAAAGAAAATGCAGAAAAGAGTTGTGCTGATATTTCTGGGGAAGGGGTGTGTGTTTATGTGTGTATATTGGAGTCTAGAGGAAGGAACGGCAAGAGATGGATTAAGACCAAGAGTTGAGAAAGTAGAGTCAAGAGGCAGGAAGGAATTAAAAAATGAGCATGAGATATTTTTGACTTGCAGTTTGGGGTGAAGATCAAGAAGGTGTGGGGGAAGTAGGGCAGAAGAGAGAGAAAAATTTTCTAGCTTGTGTTGTCTACTTAAATAAATGCTGACTGGAGAATTGAGGGTTGAAGAATAGCAATGGTGGGAGAAATCTAGTAATCTTAAATAGATGTGTACTGGGTTTACAGATCCATCTTGCAATTCTGTTAGCTGCTGGTCAAAAATGTACTAAAACTGTTTTGTTTGTAAGGCAAAAGAGAAATTCTATGTAGTGTTTTCCAAATCTTTGTAAGATTATGTTCTGTTTCAGATTCGTGCTTCTGGTGAGATTGTTCAGGTGAAGGTCTTGGGTGTTTTAGCTCTTGTTGATGAAGGAGAGACAGACTGGAAGATAATTGCTATCAGTGTGGATGACCCAGAAGCTCAGAAAATCCATGGCAAGTATTTTTATCTTTCTTATTGCAAGTTATGTCAGCAAATTGCACAGCAGAATGGTAACTGAGTTTAGGCTGCACAGGCGAAGAGGCAGAAAGCGGAAAGGCAAGACTTTTTTTGTTGGTGGTGGTGTTTAAATCAGGTGCTTCCTTCAAGGAGGGCATTTGTACTTTCACACTAAGCTTTTGAAAAGGTTCACTTGGATTTTCAAGAGGACCTGTCATGCAGAAAGTCTTTTGACTTCTGAAACACAACTGCCTTAGAAAGTGACCTCTTAAAATTACAGGCTTATATCCTGTGTAATAGCGCATATTTACCCACTCAGTTTATATAGCACACTGCTGTTTTCTGTTTTGAAAGTGTTTGTTCCTTTTGTATTGGCAGGCATTGTGTTGCATTCTGAAAAGGGCTGTGCATTTCCAATGTTTTGTCACTTGTAACTGAGTTACTTCCAGGGTTTGTTGCCTAGTATGAACAATTAGGTTTTGCCTTTTAGTTTGAAAATTTGCAAAGTAAACTGCCAGTGCAGCTCACTCTAACATCAGCTTTGATGATGACTAGCTTTGTGGGGGGAAATAATCCTGTCCAGACTTGTCCTCCTTGTGACCATGCTTCTGGTATCCAAATGGAATTCAAGTACAAAAATGTGTCTATGAATAGCACGTGAGGTGTAATTCTGCTTGCAGACTTCATTAAGAAGATTATACAGGTGTGTTGAAACTGCAGGGAGTTAGGTTTTTACGGCACAGGTAAAGTACAGCTTTTCTCTGGATAAATGGAGGTTCACTCCCATAAATGCAATGTTACTGGGAATCATGAGAATTAAGTGCGGAGGTTTGTCTAAAAGTTAGTGATTGTTATGAGACCAAAAACCATATGTACTGTCAGAGCCTGCTCTTTGTTGGTAGGGAGCACCAAGGCTCAGAGTGGCCTTTCTGTAGGAATAAGGCTGTCCAGTAGCTTTTTTTAAGGAATTATGTTTCTTGGCCAGTGAGGTTTTTTCCTGTTTTCTGAACGTAAAGGAAGTATATCACTGGACTCGCCCTTCATCCTCAGTTTTCTCGCAGGCTGCTTTCACGTGGAGAACACTTGGCTTGTGGGGAAAGGAGGGAAGAAGAGGAAAAGGAAGCTCTTGGGTTGATGCTGATTAAAATAATGGGGAAATGAATTACTTCATAGTGTTTATGACTCTTTAACTACTTTGACAGTTAGAGATTAAGAAGTTCAGCTTAAGGAAATAGTAAGTAATAGCTTGCTGTTAATATTAGTATCAATTTAAACCTCTGTAATGTGCAGTGAAATGTGATCTGTCAGTAGTTAAAAGACAAGTAATTAGCACTTTATTTCTATATGTTGGTCTGTTTAACTCTTAGCTTTTTTTCATTAACAATTTCTGAGAGAGTTTAATCAGAAAATTGGGTGAGAGAATTTAAAAGGAATCCACTAAGTAGGGGTAAAACTGGGACAGTTTAGGCTACTGGCTTAAGTAGCTCTCATTGAAAGCCCTCTGTTTTGTTTTTGTTTTGTTTTTTTTTCAGGTAAGGACTGATTTGTGTCAGCTGTGTTACAGCTTTAGTTTGTTTGGGAGGGGGGTAAGAATTTTAGTCTTGTTTAAAACAAAACAAAAAACCCAACCAAACAAAAAAAGAAACAAAATGGGCAAACTATTGCCTGTAGTTGATTCCTGTGTGCATCCTTTCTTACCAGACAATAGATACAAAACTTCAAGAAGAGAACTGGCCTTCCTTCTGAGGTTCAGAGAAGTGCAGAAATACTTATCCAGTTTAATATGATTTCCCTTTGGGATTGGAGTTGCAGTCCAGGATTTACAAAAGGAAAGAAAAAGGGGGAAAAAAAAAAAAAAGCCCCCATCTGCTTTCACAAAACATGACTAGCTTGCAGTGTTTAACAGCAATCCTTCTTCATTCTGAAAACAAACAAATCTGTTGGAGTAGGCAGTACAATATGTCCTTTTATACTTGTTTTTCCCCCTTCCCAAAGATGTTAATTATTTCAGTACAAAGGGATAGCAGCTACAGATAAAACTGGTATCTCCCTCAATAATTGACATGCTGCTGTGTTATGGTGGTGGCCTCCTAGGGAAAGATGAGGCTAAGTGTTGCCTTCTAAGTCTGTCCAGTCATTTTTGTATCATTTGCTAAACATTTCGAATTGGACTGAGAATCGTCACATTTGCTTTCAGCTCAGTATGTGCACAACCCCCAGTGAACATTTGGAAAAGATAATTCCGAGACACCAGAGTGGTGATTACTTGCAAACCCCATCCTGAGCCCACGCAGTGTGTTAACTCCTCTTGCTGTTTTAAGCACACCCCAGGTACTCTGTGTATTCTCCTTCTGGGATTGTGATAATTCTCATAAGTGCAATTGATTTTTCTGAGACTTCACAGAACTTAAAACTGAGCAGTCCCAACTTCTGAGCAGTCCTCATTGTTTATTCATAGCACTCCACTGTACTGTGTCCTGCAGGCATTTATTGATAAATACTGGTTTAAATTGGAAATCCTGCCTAGAACTCTCTCTTTCACATGTAACAATGAGAAACTCTAGTTTATAGTGACAATACCTAGGAATGATAAGCAATGCTTAGCACCTGTTCAAGTGGGAACTGTGTCATCAGTGGGAATAGCAGGGGCTTGAAGTATCTTCTTGGACAGACTTTGGAATGTAATCTGTTTGAAGTTATAGCACTTAATACTGGTGGATGTGAGGACAATCTCACTCCAAATACAAGCTCTATGTCAGTTGCAGGTACGTGTGTGAGAAAGTTTCTTTTAGACTATAAGTGGACATCTTCAGATTTATCTATGTCTTTGTAGCTACCTGAAAACCACTGTGTTGTCTTTTTGCTCAGGCAGTTGCTAGGCAGATGGCCATTAGTGGACTAGCAAAGCAACTTCAGACCAAGCAGGTGTGGGAAGGGGCCTAAAAGCTCCATGCACACCAAAACACTAAATCTTGGTGGTGTAATAGGCCTGGCTGCGGTGTTTTTTTCTTGTGTGTGTGATGGTGTTGCTTTTTGTTTGCTTTTTTTTGGTAAAATACTAGCCAGGAGAAGCAGTGAATTCTTGGAGTGGAAAGGCTGCTTGTCTGCTTTTCTCATAATTTGGATTTAATTTAACATACTGGAATTCACATACGTATCTGATGTGCTTTACGTGGTTGGGCTCAGAAAGGATGGACAATATTTTTGTGCTGTAATTTAGTCTAAATGTATGTGGCATCTTCATGTTGGACAAGAGGTTTTGAAAATCACTGGCAGTTGAAGCAGGAAGTGCGTTGGAAGCAACTTATGAAAATTCTGGCTCTCAAAGGTCATCTTATGCTCCCTGAGCAAATTGGACAAATCTTGAATGCTGGATGGCATTTTGGAGGTGATTTACCAGCCTGGAATCTTAGCAGCCGTTTTTTTACTGTTGCTCGCTGGAAGGATGCCTGCATATATTCAGCAGGAGTTGGTGATGTGTAGCGGCTTTGTTGCACTACCATTTGCTGGTACTGGTGTAGTTAACTGGACTATGTTGCCATGCTTCATTTCCACTGTGCAACTCAAGATTGGCTTTTTGAGTTCAGTGATCAAACCCTAAATGGCAAAAACAAAGCATATTGCATACTTTGAACCATATATTGTTATAGACCCTTGCATGTGAGTGTGTTTATATGCAGAGTAGCAGCAGAGGCCCTGAAAACGTTTGTTGTGGATTTGTGTAAGCATTCAATATAAAGAAATTAATCATCTGTAGTGAGGCTCTTCTCCTACCCCTTCACACCATGCTGCACAAAATATACGAAATGCCTTTATATGGAATGTAGCTGCTGCTTCCTGTAAATGTTTATAAGATGTTATTAAAAACATATGTCCTCTCTTCCCACAGACCTTGTTTAGAAAGCTTGCTGCAAGCATGTTGTTTTAGCTTTGCTTGCAAGAAGCAGCATCTGTTGTACTAAAAATGGTAGTTTTGTACAAATGCTTTTGTTGCTCTCTTTTGTAAAGCCAGATAGAATTGAGATCGGCGTTTGCATTGGCTCGCTCCCTTGACAGAGAGCTAGCAGCAGTTGTTTGTGCCAACCTCTGCAGATTTTCCTTATTGAGACTAAACTGCAACCCTTAATGTGATCAGCCATCTCTTTTTAACCCTTGGTGCTTAACTTTGATGCCCAGAAAAATGGGACCTATAGTTGTACATAAGCAGTATACAGAAATTACAGCTTAGAGCCCAGTGGGTACGTGCTGATAGTGTACCTGCAGGAGCCTGACCTTTCTGCTCTGTCACTCTGAGCAGGGCTTGCTTGCAGAGATGAAGCCGCGTTCGGCCAGGTACACGTTTGCTACTCCCGTACTTGCTCAGCCCCTTTTGACATCAGTGTGATACACTGCTCTAAGAGAAGGTAAGCAGTCAGGGTCAGAAAGAAGTGTCTTAACAGTGTTGCGGAAAAGACATCTAACTATATTTTTTTGGTTTTAATCACGATATGCAGCTGACTTCTATAGATACTAGTGCAATAAATCACTATACTGCTTGTCGTGATCTTTTACCTTTCTTTGCGTACTCCTTTCCAAGTGTGTTTTTCTCCTGCCCTTGATATCCCAAAGATGCTGTTTGGATTTCAAAGTGGAGGACAAGCTGTCTTTCAGGCTTTTCTATGGCACCTTTTAATGAACTGAAGAGGTAGCTGCTGTTTCCTGTATATTTTGTGCCATGGTCTGACTCCACAGCAATAGGATTGATATTTTTTTTTTTTTTTCTGTTTTTGGTTGCACTGTTGCACTTTTTCCTGCTCCTTGCCACCAACTCCCGTAATAAAGTGTCCTTCATAATAAAGAAGAGTAAAGTGACGCATGGGGATGAAGGAGAATAACTTGCAAGGAAACAAGAAAATAAAAGCAACCACTGTCCCCCCATTTAAGTCCTCAAAACCAGAATATAAAGTACTGTAGAGGCCATATAATGCTGTAGCCTGATTCTGTGTAGTCATTTTACCTATGCAAGGTATTTTCCAGTAGAGAGAATGTGAAATTCAGAGAGATGATTCTATCCATGAAGATGGTCATCCCTATCTCAAGGAGGTAATGAAAGCCTGCCCCAAAGCCTATTCTAATGTTTGAGTCCTTTAAAGAAATATAAACAAAGCCTGTAAATAAGGAACAACAGATGGGGAAGGGCCCAAGTGTTAGTTAGTAGACAATAAAGCGCTCTTGCTGAACGGTTTTTATGGGAATAGGAGGCAAATAACCAAATAGGAGGAATGGAGAAGCAGAACTAGGAGAGAAGTTTGCTGAAACAGGAACCAGAAAAAAGGAGCAGCAGTCTGAGAAAGTATCCTTGAATTTAAGTAGTGTTTGGAGATGGAGACCTGGAGTTCATCCACTGTTGGGAGCCATGGAAATTGCTGCAGCAGCGTGGTTTGCTTTACAGACTTGAGGAGATGCTGTCTCTTCAACAAGTACTAGAAATTGTGAGTTCAAACCTCACAAGAGGACGAGATGACAAGGACTCAAGATGGGAGGAGGGATGTTCCCTTGCTTGGAGAGAACGAGATGATACACTGGAGCCCTGAAAACCGATTTGAATAGGAGCTGCAGTTTTATTAGTGCCCAGATGAAACGTCATGCCTCCAACCAAGACCTCACTCGTTTCTAAATCATTCCTTCTTGGTTGGTCTCACTCACCCACACCAGTGAAAGGCTTCTGGTACTCTTTAACATGTATTGCAGCTAGAAGACCTGCCTCTAGCACAGCCTTATGTGCCCTTGCTTTTTTCTGGGATTCTGCCAGTGAAACTCCCTAATCATCTACAGGCGGATGGCCAACAGCCAAGTTCAAAATGTGTTTTACTCTGAGTCCATAAACACATAGCCCTATTAAGTGCATGCAGAAGCAAAAATTTACATAGGGTTCTTCAAAGTTTTATGTTTTATTCTTTGAGTAGTGTGTGATCCAGTGGCATTTGGGAGTGGCATCTGTCAGATACCTATGAACACTCAGTATATCTTCTCACATAGGTTTGGTCTCACAGTTCAGTCCACGTCACCTCTCTTGGTGGTCTGCAGAGAGTTGAATGGTCTGTAGCACAAGACTTTTTCCCTTCTCTTACTGTTCTCTTTTGAAATACTTAAATGTCTTTGTTCAGCTTCACAGACTAGGTTTTAAAAAGACATTTAGGCACTTAAAAATGGAAAGCACATGACTAGGTGTCAATCCTGTGGACTAAGCAATTCTGAAAATCAGTTTTATAGGACTGCCAACCAGGAGACGTCAGTGCATGAGGTATATCTATGGGAGAAGAGAATGAAGTAGCCAAACAGTATGGAGAGGGAGCAAGAAAGAGGATGAGATGCTGGAGAATCAGGAAGGAAGAAGTGGACAAGTGACATACAAAGCACTGGAGAAGGAGAGTAACACTGTGGAAGGTGACCTGGGCAGAGTGAGGTTATAAAATAGCTGGAAGACTGCATGCACTGCACAGCAATAAAAAGTCAGCTTCCATTTCCATCAGAAGTGACTGTAGGAAGGAAGTAGATGGAAAGAGAAGGATTACAACAGCTACAAAAGGTACTTGGCTTCCAGAAAGGACAAAATCCTTTATTGTAGCAAGATTTATTAAAATTGTATTGAAGGCTTTTCCATGTAAACATATTGCCAGAGAGTTAATTTGCCAGGGGGCTGATAGGACCAGCTCATTGCAAGTGACAGGAGCGGTGGTAGTCTCCCAGGACAACTTGGTAAAATTTGATGTGCGCAGCAGAAGTAAACATTGAAGATTGTGAACTGTGTCTTTGCTATAGCAGTATAGCCCTCAAGCAGAATTACTGTGTGACTGTTTAATCTCTCTGTACCCACTGTGCAATGTTCTTCTATGCTTCCCAAGGGTGTCCTGCAAATGGCATGTGTTCCTCTTTGTGTCCTGTTCCATTTTTGCACGGTAGGATTACAGAGGTAAAGGTAGAATTGGGCTTATCACTGCAAGTATGCAGATATCACAGGGTTATCAGCAGTTAGTGTTTAGTGCTCCTCGCACGTATCTGTCTTGTATCTAATGGGTTGAAGTTGGAAGTAATGTGACAGAAGGGTGCCTTTAATGTAACTTTGAGAAGTCAAGCCTGTATTTTGTTCTGAGGTGCTGGTTTAAAAACCCATGTATTGAAATTGTTTTTACTAGCTATTCTTTCATTATCAAAAAATGCCTCTAGTCCCTGCAGTTGCTGGGGAAAAAAATTACCTCACTGAATAATCTTAAGTATTGCAAGAGGTACCTACTGAGATAAAAGCCTATAAATATGGAATTTTCTTCCTCTCCTGTCACAAGTATGGTCCTTTTATTCATTGTCCCTTTGGGTCTTAATTAATGAAGGACAGGAGGCAAACAGTTTACCTGTTTAGTGTGGTTGTGAAATCATAAGATATTAACTATGGGCAGCTAATGTAATAAAGTGAAGTTCCCCAATGACTTTGAAAGTGCTCAGTGAAATCAAATTGCTTGCAGATCCTTTATGAGACTTTAAAAAATGAGTTAGAAAAGCTGTGAGTAAAAAGGATGAGCCTTTTTTTTTTTTTTTTTTTTTTTTTAAACCTACAGATATTGATGATGTGAATAAGCACAAACCAGGTTACCTTGAGGCTACGGTTGACTGGTTCAGATTGTATAAAGTTCCTGATGGAAAACCGGAAAATCAGTTCGCTTTTAATGGGGAATTTAAAGACAAGGTGAGGATAATCCAAAATTAAAGATGCATCTTTCTGTCATGCGGCCTCTTTAGTACATCCTAGAATTTTTGGAGTTGTAAAGGAGGAAGTTTAACAAAAAGAATTTTTATACAAGGGATCTTTGAATACAATTTATTAGGCTAGAAATAAATAATGTTTGCTGTCTTCCATTTTATTCAGGGGAAAATGCTTCAGTTATTAAAGGAAGCTGCAAAAAAACATTCGGTCCTAATCCTGACGAGACTTCCACATGCATCTGTATGTTTGTAGACTTCTTTCACAACATTTTCATTCTCCCTGTCAGGAATGAACATACTGTCTTTTCAGGTGTTTTTTCAGTCCTGATTGACAAGTTTTCCTGACTTTTTTTCTAAGGCTCTGTGATTTAAGACAGACAATAGGTTGCAGTTTTTTTCATATTCAGTATTTGCTCAAGGTATACTTTTCACTGGTAATTCTATGTAAAAACATTTGAACTGTTGGCTTGAAGGCTGAAAAAAATATTTTTCCCTTTTTTTGAAAAAACAAATGACGTTTTAAACTATCTATAGTAAAAATGGCCAGCGTTTGAAAGGAGAGTGCACCTGGGAATAGACCTCGCTGTAGAAAATACCTGTTTCTTTCCAGAGGAAATTGGGTGTGATTTGAGTAACAATGCCTCGCAAATCATGTATTGCACACCTTTATAGGCTATTTTTGGCAAAGAATCACAGGTTCCTAATGAATGATGTCCATGTGTCAGCTAGTTCAGCCTTGCAGTGTGCTATCAAAGTTATAAAATGCCTTCATAGAATCGTTTAGGTTGGAAAAGACCTTTAAGATCACCTAGTCCAACCATTGACCCTGCTGTACCAGGTCTGCCACTAAACCATGTCTCTAAGCACTACATCTACAAGACTTTTAAACACTTCTAGGGATGGTGACTCAACCACCTCCCTGGGCATCCTGTTCCAATGTTTGATAACTCTTCCAGTGAAAAAATTTTTCCTAACTTGAGGCCATTTCCTCTTGTCCTATCGATGGTTACTTGGGAGAAGAGACCAGCTCCCATCTCACTACAACCTCCTTTCAGGTAGTTGTAGAGAGCAGTAAGGTCTCCCCTCAACCTTCTCTTCTCCGGACTAAACAATCCTAATTCCTTCAGCCACTCCTCATAAGATGTGTTCTCCAGACCCCTCACCAGCTTTGTTGC
>VYXH01002319.1:717223-727407 GCA_013397275.1 Burhinus bistriatus
TGGGCTCAGCCATCCAGCCAGTTTTTAATCCAGCAAAGAGTACACCTGTTTAAGGCATGGGCTGCCAGCTTCTCTAGCAGAATGCTGTGGGAGACTGTGTTGAAGGCCTTACTCTAAAGTCCGAGTAGACAACATCCACAGCCTTTCCTTCATCCACCAGGTGGGTCACCTGGTCATAAAAGGAGATCAGGTTGGTCAAACAGGACCTGCCTTTCATGAACCCATGCTGGCTGGGCCTGATCCCCTGGTTGTCCTTCACATGCTGCGTGAGTGCACTCAGGATGAAGTGCTTCTAACCAGCCTAAGCAACTTTACATGTTTTGTCTGGTTAAAGAGATGCCCTGACTCCCCTCTGCACTAAAACTGTCTTTTAAGTCAATCACATGTAGAATTGTAAGGCTTGATAACCTGATATCTCGCCTGTTCTCCCAGGAGCCGCTCTTAGAGATTTTCCTGCTCTATAAAGCAGTGTTGCTCTGTAATCACAGTTTAATGGTATATCCCTGTCAGGCCATTGGACTTCAGGCTTGAGGCACTAAATGCCCCAAGATAGCTGGATTTGCAGCGCTTGAATAAACTCAAGCATTTCTAGAGACCCAGGATGCGGCAAGGCGGCTGTGGCTGTGCTCCAGCAGCTCTGGTGAAGTTCACAATGTTCCAGTGGCATTTTGCCAAGTCACTCCTTGTTAGGAAATGTGAATGTTCTGTTGGCAGCTTTTTGCAACCCAGTCTAGATATCATTTGGATGCTGAGGGCTTATTTTACTTTATTTTTTTTAAGCTTTTTCATCTGCCCGCCACCCCCAATATTACTTTTGTTTTAAACAAATAAAAACTGTTAAGCAGCTGACATTACGTTGTTGCAAATACTTAAGTGTATGATTGGGCAATTAATGAAGTAAATGCAAATTTTGCCACTAGAGGGGAATCCTTAACTCTGACCCTGACGTGCACACGTAACAGAGAAATCTTAGCTCATACACTTTGCCCCATTTAGGACCTGGTACAGTTTTCTACAGCTGTAGGTGTCTGCTTAGCATCTAGTGCAGCCTTCATGTTTTCTGGCTGTGGATTGAGGGAAAGTCCTGAATGTGTTGCCAGTGTAGTTGACAGATAATGAAGTTTGTTTCTTTTCATAAAAAAGGGTGTTATATTTTCCAGAAATTTAATGAGACCTCAAAGGAGGCCCCTTAAAAAAACAAATGAAACAGTATGTTTTAATAAACTAATTTTGTGGCTTTTTTTCTCTTTAATAACATTTTAAATCATAAAACTTTTCCTTGATGTAAACTAGGATTTTGCTGTTGAAATTATTAAATCCACCCATGAATACTGGAAAGCTTTGCTTCATAAAAAAGCTGACGGAGGCACTATTAAGTGGTAAGTATCCAGTCACATCTTTTCCTCTTTGTATTGTGCTAGTACTGGTGGTATTCAACATGCGGCAGCTGTGCATGAACTGCTTAGTTTTTTTACTTTGAGATGACAGGAATACTCATGGTTTTGATTGATAATTAATTAATAGACTATGATTGACTAATAGCACCTTGTATGACAATGATTTACTGGTAAGTGGTTCCAAAAAGATATTGATTGTATTAAAAGTGATATAGATTATTCAGCTTTCAAGAAATGGCCCCTGAGTGTTCATTGGGGATCATTTTGGGAGAATCTCAATATCCCACACAAATCTTGTCACTGTTTATTCCAACCTTCCACGCTGCATTGCTGTGATGCAAAATTCTTTTGCAGCTTAGTATTCTGTATTTTTCAGTTGTTCTCTGGAATGAGAGAACCAAATTCTCTCAGTAGGTTAGTAAATTCTTCACTAGCCTTTGGCCTAATCTAAATTAAAATGGACTGTATTAAGCTCTTTGGACTGGTTTGCGTTGGCAGTTCTGGCACTAGAGACCCTGAAGAGCAGGCAGATATCTTTGCCTGGTGCTTTCCAAGGGCTGTAGATTGCCATTAGCTAAATCAGAGGGCAAAGGCTGTGGGGGAAGCTGTGCTCAGATACTCACTGTTGTCTTCTACTTTATTGGGAAAATGTGACTTTCTCTGTCTTGAAGCTGATTGAACACGTTAGTAATTGGACAGCTTCTCCTTCAGCACGGCGAGAATACTGTACTATAATACTCAAATTTTGGTCTTGATGATTTCAGAGGCATTTAGAGCTTCATATTGATGAAATGAAAAAATAATTAAAATTGCAGTCTTGCTTTGAGGAATTGAACTTCTTGCTGTTTACTGTGTAGGACCTTAAAAACTCATGACCAAACTCACTTTTGGTGTGAAAGGATATATATTCATAGAGAAAAGTTTCTGCAAAGTATTTGGTCCCAGAATTTGTCTGCTTTCTGAAAGCAGTACAGGTATCCGCTGCTTTATGTCAGAGCAGAATTTTGACCTGTTTTTTCGTTCTTGTTAGATACTGCAGACAGGTTAACTGCAAACCAAGGGTGGCCTGCTATAGAATCTGGACAGCCTTCAAGGCACAAGAGATGGAGGGATCTTCACACCATCTGTGCTAGCCATCTAGGTGTTCTTCAACTCTTTCAGAAGTGCCAGTTTATCTGTGCTGACTTTTTGGGGGGATTTAGTTTCTTAACTGTGGCCCTCTGAATTGTACCCAAGTTAGCTGCCAGAAGGACTGAGTGTGAGTGCTGCTTGCATTAATATAGAATATATAGCCTAAAAAAAGGCGTAAAAAAACCCCTCAAACCCAAAGAAACAAAGAACACCCCTCCACACCCCCATTCTCTTCCACCATTACTGGTTACTTTGTGTTTTTGACTTCCTCATTTCTTGCAGATAGACATTTCTGACCTCTATATGTGAAGGTGTTTTTTTTCTATAGGTACTTAATTGCGTGTGTCTCTCTTCCACTGATTGATAAAACATGTTTTTAATTTTATTTTTCAGCACAAATGTTCTGGTGAATGGCAGCCCATTTTGTTGCAGTGAGGAGGTTGCCCGTTCGATTGTGCAGTCGGTAAGGATAATACTTATTTTTTTCCCACCCTTTTTTTAAAGTGATTAATAGGAAAAAAAGATTCAGAGCTCCGAAACTGAAATAAAGTAGCTGAACTGAAATGGTCCTTAAACAAAAATTTAAGGCATAAAGTAAAAGGAAGAGCACAAAGGCTGTGGGGAAAATGTAAACATTATAATATAAATCTTTTATTGCAGTAGTCCAATTGTGCTTTCTGGCAGTTTCATTACTGTTCTGTTGGGGTTTTCTTTGTTGTTTTTTGTTTGGGTTGTTTTTTTTTTTTCTTTCTCTGCAGTGCTGTTTCTTCTGATCCTGAATAGCAAGAGGGACTGCTATTTGTATCTAGCCTGCTGTCTTCTCTGTCTTCCCTGTTGCCATGAGTTACCACCCAGTGTTAGAACTCATTGACTAGCTGACTGTAGTCCCTAATCACTAAAGGGATCCATTGTTTGTCTACTTGCATAATTAAATGCATTACTGTGGGAGAGGGGGGTGCTTTTTTTTAATGTTTCTTAAAGAATGCCTGTCATATTCTGAAAATTAACATAAAATTAAAACATGCAGGTTTCCTGTTCAGGTGCGAAAAATGTCCTGCAGGTCTAATGCTTTCATGTGCAAATGCTAGTGGAGGAGAATTTCTTCCATTTTAAAATACACTAGTTTGGATGCCAGAAATTGAGCAAACTTACCAGAAATTACATGGAGAAAAGTACCTCCAAGTATTACTTTTTTTTATTTTATTTACATACGCTGTGATTGAGCCTGTGCTCATGATCACATGAGCGCAGCAGGTATTATGCACATGTGCATGACTGCCTGGGCAGCCAGTGTTTTGCCCCAGTAGTCACAATAATTATGCAAGTTCAAGTGTCAAAGGAGATGCCATCCACTGTCTGTGCAGTTAACATTCCAATAGCGTTTCTACTAAGAATGTGTTGTCCTGGGTGGTGCGTTGTCACAAGCGAATAAGACTGTTGCAAAGCAAAATTGGTTTAATTCATAAAGAAGTATCAAACCTAACTGGTTTTCCTATTCAGGTCTCTTACTTTCAGCACTTCTTTAAGAGTACCTTTATGGTTGCATTTGTGAATGTTGATTAATGGGACTGTAAGTTTTAAATGAAAGAAAAACTCATTTTGGAATTCAAATATGTTTTTAGGCATGTCAGTCACAGCTATAAGCAAATCTTTACCTCCTGTATACTTTCAAATTTACAATAACTTTTAGTGAGTGTTTAAATGCAACTGAAATTTCAAGTTCAAACATATTTGGATGGTGACAGACCTGCAAAGGAATATTTCATTTTGCATTCTGTGCTGTTTATACTGTTAAGCATGTAGAGTAAGTAATTACCTGTTTAAATCAGCAGTAACTGTTATTTTGTCTCTTAATAACAAATCAAAATTTTTCTTGAATTTTGGAGGGGGAGGTTAGTAAAACCAGTTCATAAAATAGGTACCTTGTATAAAACTTTAAAGTCTTTTTTATTATAAGTGCTTTCTACCTTATCAAACGTTATCACTTCCTGGCTTTTTTGTGCCTCACATTATTTTCTTTAAGTGATACTGCTTTCTGAAGTTGTCATCACACGCTCCTTTCCATTATTCTGTTTCAGGTCAGTCTAAGTATTTTAATTGTGTCTTTGTAGGCTACTGTCTCTTGGTACTTTTCAGGGAGGGAAAAGACACAATACTCTTAAATACTGTTCATACTGCATGCAATTTCCAGTCTGCAATAACTAAAAAAAGTAAAATGCTCTTGAAATATGAATGGTGGACAGTCAAACTCTTAAGTATAAGCAGGAAGGCTGACTTGCACATTTTAAGCAGGTATCTTTTTGTCTAGTACACTACACTGCCCTCTTTGGTTGTCAGGCATTCATCTCTTTCAAACTGAAGTGAAAGTACGTGAGTGTTGGCTGCAGAATTTTAATGGCTGTGGTAATTTTAAATGAAAGCTGCCTGTGTCTGTCTGGGTTTTTTTTTGTGTCTTTTGTTTTTTTTAAACGAAAAGCGGACACATTTTCTTCTAATTTATGTCCACCTATTAACTTCTAGATAAAAAACAGAAGAATGAAAGCTGAGGTAGAGATTTTTGTATGCAAGTACAGTGAGAAACGTATTTCAGCTACTGCAAAATTTCTGAGCTACTTGTACAGTGAGAGCTGGTTCCCTACAATACTGTTTCCTGGGTCATACTCCAATAACAGAGTTTTTGAGTAAGTGATAATTGCCTTAAATCAGGTATATTGAGTTCTCAAGAAAAAAACAAACCAAAACAAACAACCCCCAAACAAACGAAAAACAAAACCCAAAAGGCAACACTCAGTACTGTTATGAACCAATT
Source organism: Burhinus bistriatus (assembly GCA_013397275.1). Taxonomy (NCBI): domain Eukaryota; kingdom Metazoa; phylum Chordata; class Aves; order Charadriiformes; family Burhinidae; genus Burhinus; species Burhinus bistriatus. The sequence continues at coordinate 722,561 of VYXH01002319.1, forward strand.
TTTATGGTGAGCGAGAGAACTGTAACTAAAAACCAAATGGAAAACAAACAAATCCTTACCAAATGCTTAGCAAATTGTGCACTAATCAGAATTTCATTTAGATTCTGATTTGGTAGTTCCCAATATAGCCCTGTTGATTTCAGTAGGATTTATTGTGCTATTACTTGACCTTTCATTATTTTAGAGATGTGGGACTAGAATGGCTTGTCTGTGTGGGGGAATTTCCACTCCACTTAAGTTAGTTTCTAGACGGTGGGCATGTGTACTGTCATCTGTATTGGTGGCAAACTAGAAAAGATTCTACAGCTGGTGAAGTTGCCATGTCCAGTCATTCCCAAAGAGACAGAGGCAGAAGATAATCTGTGCATATGGAACATACTGAACATTTGAACCAAATGTTTGAGCCAAAATTACACCAGCCCCCTGCAACTAGAAACTCAGTTGAGTTTTAACACTAGGTGGTGAAAATTTTTAGCATTCTCTAGACTCTGAAAATTGTTTCATCTCCTTCTCAGCTCCAGTTTTAGTATATGTTGAAAACTAAACCCAGGAGGAATAGAACTTTGTAGCTGAACGTGTTAGTGCTAAGATGTACTGTTTATTTCAGGCTTTTAAGTGTTGCCATCTGTAAAATTGACCAAGACAGCCAAACCTTTGTTTAACATTAATCCCGAGAGCTGCTTGCTCACTTGCTCTGTGAGGAAGCTGCTGAGGACTTTGCAAGTTGGAAAATCTCCAAGACAATCTATATTTAGTTAGTAGAGCAGTGTTTCTCAGCTTTATCACATAATTCTTCCCTTATAATACTGGAAAGTGAGCTAGGAAAGCTTTGCTAGATGAGGTCTCTTGATAAAATACAGAACAATGTCTTACAGGGGAAAATATTTGGCTTTTCCTGATAATTTAAAGTTCTCCAACAAAATTTGAGCCTGTATACTTACTAATGTGTTTCACATAACTCAGATCTAAGCAGGAAGGTCTGTTAACTGCCTTTATCCCTACATGTTTTCTGTGAGGACATTTCCATTTGGGACATCATAGAAGCAGGGTTTTCTGTTCAGTGGCCAGTTGTGAAACAAAAGATTGGTGGGGGTTTTGCTCTGGGTTTTTTGTTTTGTTTTGTTGGTTGTTTGAGTTTTGGTTTTGTATGTTTTTTTTTTTTTTAATGATTTTATTTATTTCATTTGGTTTTTTAAACAGTGTTCCAAATGAAAGGATTGTGTACTGAAGGGGTTCCTGGTTCAGTGGGATGAATTTTTGATCTGTTCCTGGTAGGAAGGTGCTGAGTCCTTATCTCAAACTTTCTGAACAATTATCCCAGAAGTGGCAGACGCCTGCTTATACATGGTGACCACTGGTTCTCCCTGCCATGAGATAAAGCTTTGGTTTTACTGGAAAAAGAGAGGATGGTCTGGTGTTAAGGCCTAGAAGACACTTTCCATAGAGTGCAAGAGCTCTCGATCCCCAGGTGTAAGAAATCAGGAGAGCATGGCAAGAGACTGTCATGGATGAGTCAAGACCTGCTGGTTAAACTAAAGTGCAAGAAGGAAATGCACAGGCAGTGGAAGCAGAGACAGGTATCCTGGGAAGAGTACAGGGACGGAGTCAGGAAGGCCAAGGTGTGGCTGGAGCTGAACCTGGCAAGGGATGCAGAGAATAATAAGAAGGGCTTCTATAGGTATGTCAGCCAGAAAAGGAAGGTCAAAGAAAGTGTACCCCTCCGATGAATGCAACTGGCAAACTGGTAACAACAGACCAGGAGAAGGCTGAGGTACTCAACAACTTTTTTGCCTCAGTCTTCACTGGCAACCTCTTCCCCCCACCTCTCGAGTGGATGGACTGCAAGGCAGGGACTGGGGAGCGAAGTCCCTCCCACTGTAAAAGATCAGGTTTGTGACTGCCTGAGGAACCTGGACATACAGAAGTCTGTGGCACCTGATGAGGTGCATCCCAGAGTCTTGAGGGAATTGGCTGATGTAGTTGCCAAGCCACTCTCCATGATATTTGAAAAGTCCTGGCAGTCAGGTGAAGTCCCCGGTGACTGGAAAAAGGGAAACATTGCACCCATTTTTAAAAAGGGTAGAAAGGAGGACCCTGGGAACTACCGACCTGTGAACCTCACCTCTGTGCCTGGGAAGATCATGGAACAGATCCTCCTAGAAGCTATGCTAAGGCACATAGAGGACAGGGAGGTGATTCGAGGCAGCCAGCATGGCTTCACCAAGGGCAAGTCTCGCCTGACCAACCTAGTAGCCTTTTATGATGGAGTGACTACATCAGTGGACAAGGGAAGAGCTACAGATGTCATTTATCTGGACTTCTGCAAGGCCTTTAACGCAGTCCCCCACAACATCCTCTCTAAATTGGAGAGATGTGGATTTGATGAGTGGACTGTTTGGTGGATGAGGAATTGGTTGGATGGTTGCATCCAGAGGATAGTGGTCAATGGCTCAATGGAGATTGGTGACAAGTGGTGTCCCTCAGGGTTCTCTATTGGGACCAGTACTGTTTAGTATCTTCACTAATGATGTAGACAGTGGGATCAAGTGCACCCTCAGCAGATTTACAGATGACACCAAGCTGAGTGCTGCGGTTGACATGCCTGAGGGATGGGGTGCCATCCAGAGGGGCCTGGACAGGCTCAAAGAAGTGGGCCCCTGTGAACCTGATGAGGTTCAACAAGGCCAAGTGCAGGGTCCTGCAGCTGCATCAGGGCAACCCCTGCTATCAATACAGGGTGGGGGATGAAGGGGTTGAGAGCAACCCTGCCAAGAAGGACTTGGGGGTACTGGTGGATGAAGAGCTGGACATGAGCCAGCCGTGTGCACGCACAGACCAGAAAGCCAACCATATCCTGGGCTACATCAAAAGAAGCGTGGTCAAGGGAGGTGATTCCCTCTACTCTGCTCTGGTGAGACCCCACCTGGAGTACTGCATCCAGCTCTGGAGCCCTCAGCACAGGAAAGACATGGACTTGTTGGAGTGGATCCAGAGGAGGGCCACGGAAGTGATCAGAGGGATGAAACACCTCTCCTGTGAGGACAGGCTGAGAGAGTTGGGGTTGTTCAGCCTGGAGAAGAGAAGGCTCCAGGGAGACCTTATTGCGGCCTTTCAGTACTTAAAGGGGGCCTACAGGAAAGGTGGGGACAAACTTTTTCATAGGGCCTGTTGCAATAGGACAAGGGATAACAGCTTTAAACTAAGAGGGTAGATTCAGACTAGATGTAAGGAAGACATTTTTTGCAATGAGGGTGGTGAAACACTGGAACAGGTTGCCCAGAGAGGGGGTAGATGCCCCATCCCTGGAAGCGTTCAAGGTCAGGTTGGACGGGGCTCTGAGCAACCTGATCTAGTTGAAGATGTCCCTGCTTATTGCAGGGGGGTTGGACTAGATGACAATTAAAGGTGTCCCTTCCAACCCAAGCTATTCTATGATTCTAAGACCCGGATTATTTTTGTCATACTGGCACATCTTTTCAGACCAGTCACATAAACCCCCCATGCAGGCAGTTATCCTGGATAAAGCGTGAAAAAGAGTACTGTCTTTCCCTTTCCTCCTCACAGGCTTTGACCTGCTCTTCAATGGATTGAGCTCTATGCCTGCTTGGAGGCAGGCAGGCTCGTGAGGGAATTTCACACCAATGTAGCTCAGTCTTGAGTGCTGCACTGTGCTAAGCCCAGCTGTGTGGCTTCTGAGTCAGTTTGCCTGCCTGCGGGATACTGCAGTTTTCATTAATGTCTCCATGTGCTGTTAAGTAGTGGCAGGAAGTTCCACCTGTTGGTGTGGAAGACATGGGTGATCACTGTGCAGCTTTGTTCTCCTGAAGCTTCAAACAGCTGTAAGCCCTGCCTTTGAGGTTGTTTCTTTTTTGCATGGTTCACCTAAGTGATTACTCCTGGGGTTATCCGCTTGGGTAAGCATAGTTAGAGTGGGCTTGTGTCATGGCAAAGGCCAACATCCACATGTTTTTTGCGCTTGATTTGTGTGTGTGAGTGAGCGTGGCAGGATTCCTTGTGCTGAGATGCTCTCTGCTTCTTTCCCATCAGTTATGTCAGTTGAAAGCTTGTCTGTGAGGAGCTGAGAGAAGAGCAGTGGAGGATTGTTGCTATGCAAGTAACTAGTATCCTTGTCGTGAGGCAGGTTGCTTCCAGCTGGTGTTAAAACTGGCTTTAATTTTGTCCTTTAAGTAATAGGACAAGATGTGCTGTGTAATACCGCGATTGAATAATGGTGTATCCAGCTTTGAAATGGACCTGGACCTACAGACCTAAGTTTTAAAACAATTTGTTACTTTCTACAGAACTGAATCCTACTCTGTCAAAATGTGGCTGTAAAAGAGTTTAATTACACATTTTTAAAATACTTTTTTATATGTTTGCATATATGTAATGTAAATTGTGTGTGTATATGTATTCATATGGGTACCTTTATACTGAAATGTGGATAGTAATGTAATTGAAAAGGCATTTTCACTCTTTAGTATGTAAACAGCAAATTGTGTTATCCTCAAAGACAATACAGCAGGAAAATCCCCTTTACATTTGGTAAGATGTTAATCTATCACTCATTATTAGCGTGTTTGTTTTGTCATTTATGAGCAACCAAGAAATTTGTACAGTAGTTATGGGGGGGAAGGGGAAAAAAAACAAAGGGAAAGTCTGTAAGGTAGAGCATTGTCCTCTGGGGGCAACAGAAAGTTCTGGTTTTATTAATAATCTCTTGACTTCAGCAGTAAAATAGCTTTGAGTTTGGGTGCTACCTGTGAAACTTTAAACACTGATATGTTGGTTTGGTGGGTTTTTTTTGTTTTTTTTTTTTTTTTTTTTTGGTCAGATGCCCTTGGAAT
>VYXH01002319.1:732684-755138 GCA_013397275.1 Burhinus bistriatus
ATTAAAGACTGAGGCGAAGAAGGCATTAAGTACCTCAGCCTTCTCCTCATCCTTGTTGACAATCTTCCCCTCCGTATCCAATAAGGGGTGGAGATTCTCCCTGGCTCTCTTTTGTTTGTTAATATATTTGTAAAAACCTTTTTTGTTATCTCTTACAACAGTGGCCAGATTAAGTTCTAGCTGTTCTTTGGCCTTTCTGATGTTTTTTCTGCATGACCTAACTAGATCCCTATACTCGTCTTGTGTTGCCTGCCCCTTCTTCCAAAGGTGGTAAACTCTTCTTTTTTCTGAGTCCCAGCAAAAGCTCCCTGTTCAGCCAGGCCGGTCGTCTTTCCCACCGGTTCATCTTACGACGCATGGGGACAGCCTGCTCCTGCACCTCTAAGACTTCTTGAAGAATGTCCAGCCTTCCTGGACCCCTTTGCCCTCTCAGAACATGAGAGCTATGGCATGAAGCAGTCCTAAACTGATTGAAGTATTATTTCATGCTTCTCTTTGCTTTTACTGGGATTGAATCTTTTTAATGGGTTGTAGTTCAATTTTAATCCAGTTAAAAGGCAATAGCAAATATTAAGTCAGTAGGATGCAAATTTTTTTTTCTGCCCTTGCTGTAAAGCTTAAGATGATTTCTTACCGGGCTTGATAACCTGGGTTTCACCCACTGAGGACAAGAGATCTGGGATTTAGAGAATAAAGAGGTGAGAAGTTAGCTGAAAGAGAACAGAAAGAATGGAAGACAGACCTAGGAGGTTCAGGCAAATAAAAGTAATGAATAGGACATTAAATAGGAGTGACTGAAATGCTTTAGAACAATTTTGCCTAAATATTGGAGCAATACACAACAATGCTGACTTCATGTTACTGGAGAGGTCAATAGGATGTATTTGGCAAGGAAGAAGAACATTTACCTACCACATAGAAGTTGGAATTGCATCCCCTAAGCGCCTGCAAGTAGTACTTTAATCTTTGGTCTCCTGACTGCGGAAAAACAATGGACAGCAACAATTGTATTTATTGTTGAGTTGACTTTCTGGGAGTCTTTTGGGTTGTGCAGAGATGACCTGGGTGCTCAGCGATGTTGGCTGACTGATCCACACACAGTCTTTGATTTCTCACAGCTTACTGTTCTGTGTAGTGGGATGCTGAAAGTATGCAGTGCCCTCTTCCTGAATCTACAGATGGGGTCTAGAGGCTAGACCAAAAAAAGCCAAAATCACTGCAGTAGATTGTTACTTTGTGATTATTTGTCAGCTTTGGCTAATTAATTCATTGCTAATTCTTGTGATAGAAACTTTTAAGTGTTCTGGAGCTACGGGCAGAATTCAGATACTGCTGCATGTTTTCTCTCATTCTTGATCTGATAAATTACAGCTGAATCAATCTTATCAGTGATTCAGTATGCTAAGTCAGAAGTAAGATTTTTGTTGATGATTTGGCCTACTGTAAGGGTCAAAAAAGGTTTTCCCTTTTCAAGGGAAAGTGCAGAAGCCACAAAGAACTGCACTATCCTGTGCATGAAGAATACGTCTTATGTGCCAGAACACTACTGCCCGTTAGCTTTTTCCCTTAGAACGTCCTCATAAAGTTTCTAGATTCTTCACAGATATCGGCAAGTTTAATACTAACTTCTTTGTTTATTACCTTTGGAAGAATAATACTTGCATTACCCAGGTATTACAGCACATACACAAATTTATGTGTTCAGTTGCACTCCTTGTGGTTTGCTTCTGTATATGCATTAGTGCTTGCCTGGAAATTAAGGGCTTTTTTTCAGATCTGAAGATCTGGTTTTGTGTGCAGTGTTCAGTGCTGGTCCTGTAAGCTTCTCTTCCAGGATGAAGAGAGAAAGAAGAAGTGTAGTCACTGAAATGGCTGCACTTTGTAGATGTTGTTAGCTTTATGCTCATTTATTGGTGCGTATCTCAGGACAGGGATATTGGAATGTTATGAAACCGGTTTGTCTACACTGTGTATCTGACTGCTGTCTGCTGCTATTATACCAACTACAGGTTTGGGCTTTTTCTTAAGCATTTTGTATTTCACATCTTAAATACGCTGAAGAGTAAACATCTACCTGGTGTCAAAAGCCCTGGGTTGGAATACAAAGAATTAACTTTAAATTCTGCTTTTCCACAATGTACCTTGTGGGCTTGGGCAGACCGTGTAATCTTTATGCTACCTGTAAAACGGGTAGAAAAATTTCTGAGACCAGAGACCTGACAATTCCCCAACATTAAGAAGGGAACTCTTTCCAGTGCCTAGGAAAGCATAGGATACATTCAGCTTTGTTTACAGTGAGCTTAGCTATACTGACAGGCTTTCTGAAGGACTTGACTGAAGATGCAGGCTTTGCTAGTCAGACAGATCTGCCCGAGGGTTGTGTGATGGTGTAATTATCTTAAGAGTGAAAAGAGCATCAATGGTGGTGAAAGTTCAAGGTGTAAATTGGCGTCTTCGTCCTTGTGAGTTCTGTTGGAGACTAGACTCAATTCTTAAGCATGTCTTTAAGTCCCCTAATGGCCTATGTGTGGTGTGTCTGGAGTGCAGAAAAGCCAATTTCAAAGTGTAACTTGTGACCACCTGGGAGTTCTGAGTATTTTAACTCCAAATCATAGGAGGCCTGTGAACAAAGCTGGTTTAAGAGTCAAAGTGAAAATATCCTGCTGGTTCCTGCTATTTAGAAGACCTACTATGTGGTGAAAAATCCCATATAGCTGAGCAGCATTTGGCAGCCTGCTTTCCCTGGAGAGCTGGGGTGAGAGGGGAGGCACAGTCAGGTGAGAGCAAAATTTCCCTGAGAGCGCTGTTCACTGAAATTTACATCTTGCCTCCTTATTGCCTTGCTTTAACTAGTTTATTCCTTGTATGTGATAATTTGGGAATCAAGAATTTAGGAACTCCTAGGCCTTTACTTGGGCAGTTTTCTGACTCAGACAAACCACATAAATCTCTCTCTCTCCCTCTTTGTGTCTATAAATAGGGACAGTATCTGTTTGTTACAGTAATGTTGTGGGCATTAGTTGCTTAAAAACTGTAAACATCAAGAAAGCCTTATTACTAACATATGTCTCTGACCCTATAGGTTGGCAGCACAAAGCTGCTAAGTGTTCAGAATAGAGGATTTTTTGGAATCCTGTCAAAGAAAGTTACTATAGCTGTGTGTGTGTGAACGGGAAATCCTGCAAGAGAGAAGGAATCAGGGTAAGAGCAGTGCAGCTGAGCAGGGGTCATTGTGAAGTGCATATAAAAAGAAAGTTGTAGTTTGTCATGCAACTAAGTGGGAGAACTAGAAGAGAATGAGGGGACCCAAATGAGGGAAAGGGAAATGGCACCGCCTATCCAAATACGAGAAGAGATTTGAGATTCATGTTTCTGTGGACCTAAGTGTCATCAGAATGTCTTTGTTATCTACAAATCGTGTACAGGTGTTGCTCCCTGATTATGATAATCTGCTTTGTAAAAGTAGCTCTCTGATTCATTTAGCTCTCTATCTTGAGCTGGACTGGTTTGTGGGAGCTCCAACTGAAATGCAAATTAGCCTTAGATGTCTCTTTTCAATTCACACTTCTTGGAAGAAGTGACACAATTCTTGAAAATATCATAATGATGTTTCTGTGACATGCAAGCTCATAATTATATACGTAGTATAGCTAATCTGAATCATACCAATATGCTTATGGTCTATCTGAAAGTGTAATGTATGCAAGTTGCACAGCGTGTGGTATTTTTCACTGTATGCATGATCTGCTGATCTCATGTGAAAACAAAAGTTATTTTTTCAGACAAGGGAGAAAAATGGGGGGAGAGGAAGTGTCCTTTACCAGGAAGGGACCAAGCAAACTATAGCATTTAATGAACATGTGCACACCGGCTCCTAAAACTTCAGGGGTTTTTTTCCTTTTAACTTAAAAGCTTGATCCCTTTCTAAATATAGGTTTATTAAAATAAATGTAGCAAAAATTGTTTCTTTATGATGATTAGTTGCATAGTGAATAGAGGTAGCTGACTCATTTCCAGTTCTCTTCTGTAATAATCAGTTTTTGCTTTCTGAATGTTCAAATTGTAAATTTTCCTATTTAAAAATGCCTATTTTTAAATTCTTCATTTTTAAACAATGTTGCACTGAAGTCTTCTGACCCATCAAAAGATACAACAAAGTATCCATAAAAGTGAAATGCTTATTCTGTATAACAGCTAGGAAGCTATTTTTTCTGATTTTAAAGATGCTATTTTCCAAAATATGAATAATGAAAAAACCCCACCCCAACTCATTTTGCAGCCATAACTATTTTCTTCATCTATTAGAACTTGTAATCTTGATCAGAGAGCATTGTAGTAGGTATGTTGAAATATACATAGCACCTCAAAGAGCTAACAATCGAAGTAGAAAAAACAGATTAAGAGATGGGAGAAGAATTAAATGCTATTCCTCTTCTGCTTTTGGAGACCTTGAGGAGCGGTGAACATTAGTGGGTTACTCAGAGGCAGTGGCTGATATGCGAAGGAGGTGAACTCTACAGAGACTTATCCTGACCTTTCAACCTCTGTACTGAAATATCGTGGTGTTACTGTTTGACAAACAGTTATATAGAGCAATAGTGGCTGTTTGTAATGTAAAACAGTCATATAAGCAGGCCTAAAGTTTAAGTGATAAATTTAGCATACCCTAAATAGTAAAAATGTAGGATATTGGGACCTTAGATCCATACTGTTGTAGTTTAATGTCTCAATGGTCTATGTACCACATGTTGCTGAGGCCCAGAAAAGGAAGCCTTGTATTCACAAAGGAGATAAAAGTAAGCAAAGTGTGACTCACCTTGAGGAAGTACTTTTCCCTGGACTAAAACCTATCTATTATGTCCTTTTGCCAGCTAAATCCTAGAGCTTCTATGAATGACACCAGCCAACATGTATGTGCAACCAAACTGTGAAGAGTTACTGCCTTCCAGGAGTTAAGCTAGCATCACTTGAGTTGTTTTCACAAATGCTTTGAACTAGCATTTGGAGAATATTGACCTGCACTATGTTACTGTAAAACACTTTTACAGTGTTGACAGAGAACTGTCACCTCACAGCTGGTGCCAGGGATAGGACATTAAAATCCTTTATTACCTGAAGAAACTTCTGCATCTAATGCAGACCTGTTGAGGTCTCATCTTTCTGCTTACTTCCAATCTTGTCATGTTGATGAAAATGTAAACTAGAGGCAATTCCTTTGGCAGGGTGACTGAAAGTATTTGTGTGATAGGACAGTAGCCATTTAAATCATAGAATACCAGGTTGGAAGGGACCTCAAGGATCATCTGGTCCAACCTTTCTTGGCAAAACCACGGTCTAGACAAGATGGCCCAGCACCCTGTCCAGCTGAATCTTAAAAGTGTCCAGTGTTGGGGAATCCACCACTTCCCTGGGGAGATTAATCCAATGGCTGATTGTTCTCATTGTGAAAAATTTTCCTTTTGCATCCAATCGGAATCTACCCAGGAGTAGCTTGTACCCATTACCCCTCATCTTTTCCATGTGACTCCTTGTAAAAAGGGAGTCTCCATCTTCTTTACAGCTACCCTTTAAATGCTGGAACGTGGTGATGAGGTCTCCCCCAAGCCTTCTTTTCTCGAGGCTCAACAAACCCAGTTCTCTCAGCCTTTCCTCATATGGCAGTCTTCCCAGTCCTTTGATCATCTCTGTGGCCCTTCTCTGGACCCTCTTCAGCCTGTCCACATCTTTTTTGCATAATGAGTACCAAAACTGAACACAGTATTCCAGGTGTGGCCTGACAAGTGCTTAGTGGAGTGGGATAATGACTTCGTCTCTGCTGGTGATGCCCTTGTTGATGCAGCCCAGCACCTGTTGGCTTGCTTTGCTGCAGCAGCACACTGTTCACTCGTATTGAGCTTGCTGTCTACCAGGACTTCCAGGTCCCTTTTCACAGAGCTGCTCCCCAGCCAGGTAGATCCCAGTCTGTGCTGCACTCCTGGATGATGTTTTCCCAGGTGCAAGATCTTACACTTGTCCTTGTTGAACTTCACAAGGTTCTTGTTAGCCCACTTTTCCAGCCTATCCAGGTCTTCCTGCAGGGTGGCTCTCCCTTCCAAAGTGTCCACTTCCGCACTCAGTTTGGTGTCATCGGCAAACTTCGTCAGAGTACACTTGATCCCATCATCCAGATCACTTATGAAGATATCGAACAGCATTGGGCCCAGTATCGCTCCCTGGGGAATCAATACTGGGCCCATTGATTTAAATTGAACTATTCATACAGTCCAAATAATTAACTATATTTGTTAGTAGTTTTCCATCAACAAGAAATTCTGGTGTAGGAGTCTGTGTATTTGGCTTTTTATGCAAGCTGATGATGTTTGTTTCAGTAAAAGTGTGGTGTTTCGACCATATGCTCACATGTTAACATATTTAATGCCAGCAGCAGAACATTTACATTAAAGGACGTGGAGCCAAGTTAAACTCAATTTCAACTTTATTAACTGGATTACAGTATTATCAGCAAAACCCAGCTGTGATAATCAATTGAGTGATCTCTTGCTTTTTTTTCTCTTTAATTTTCTGAACAGGCTCAGGCAGATCTGCCCTTGTTGGAAGTTGTGCTCTAATTACTATCTTAAGCCTTAGTGCAGCAGGGTAGAGGGGGTTCCAAGAGTCATTCCACTTGGACCTGAAACCCTTGAGAGGGAGGGATAGGAAACTAAGCATATCCAGGATTTTATTCCATACTCCCTTCCTCTTGCCAGGGGACTAGAAAATGTTACGTGCTTTCTCTCAACAATGCACAATTTAGCTATGTTAAATTAAGCAGTAGTTCTGGAAGAGAGATTTTACAGGTAAGACTGAGGCAGTTGAGTGGATTGTCCTCAGAAGGCTGTGGATGCACAGTATCTAACTAGCAAATGCCTCATGAGGTTTCCACCTCTCAGATCAGGCTTGCAAAGATTTACAGTTTTGATTGTATAACTGAACCAAGGGCATTTTGATAGAAATGGCTAACGGAGGGATAACCAGACTAAACACGTCAGCAGATTTGAGGAAGTGGTAACTCTGACCAAGGCATGGTGTGAACGGTTAGTGATAGACTTCTCTTCTGCTATGTTGCCGCCAGGGGAAATGGTGTGTTCATAGATGGTGTCAGAACTGGGACTGCAATGCAGGAATAAAATTCTCTGTGCTTTGTTTTAAACAGTAATGAACAGGTTGTTGCCTAGTGGAGTCACAGCTAGCAGTAGGATGATGTGACCATGACATTCAGGATTTCAATAAGCATTCAGCCTTCAAAAAAACCCCAACGAAACACCAGACCCCTAACAGCAATCTCAAACCCTGGATGTTCATCCTGCCAGTTTGGAAAGAGGATGAGAAAAGTCTTTCTTTTTACAGTTCCCCTTTCCATCTGAAAAAGAGAACATTCTGAGGAGCCCAGAAAGGAGAAGTTCAACGACACTTATGGTTTGTTTATTGGCAAGCACCAGGCCATATTTTTCTTCCTTTTTCTTTTTTTTTCTTTTTTTTTCTTTTTTTTTCTCTTCTTTCTTTTTTTCCCCCTCCCCTTTCCCCTTCCAAAGTTGTTAATTCTAGTTAGGCCCATCCTGGATGATCTTGGAGAGGGCTGACAGGGAGTTAGTTTCATAGCATGATCCAGCCACAAGTGATTTCTGCAGAAGTTGGACCTTCGGCATCCCATGTGTATTTTGTATGCAATATGGCTGCCCTCAAAGGAATTCTGCCTTTTGTTGAGACAAGAAGGCAGCAGAAGGGGCGCACGGTGAAGAACAAAAAGCTGAGGAACTTACACAGAGGAAAAAATGATCTGCCACATGAGATTAGGCAGCAATAGAGCTGTGGACAGCTTTCTCCTTGCTGAGATGATGTTTCGGAGGCTGGGGATCGTGGGTGTTCAGGCAAGGTGAGGGCTTGTGCACTCATTTTTGGAAAGCACAGATTTGTAGGAGAGAGTGTTGGAACTGGAGTTGTCTGGGTGCTCAAGGTGACAGGAGGTGATATGCACTATGGAGGTGATATATATGTAAACGAGAGAGAGAGATATCAGGGTTCTAAGGACTGTGGAGAGGAAAGAAGTAAGTGGATTTTTTTTTTGAGAGATCTTTTTTCCCCACCTTTTGTGTTACTGCTCCAATTTTATACTTGTGAGTGGGAGCAAATGAAAGAGACCGCTCTTTCCCTTGTTTGTTTCTCAGTGCCCATCAGCTTTTCTGTATCACTCGACAAAGCCTGTGACACACACTGACCACAGCAGCTTGTTTCTCATTCTGAGAATATGGTCAGACTGTGGTGATGCTTAGAAAGGGGTTATACATATGGTAGCCTCAACTTGCCCAGTTATTTTAGGCCCCAGCCAGCTCTGAAAGGAGGATGAGCTTAGGGGGAACAGTCGATTCATTCACTTCTTAAAGCCATGAAGCTCTCAAGCCATCTTGTGTTATTTTCCTAGTTACAGTGACTTCTCAAAAAAAGATCCTGTACGATGCAGGCACTGACCCAAGAAGGAAAACAGTAGTTGGAAATGTCAGGAGGAATGGAAGGAATACTTCCATGTTTGCAGAAACTTTAACATTTGGTCACGCATTTACCGTGGTTTTCCAAATTTTTTTTATTTTTTTTTTCCCCTGTATTCAGTGACTTTGTCCAATTCCTTTTAATGAGTTAGAACAAACTGTTTTTTTCATTAAGGTGATCACATGTGGAAATTGGTTGGAAGTTGGTTCAGTGGTGCAGGCAAATGAAAAGATGCTCAAACCTTAAGAAAATATGTTTGGGGGGAGAGAGATGCATAAAGATTAAGTTAAAATGAAAATGTTATCCAAAACAAACACTGGGCTTAAGTCTGAGTTAATTTTCCCTCTTGAAGTAGCTGGAAAATTGTCTCTTGCATTCCAGATCCCAAATTTAAAGTGCCGTCATGCTTTGTGAAACGGAAGACATATTACAGATGTTGATTTCTGTATGTGATTTAGTGGTTATGGCAAGTGGCAGATTTACAGCATCAGGACTTAAGTTTTAGTGCAGACCGAGTCGTTTAGTGACCTTTGGGTGACTCTTGGTTAAACACCTACATACGGAGCTTGATCTTGAGCGGTGAGGAACGCCTGGGGCTTCCCTGGGCTCCCCTGGAGCTTGGCCGAGAGCCGCGCAGAGGGGCAGGGAGGGCCGTCCCTGCAGCCTGCCCCGTGGCGCCCGGCGCCCCGCACTGCTGCCTGCCATCAGCAGGGGTAGCTAAGCTGCTGCCTTCTCGGGCAGTCCTCTTCCTTCCCTCTCCTCGCTCTTCCTTGCCTGGCAGAAGGGGCCGAGAGAGTAACCACAGAGCTTCTCCCCCTCGCCGCCTGCGCTGGGTCAGGGACAGGAAAGGGGAAGTGGTGCAGCGTGTCAGCTCAGAAGGCTGCTTGCTTGGAAGCGTGCTGCTTCCTATGGAAGTGTGCATGGAGATGGGAGTTACTGTCGTTGCTTTTTCTTTCCCCCCTGATGCAAGACTTTTGGCTGAATGTCCTGAAGGTTGCTTTCTTGATGTTGAAATGAATTTGTGACCAATGTTTCAATACCCTGAGTGGAAAAATGCCATTTGAATCTCTAGGAGACTTACAGGAGGTGAGGGAAGAGAGAAGGTAAGATGAGGAGAAATGACAGCTTCATCCAGATTAGCTTTCGAGTTAATGCCACATGGCAGTCAGATGACTGAGCACAGCTGCATGGCTCTGTGGTCACATTATCCACATCCTCACTAAGTAGCCTGTTGGTTACTTCAGAAAGACAAGTCGGGGAAGGGGAAGGCAGAGAGACTGCTGGGACCCACTGCAATGAGGCACGGGAGAGTCTCTAGTGCTATGTTTTATGCTGGGACATGTGTAAGTAGTGAACAGTGAAATACCCTTGTGCACAGAGCCTGGTGCTGTGAAAACCCAGGCTTAGAGGGCAGAGCAGCGCAAAGAATTCTTATGCAGATGAGTAAATGCTCAAAGATCGCTGATTTCCACCCTCAGCATTGACTTTTTTCATACAAAGAGATGTGATGTTAGGTCTGGGGCTGCTAGCAGGCACAGGAAGAAGCATTCAGCTGCATGGGCAGTATTTACTGTCCCCATTTCCTCCAGAGAAACAACTGTGGGCTGGGCTGCTTTTAGTACATATCTCTTTGATAGCTTTGTGCATCATGCGTGGTGTGCTTACCACAGTTTGGGAAGTCCTGACCTAGATGAAGGGAAGCCAGTGAATTACTGCTCTCAGCCTGTTTGAAACTACAGTGCCATAAGTGAATGCTGCTTCTAAAAAGAGTTGTTACCAGCAAGGTGCAGCAAGCCACTGGTGGTGTTACTTATCTGATTTTTAGCAGAACTGATGAATCAGACCTACTATTTGCATTCTCTAGACTTAGTCCAACACTAAATGTAAAAATCAGGTAAAGGAGGGAAAAGCAGACAGTGAGGTGGCTAATTTAGTTCTGTTGCTGTAATCCTTTGGCTTCATGGAACACATCAGAAAAGGATGGGAGAGGCACATGTGGCTGGATGGTGGTGATGAAGCAACTCCTGGAGAGAGTGTGTGAATCTGAAAGCCGTGGAGTCGTTGAGACATCAGCTTCGCTTCCTGTAATCACAAGGAGAGAGGAAACTGGAATAAGGTGTCAGACCCTGGCTAAAGGCGAGTCTGTCTTCCACGAGGCAAAGAGTATCCTAAAGGGATGATGAGACTGAGCTGACAGCAGGGCAGGATGCTGCCCTACCATGTCAGAGGTGGCCACAGCCGCTTCTGTGGAAGGGCAGGAGAAGTGAGAGGCTCTTCACTACTGGCTACATAATATTTCTCTGCCATTTGGGAAATGCTCCAAGACTTCAGTACCTTATGCTGAATATATTTAAAACAGCCTTGGTTATTGCATGAGGCTGATACGACATGCCTACTCTGCTGTTTTTCATGAAAGACTGCTATGTTTTGGTAAAAGAGGAGAGGGATTATATGAATTTGAGAGATCTCGAACAGTTTTTTCTTATTTCTTGGGGAAAAAAAACCCATCAAACAACCCTTCAAAACACAAAGAAACCCTGAAAACTCAGGTTATTGTTTTTCATTGGGAAATTTTGAAATGTCCAAACTAAACAGCTGTTTTTTCAGCTGTTGCAGGTATTAAACAACAGCAAGAAAATCCTCTGCTATGACCTGTCACAGGAAATAATCCTTTCTGGATCATGCTGAACAGCTGGGTTCATTGCTTCTCCTGCAGTAGTAATCCTCAGCTTCTCGACTTGTTACCTGCACAATGGCTCATCAAAATTTTAAGCTAACGGTATAAAAAAATTAAATAATGAAATTGCAGATGTTTAAGTGCATGCTTGGGATTCATAAATTATGGGAGCTACAGTGAATTGCTGTTAGGAATGAATTAGGTGTTTGGAAGTGACCTGCTTTGAAGATATTTTTCCTTTTAAAAAAATGCTTTTGACCTCTCTCCCCATTGCAATGCAAGTGACCACCTAATAACACCACTTCAATTTTGTTGCTTTTTTTGTGATAATAAATAACATTTACTTTTCAATGGTGATACTTGAATTATGCAAATCAAATTCTCACTTACAGCTTTTTTCAGACCCCATAAATCTGCAGTGTAATTTGTTCTTTAGGGGAGATGCAACAATGACAACAGTGGGCAGACGCATTTTGGATCCTCTGTTTAACTACATGTATGCTGTGTAATCACTTAAAAAAACCAAACACCAAAAAGCCTGAAAACCTAAAAAACTGGTGGCCTGTATAAATGTTAAGAAATGGAAATCATTAGTGGAATTGCTGTGTTTTATGTTGTTATTATCAATAAAGGGGTTGTTGCCAATTTATTTCACTTAACAAATATCAGTGGAATCAATCCTGAAAAATCTTACTCTGAGAATATCCTGTAGGCTTCCTTTACTTGGAAACCAACATGTTTATTTCTGGCTTGAATCTGCTTGTTGTTTAGATTAAAATCTGCTTTGCATGGTCAACATAGTTGAAAGTGAGCAGATTGCCTTCTGACATTATCAACATAAGAATAATTGCAATCACAAATAAAAAGGCAGGAAATAGCATGCATTACTTGAAAAAGAACACACAACTTTTGCGTGCACAGATTTTTAAGGTTAACAGTTACTTTCCCTTCTCTTTCTCTCACTTTCAAATCAAAACAGAACCCTACCCCTGAAAAGCACCGAAAACTCAGGAACAAGCAAAGTACCCCAAAAGCTGAGAAGCAGGCAGCTGTGATCCGTAATTGCTGGGACAAATGAAAATGGACTTTTGCTGTGTCATTTCTAGAATCATATTTGAGACTGGTACCGTGACTGAATTGTTAATTCAAAGCACATTTTTAATAAAAGCACAGGGGCACACTGAGGCAGAGTTGTCAGAACCAGCCAGACGAGAAGACCAGTGCACTGCAGATATGTTTAAATTTGGTATGTAGCAATACAAAGTAATATCTGGATGATGCCTAAACTCTCACATGTGCACCAGCCAAGGCCATTTCAGCTGGCTGATTGCGCAGGATGGGAGTCTGCAAGATAATATGAGGAGAAGTGAAGACAGCAGAGTCATGAGGAGGGGACTTGGAAGGAGAGTAGTGCTCTGCACCATCCTGTATACATTGAGAGTAGTGTGATAGCCATAGCAAAAAAAGGTACATTTTAACAGAGAAGATTAGATGTTCTCCATGTCATGCTTGTCCCTTCCCTTTACCATCATTTTGACATTGCAGGTTTTTATAAAGAAAACGAGGGTGTAAGAGTGTGAGACACCTTAAAGAATCAGTAGGTGAATACCAGTTCTTTGAAGATAAGTACAGTCTGTCTCCGAGGACTTGTTGATTATCCAACAGCAATTTGATCTCGTGCTCTGTTGGTTCAGTGATTTGACACACTGTGTTGGCATTGTTATTTAGGGCGTTTTATGTAAACCAGTATGAGCTGGTTTATCCTGTTTAGAGTATAAGCTAGTTCTCCCATTCCTGCAACTGAATCTAACAATTTCATTACGGTGAATGCTTTCCTTATTTGTCTCTGAACTCTTAACTACAATCACAAACAAAACAGCTATGACCTCTGTCTTTGATGTGAGGTTGTTAGACTTTTCTTAATATCAGACATGGGATACTGCCTTGCCTTGGATAGTTGTTCCCCATTATATTTGGAAATGAAACCTTTTTTTAAAAAAGGGTGGTGGGATCTGAAGAACCATCATTATATCAGTGTTTCTCAGGCTACAATCCTGGATTGCTGGTCAGCCATAAAACATGAAAGGTTATTCCAGGGAGGACGGAAAGTAAAACACTCACACTGTACTGTGTGTGCGCTCTCGCATATGTCAGCAAATCAACAAAGTGGGAGGAAATGGGCAAATAAAAACAGCGGACATACAGAGTTTTAGCCTAATTTTTTGTTGGGACGTTTTAATAAGTAACAGGGCAACAAGTATCGTTTGGATATTATTTGTTTAATTTCCTGAAGGGGCAGATAGTCTTTTGATTTATTTATTTTTGAGTTGTTGGGTGTTTGGGCTCTGTTCTGGTGAGTCTGATTAATGTAGACAAGAGATGCCATCTCTCCCGCCTCTGATCTGGAGCATTGGTGTCGCCGGCGCTGGTCCGCAGGAAGAACTAGTACACCTCCTGTCACAGCCAGCTTGTGATCATCTAAACTTGGAAACTATTTGATCCTACTTTTTCACACTGAAATCCTCAGACACGGACAGTCCCACTATTACCGTTCTCAGAAACACCTTCCTTTTCTTCAGGGCTAAGTAGCGTGGCGCATCTGTCTCACCTGGACCATAGACAGGCTGCTCTCCCTGCAGCGCTCAATTCAGGCAGCTTTCAGAGCAGTCTTCTTACACGATGGCTCAGAGGTTAGAGTGTTCAGGTCTTCAATTTCGGATGAAATTCAGCCCTTGTGAAACTGAGCAGATGGATTTGAGTCCCAGCAAGTAGACAGGGAACTATGTTTTATTCCCACATCCTGAATGAGTGCTCTAACCGTTAAGGAAGGGCAAGGAAACTGCTGCTTCCTCTGGCCACGCTGTGTAGTAAAGATGTTGCCTTTCCTCATGAGAGCAAAGGGGTAGGCAGGGATGAGCTCAATGTGCTGAACTGCAAATGAAGAGAAGGGTGTCCTGTTGCCCTGCATGATGAGCCTGAGCCCCCAGAAGAGGTGAGCTTAAGGAACTTCGCTCTCCTCAGTGCTCCCTGAACCAGCTCATCGTGCTGTTTCGCATGGATTGTGCTCTGAAGCATCAAGCCCTTTCCTGCACATTGCACGGGGAACCTGCTTGCTGAAATCACAACTGTTGCTTCTGCTGCAAAATCTAGAGGCTAAAATAGTTAAGTGCTTTTGTGTAGCACTGCTGTGCCAAAAACCTAGGTCCACAAATAGTTTGTTCCTTAGGGGACATTAACACCAAAATACTCTTAAAGTATGTGCTTGTACAGAAAAAAAGCAGCATTTGGTACTACTTTCTTCCCAAACCCTCCTCCCAGCAATCTGCATATTAAATATACATTAGCTCCCCCAAATAACTACACAATTATGACACTTGAAACAGAATTAGAGGAGCTAACATAAAGCCAGACCCTGTGTCCCACCTGCACTGCAGGCTGCTGTCAGAGCAGCTGTCAGTCAGGATTTGCATCTGCACGACAGTTTTTTTCCTGAAAAAAAGCAAAACAAAAAGCAGGCTTCCTTCCAGCCTGCTACCCTGATAAAGCTTATCAGTCATAGCGACAGCGAAGGCATAGCAAGGATAGCTTATAACGCTTGCAGCATTTTGCTCTTGGAAATATAGATGACAGTGCTGAAAATCAGTTCCTTGCATCTCATTGCACTTCTGCTGCTGGTGGGACATCTACCAGCAGTTACAAAAAAAATCCAGCTGTAGCATATGCAAAGCCCACACTGATATTTCTGAGGACCTAACAATCAATTTCTCAGTGCCCCACCTTATATAAAATACATAATAAAATATTCATACAAGAAAAAAACAGTAAAGTTTCTCTAGAAAGCTCTAAGCTGGCTGGGGTGGTCTAACACCCAGAGTCCTGGTGGTCTACACATTACCATAATTCAAGAATGGAGAGCATATTTCTCTTGAATGAGCAGCATACTTAGCAGGAGCATTAGGCAAAAAGTACCTTTTCAAATGGCTGGTAGAATGCATTAGCATTTTCAAAGGTTGTTCTGGACTTTCAGCATTGACTCTTGTAGCCCTGAACTCTGAAATTTCAGTACGTTGCCTCCATTGCTTTGGATGGATGCGTTCTTTCTTTATAAGCTAAGACCAAGCACACAGGCAATTGCAGTTTCAAGATAATAATGCCTTTAGTTAAATAAACCCAAGACTGCCATTTTTTTAAATGTAGCTCTAACCCATTTGTTGCAAATTATGGCTTTCTGTGTTTGCACTGCTGTGACTATGCTGGTTCCTGATGTGGGCTCATTAATAAGATTATTTCCTTGTTAGCTGTAGGTAAAGCTTTGACCTAGAGCTGATTAGGGAAAAGAACTTCTGTATCTATTATCTTTTCTCTCTCATAATTAGTATAATTATGCATCTGTGCCCTAGACAGAAATCTCAGACAGTCTGCTGTGGAGCCACAGAAACTGTCTGGACTGCAGGAATGGGACTTTGCCGTTAAGCAAGGGATGGCCGGGTTCTGTAATGTCAGGGAAAAGCTGAATTACAGCATTACCCAGAAAGTAACCAAACCAGTGGAGAGAGAGTTCCCTTCCTCCCCACCCAGTTAAATCCAATTAACTGAGAGGAATGCAAAAAGCAGGTTCTGTCGTTTCCACTTTTTTTGAGATAAATTGTCACGCCTATGAGACAGAATCATTTAAGGTCACAGTATTTCAATGTATAGGTGGAAATCACAGGCAGTGTTGAAGAGGAAAGCATCCAAATGAAACCACTCTGGTTTTGACACAATACTACAGTTTTTTAGTAATGCGCTCACCTGCTCTCTGTTGACTTGGGCTGGTTGAGAGTGTTTGCAGCTGCACAGAGCTGGTGTGACTGGGACTAATTCAGCGCTGGGGTGGGGGCTGCTCTCCTCAGGTGTAGGTAGGGTTCCCCTTCCCAGGGTGACCTGCAAGGGCCGGCCGCCTCTGAAGTTAGGTTACGAAACAAAAGCGAAGGAGAGGAGCATGCTTTTCAAGGTAGGTATTAGCAGCCTTTAGGGGGAAACAAGTTGAGAAGGTGAGTTCAGTGTAGTGCCTTTGGTTTTCATAAAGCTTCAGTGTTTTTTGAATGTAATGCTCTGTTCCTAAGATGTCAAATTAGCCTAGTTAAAGTTAAGTTAATCTTTAAAAAGGATATGGCTAAATTACTGGTGTGTCTGGAAAGCACTGAGCAGCTTACCTGGCCTGCAGGAAAGATGGGGACAAACTTTTTTGCAGGGCCTGTAGCAGTAGGACAAGAGGTAATGGTTTTAAACTAAAAGAGGCTTGATTTAGACTAGATAAAAGGAAGAAATTTTTTATGATGAGGGTGGCGAAACACTGGAACAAATTACCCAGACTGTGGGCTGATGCCCTATCCCTGGAAACGTTCAAGGTCAGGTTGTATGGGGTTCTGAGCAACTGGGGGTTGGACTAGATGACCTTTAAAGGTCTCTTCTAACCCAAGCTATTCTATGAGAAATCTTGAAATTTAAACTTGAAGGAGTTTAATTGTATGTTGGAGAGCACTAACACCTTTCTTTTTGTTGCTTCTTGCCCTTCCCACCACGTTTGTACCTCAGAGTATGTGTTGCTTTTCCTTGCAGTGCAACTAGACTGACAGGATTTAACAGGAGTGTTGTTCTTTACGGCCATCTCAGATATCATCACTGTGGTACTATGGAAGTGTAATTCTCTTCAAAAAATGGCAGCTGTACCTCGACACTTCCTAGTAGAGCTGAGATGCAAAGCTCAATAGAAGGAGAAAGGGATGATGGCAGTAGGCAATTGTGAGGGTGCAGCAAGCATAATTTATTCCTCGGGCTCAGGGCTTGGAGTCCCCCACCTTGTGCCTCACAATGGAGTTCTCTGGTGAGGCGGGAATGGGTTGTTGTTCAGTGGAAGCAGCCTTCATCCGTCCTTCTGAATTGATCTTGCAACTTGAGAGAGTTGCAGTCTAAGTGCCTGTATCTGAAGTGGAGAGGGAGGCCCTAGTGTTTCATGCTTTTCTCCATGTAGTGATAAATACATGAGCAGCCCTTGGAAAAGAGGAGAAAACTCAGGCTCTGGGATACTGTTAGCCTACGTGTTAGGATGCTTTCTGAGGAACTAAGAATTATGAATTTGGATCCCTTTCAGAAAGAGAGGGGCTTTAAGGCCTAATTTGCCACATCTCAGCTAAATGCCGAACTAGTTGTGGTGTGAAAGAAATTACTCCTGCTCTAAGAGTAGGACTAGAGGTGCTTACTTTTAATCAGAGGATGTGTATCATGAACCCATGACGCTGCTTCTTAATAAACACTTGAAGGCCCTGGACAGGCTGTAGGAGCTTCTGCCAGGGATCCTGAGCTTTGCCACTTGTCTGCCCCTGCATCTCCGCTTGAGGTACCTGATTGTCCCTGGGCTTTGGGTAAGCTTAGCAGTTGTGTTGACACAGTCCCAAGTCCCACTCAAGGCCTGGTGATCCTGTGAGGCTACCTACGGAGCTGTTTGAGTCCCTCTTTGGGCTAAATTCCTTGCTGTTAGCCATCAGCCCTGCCAGGAAAGAAATCACTGAAACATGTGAAAATACTTTGTGTAACAGTACCTGGCAACTGACAGTTGGATATTTTTTTTGTTTGCTTGTTTTCACTATATAACTTCCAAAAAAAAAAGCGCTTCATTCATTAAATGAAAAAATAATCCAGTTATAAATGGCAAAAGCACTCTGGATTGTGTTTCTGCATCCTGTGGTGTAACTATCCATGTTCTTTCTGTGTTCCATGTGTGATAAAATAACCCGGGCAAGAGTACGGTGTCTGTAATCCAGTGTCCCTGCCTCCCTGCCTGGAGGTGTTCCATAAGCAACACCAAAGACGAGCCATGATGTGGGGTGTGTCCTGCTTTATGGTTTGATGTGGCAGGGGAATGGATGTGAGGCTGTGATTAAGGCTCCTGTGATTTGCCGTGAGAAAGTAAAAGGCTTCTGCCTGCTATTGGTGGAAGCAGAAAAGGAGTTTTGAGATGTATGGAGGAGCCCGCTCCTGCGTTGAACCGTTTTCAGGCTGTGATTAAATGCTCTTACAGCTAATGGTTGTCTGATTTTTCTTTTAATACAACATTGATTAAACTGTTGTGTTAGTGTAATGATTAACACATTTTGCAAGTAAACGTGTGGTTGAGCACAAGAGCTTGTATCTCTAAACTAGGTTGGTGGCTTGGGGCCCAAGAAAACAGGTAAAACCTCTTGTCAAGAGGAATGATACCGTTTAATCCTGGGTTACCAAAGAGAAATTTGAGATAGTAAGCAAAGGAGAAACTGCCTGCATCTGGAAATGTTTCAGGCTTCAGCTAGATTTTGACTAATTTTAAGAGACTGAGTTCCAGCTAAGAAGTGTGAATTGGTTTATTAACTGGCTGTTACTGACCATTCTCTCTGTTTACTTACGTTGCTAATGCTTTCTGTGCATTACAGCAAGAAATCATAGCTGATGCTTTCTTCCTGTGGAGCTTGCAAGCATTTACTTTGCAGCATGAAACCTCTCCCTTCAGCTGATAAGGAGCAAACTGTGTTAGAATCGTAGCGATTCGACTAAGACGCAGTTCCCAGTTGTGCTGGGTGGAGGCTAAGGAGTGCTCATTAGCAGTGGTTGAATAGGTCCAGGTTTCAACGGGGACAAGCCCAGTGTCAGCAAGGCTGGCACAGGGCAGGTGGAGCAACTAGATGATCTTAACCTGTTTAGACAACTTACTGACAGTTTACCAACCAAATAAATAAAGTTGCATGCTGACCGTATCCAGAATGAGTCAGGTCATTTCACAAGATGTCTGTTTTGGTTACAGAAGTGCGTGTGTTTTCTTCTTGTGAAAGATTTTGAAAAAGGGCAAGACTGACTTTCTTCTAATGTGTGTGGAAGTTCTGGCATTCACTCCTGGGGTTTCCTTACCTCCTGCTTCCTTTTTATGTTAAAGTGTATTACTTTTTTGTAGACTTTCTGAATAGAATTTTTTCCATTAGGGATCCAGTCATCATGCCATCTTCCAGCCTAAGGGAATAAGTCATCCCCAACTCCATTTTTCCTTTCTCATTTTCAATGTGCCTTAAATCAAATATAAACCACCACAGTTTGGGTGTGGCTCCCATGTGAGAGTACTTGAAGTGATTAGATTGATTTGTTGTTCACTGGCTTTCCTTGGAAAGTATCCAGAGTGAGGGGCACTAATGTTCATATTTTGGGGTTCTCTTAAAATGAAAGAGATAAAAGGATTAAAATGCATATCAATGAATTTTGACTTCTATATAGCATCTCAATTTACATCCCGTTCCTTGCCACTCTGTGAGAAAAGCCGTTCTATTAATTTCCTTACTGGTTACAGCTAATAATAATGTTGGCTTCTATAGGTACGGTAAACTGGTTATTGAATTGCTATGAAGGGAGGTAGAGAGGATTTAAAAAAAAAAAGAGAGAGGAGGGGAATGAAGAGAGATTAGAGATGTGACTTCGGATCTTCCGGAAACGCTTTTGAGTCACAAGTACCAAGAGCTGCATTTCAGTGGCCACAGAACCTGGTAGGACATTCCCTTCCAGAGTCACGTGTGAGCTCCTGTCAGTGGCAGAAGTTTTTTGTTCATTTTCTGGAATTAGTATAGGTGGTCATAGTAGTAAAGCTCCACAGCAGGCAAATATCATGAAAGCATAAGCAGATTTTTTTCTGGTCTGATGGAGGGCAGTCGACAACCATACAGAGCGAGATTTCAGAACAACTTACTAAAATAATCTGCTGTGAACAGAAATAACAGAATGATAAATAGAGGTCACCTGATAATTCTCATAATGCCTTCCACCATGCACCCCCCCGCCCCCCCAAATTTCTTTGCCGGCTAATGCTGCTGAGTCAGCCAGGGTGGTGAGCTTCGTAGAAGAGTGGAGAGCCCTGAAAGGGTGCTATGGCTTCTGCAAAGCTGCAGTTGGTGTATGCTGAGGTTTAAAGTGCTGAGGCTTTTGAGGGATGAGGAGAGCATGATTTCTTAGTAGAAAGAAGAGGTCTTGTTACTGATGCAGGAAAGCCTGGGCTGTTACAGTAGTAATAGCCTGGGTAACGGTGCTGACTCAAGTTTGTTTCTAACATGGTGAGCAAACAGATCCCTTCAGCACCTGAAAAATGGACGCAGAGAAGCAAATCTTCAAATCCCTGGAGGAATTAGGAAACTGCAGAAACTCATGTGGCTCCAAAGAGGACTGAGACTTTTTGCAGTCATAACTGACATTTTGGTACTCCCACGCCAGATGCGGTGCCAGCTATGAAAACTGTATTCTAGTTGCCCAGATCGATTTCTCTGCTATTGCTGTGGATTCACTTTACACCTGACCTCCTGGTGCTCCGTTCCCAGGGGTGTGCGCTGTAGGTAGTATTGTTTGGTCACGGTTTGCATTCGGGTCTCAGCTTGTGCAACCTATCAGATGGAGGCCTCTGTTATAAATGAGAAACCGGACACTCAGTACATTACCTTCGCTGTGTAAGTGATCCTCTTTGTCTCGGCTTCACTTCCTGCAGCATTGCAACAGGCAACTGTAAAATCGCATCAACAGCAAGAAAATGTTGCAATCTCTCTCCTCAGGCTGACCTTTCTCTCCTCCACACTTCTGTATTATGCCAGAATTATGCTGATTTCTCATAATTTCTGGGTTTTTTTTCTTTTCTTTTAAGGAGGAAATTGAATGAGACAGAGCTTTTTCCTTTTTTTCTGTCTCAAGGCAGTCTTTCCTCTGTCATGTATGATACATTCAGAAATCCTCACTCTGTGTCTTGCTTTGATTGGTAGCAGTTACAAGATGGTGCTTCTTGTTCGGTATAGCTTTTGCGCATCTTGGAGTAAAAACTGTGTTGAGCCCTGGCTGGAGTTCTGCAAAAACTGACAAACAGGCAAGAGTTGAGTGCAGTTCACTCGCTTTCGTGTCATTTCTTACACCTTCACAGTAGTTCTGCACTACTGTGCAGAATGGCTGCATTGTCTTGCCTTGAACTTTCCCACAAGTCCTATATCCAGTGTAATCTTAGTGCTTTAAAACTTTATGAATTGCCTTTTGGGAAGGACCTTTGGAGAACTGTTTTGAGGGTTTCTTGTATCTTGAAAGGGAGAGAGGGTCAGGGCAACACTGTCTTAAATGGCACTTACAGTCTGAGCTCAGCCTTGCGAGCAAGGCTCTGAGAAAACCATGCATTTCATAAACCATCTCCCGGAATCTGTACTATTTATAGCCCAGGTTTTGCAGTGTACCTTAGACTATTTTGTGAGCAATCAAAAATCATGTAAACAAGGTCTACCTTTGTAAATCTGTAATTGGAGGAAGAAAAAAAAAAGTCTTAAGTATGGAAATAGATGTTTATGTAGTCTGATCTACAGTTGGTCTGCACTCAAATACCTTTCAAAGTGGCTCACGAGTGTTGGATGGTTAATGTGAGACGTTAAAAAGAAGCTGAAGTACCTGTCCAAATTCCAATAATCAGGTGGCTTTAAAAGGTTTCAAGCTGTGCATTCTGAAAACCTTGGAAGGCTCCAAGAGCTTGTAGGATATTTGGCTATGTACTTTCTATAGACTTGAAGACACAGCACTATGGTTTACGGGAAAGAATGAAGCAAAGAGTGGGGGTGGGGAGGGAAAGTGGGGGGGTTTGTTGTCTACGTATATGAAGTTAAACTAAAGGAAGAAAAATTAAGTATCTTCACCTCTGATTACCTTACCCCTGATGGACTAGAGAGTGCATTTGAGTAGAAAATACCCTTTGCCCCAGGGCCATTTGCTATCCCCAGCAGCTATTTAGAGATCACGGCTGGTTAGTTGGTGGTGATACGGCTGTTCTGCCTGCAGAGCTATAAACCAGTGGTAAGATGCACTTCTCGCCTTTACATTTGGGGCAGTTCACTGTAGACGGCTTGAACAGTTTCGCATGATGGGCTGTTTTGTTTAGTGTGCTGTGCAGTTTTTCCGAACAAGTTCTTTCCCAACAAGGCAAAACAGCGTGCCTGTAATGCTGAAAGCTAGTCCTTTTACGTTGAACCTGCTGTCCAAGACAACTAGAAGCATCGCTGTTGAATTGTGCGGCACTTCTCCGGTTGAAAGTGGATTCTGACCAGTGGGTTTTTTCCCTTGCAGTTAGCCAGTACTTGATGTGGTATGATTAGAAAGAGAAAAGAAATTATCTTGCATGGATTTTTACTGGAAAAAAGCAGTTAGCAGATCTGCATATCTGGGGGGGTTGGTGTTGTGTGTGTGTCGC
>VYXH01002319.1:765934-817330 GCA_013397275.1 Burhinus bistriatus
ATACCAAACATTTAATAAAAAAGAATGAAACTAAAATAAAAAAAAAAAAAAAAAGTAGAACATAAGCATAGAAAATGCACACAGAAGTTCATTACCTTAGTGTCAAACTGCTAAAGTTTCCTACACAAGTTAACCACTAGCTTTAGAAGTGAACTTTATACCACTGTGCGTCAATCAAGATGAAAAATTCATTCAAGTAAAGTTGACACCACTCAGAAGCATCTTCAAGTATGGCTATAGTCAACCTGATAATCCTATACAAGCAATTTTATGTCTGCTTTGTCATTCGTTCCAACTGAGGCAGGGTTCTGTACACCAAAAATTACAGTTCGGGTATTTACAATACAAAACTGATCACCAACTAAGCTTCCTGCTCCGGCTGCCAGCAGTTTGGCAAATGACGGTGCATGGCATATTAACCAAACATCTACTATGGATTACATGAATAATATAGGACTAAAAAAAAAAAAAATCACCGAAAGATGAAGATTTATAAGGATTTAATTAATCTGACATATAACCATCATTATTATTTTTTTTTAAAAGGCGAAACTTTTGTTTCAATGCAGTGGGTAAAGTCACAGACTGAGAATTAAAAAACAAAATTGCCATAATAAATATTTGACCATTAAACCCAAAGGCTTCCTTTGATTTACTCGAGTTAGGTTGTGATTCTGTTAGATAAAATTTCTTTTGACCAAACTTAATGTTACAGTATATTGCACAAGATACATCTGGGACATGGAGGTTTGCATGTTTAGGGAAGCCCTTGTACAGACTGTACCTTTTTATATTTTATTCATTACAGTATTCAAGAAGCCTTGTTTAGAGAGTGACTTGAACAACTCTAGCAAACAGTCACTTGCCAAACCCCTGCCTTACATTTTTCCCTTTAATCAGCTCAGTGCATTCTACTTTCTTTTTGTTTATTCGTTTGAAACAGGCAAAACATTCTAAATCTCTTAAACACTTTCATTACAATAAAAAGAGCTAATGAATTTACAAAATTAGTTTGTTACGTCAATACATGTACAAGAAAAATTAGAGAAGGGATTCAAAAGAAAAGCATTAAATCCCTGAAAAAAACCACCCAAAAACAAAACAAAAAACCCAAGAATAATATATTTAACCTACAACAGCTTTACATACACACAGGTGACACGTTGGCATAGGAGAACATGAGCTGAAATATCCCTGAATTTTTAGAACCAAAAAAAAAAAAAAAGTTGAAGTTCAAGTTATACTTGCTAAAATGTCAAGTATTGAGAGAGTTTGTTTTGTTTTGTGTTTTTTTTTGTTTGTTTTTTTTTTTTTGTTTTTTTCAAAGGCTATTGGGGGAAAAAGATGGTATATAATATATAAACTTTCACACTCAGTTCAATATCCTATTGCCAAACTAGTGTTGAGGTATATGACAAGTAGGAAACATCACTCAAACCTTTTAATGTATTTTTTAGCTCACATTATGATATATTTGTAGCAGGCTGAGTAGCACCATGATGTGAATTCAGCTCAAAACCCAAATATATATAGATTTAATATTTTTACAGTACTAAAATACTAAAGCATTGCGTTAAAAAAAGTTTTGTTTACAATTTAATTTACTATACAACTCTCCTGCTTTTTTTTTTTTTAATAGAAATTAATGATTTAAAACCACCACAGCAAGCCAGCTGCCTATTTTTTTTCTATTTCATCAACGGAATCACACAGAACTAACCCTGTTTCATTCATCTTGTGTAGGCATCGGTCTGCTCAATCTTCCTGGAAAAGAGGACACTTGCACCGAGAAATGACTTACACCACAATGTACATAATTATCAACACAAAAGCAATCTGCCATTCAATATTTGAAGAGCATACAGATCTTTAAAAACAGCAGAAGCCCAAGCTAACTAGTTGTAGTCTGTCGCATGCTGCTAATTATTACCTGTGGTTAATATAAAATTCTTTCCTTAAAACTGTACATATTTGAGCAATGAACTTGTCATAATAATTGTAGAAAACAGTTTACAGTATAGCTGTGTGAGATGAGCACCAGAAAAACATGTGTTTTGTGTACTAAAGTATTCCCTTATATCCAGTAAGCCCCATTTTTGCCATAACTGACTGTATTAAAAATGGATATGTAGCCCACTAGCAGATGCATGGCTAAAACAAAAGTATTTAAAAGCTTTTTTAGTTTAAAAAAATTATCTTTGCATTTTAAAATCAAAGTAAACTTTTTTCTTTTTTTTTAATGTCTTAGTACCTTAGCATTGTTCAAGTTGCCAAGCTTAGGTAGACAAAGTGCTTTTGAAACACTATTTAAAAAAAAAAATATCTCTCTATATATTTTATTGTCCTTTTCTAGGACTTGACTGGATGAGCAAAATCCAGAGGTCTTTGTAATTCCCGTATGTTAAAAAGTAAGCTTATTTTAACACCAGGTAAATTCAATACATACATGAATGAAAAGGTCCTCCCTGTTGTTGAAGAACATTTGACTACATCATTGACATTTTGTTATAAAGGCATTAACTGTTTGACTGTTAAAATAAAGACACCATTCTCTTAGATAGCACCATGGTTTTAGAATATCCAAACAAATTCAGTGTTTTGCTGTCTATTCATTACGTTTTATACTTATCTACTTTGTTAAATAAAATCAAGAGACTAATAAGATTACAGTAAAAACTGCATGTTAAAAAGCCATAATTCCAGTATTTCAGTACATCATAGATTCAGCACCAGATGTTATTTTAAGATTCCTGCAGTTGTAATACTACAGTATTATTTTTTTAGGGTTTTTTTTGCTCCTGTTCCATGACTATGCAAACTTGATGACATTAAAAGTGGCCACAGATGTGCAAAACTGTAAGGAAAAAAAAAATCTATTTGCAGATTATCTCTTTCAGTAATGGAGCCAGTGTTTTCAAATGTAAATTGTGAAACACTTTTATGGTTTGCTTTTGCTTTTGCATAGGATGCTTTGGTCTTGTTTCCTACGTGCCATCTGTGACCACTTAAAAATCAGTGGAAAACAAGTGCGCTAGTGAGATTACCTCTTTTTGCTGGTGTGCTGAGGCTTTTTCCACTGACGAGTTTTGTAAAAACACTGTTTTCTTCTTCACCCTTGCCTTCCCCAAAACCTAAAGAAGAACTACCTTACTGACAAGGTGTTTTTTCAAATGAGGTAACCAACAAAGGTGTGAAGTTAGATATATCGGTTGTAAGGCCCTGTAACCCGTGTAAAGGCATATGGAGATGTAGTTACTGTGGAGTCTGTGGTGACCGACAGTGTCCTTTGTGCAAGAGACTTGATGAAGCGCATGTACGTTGGCTCTGAGGGTTCGTGTGGCTCAGCAGGCTCCCGCTTTGCTTTTTTGCCATAAGATTTCTGAGGCACGTAGTCTGGACCGTACTTTTCACATTCCTCTTCTTTCTCTCTTGCCTTCTCAGCCATCTTTGCCTCCCACAGAGCCAGACCGTGTTTTGGCTCATTCATACTCTTGTGCTGGTAAAAGACAAGGGATATTCTGGTGGGATGGTTCCTGTTGGGATTTTTTAAGGGAGTTGTTGCGTGCAGCTCACGTTTTGCACACTCTATGAGAATTGACCCATGAGATGGAGCAACTGCCACTCCTCCAATTTCTGGATCCAGAAAGCTCTGCTCGCTATCTGACCAGACTTCATCGGGATCCTCTGCTTTTTCTGGATTCAGCACATCGGCTTTATCTAAACCACCCTGGGGAGTAGTCCTATCATGGTTTTGACCTGGAAGCATGTTAGACAAACCGTTAACTGCATGTGAGATCATGTCACTATCCTTATTTTGGAGATGCAGTGAATTAGGAGGACCACTAAACATAGTCGGAGCAGAATGGTAGTCATGTGCTAAATGTGGAAGGGGTTGCACGTGATGATGTTCACTGGTTTTACTCATGGAGGCATAATCCATGCTCGGATTACTCAAATTAGATTTTAACCTTGAGGCAACCTCCATAAAATGGCCATCAGCCTCATGGGTAGAGTAAGAGGAAAAAGACCCCACGTGGTGTACATTTGGTCTAATGGTGCAATTACTGAAGGAGTCTACCTGCATATTTTGGTTTCCATAATTCAAGTACTTGGGACCAAAACTCTGGTTATTCCCAAACCTATGCTGGTATAATGTTTGAATGGGTGGTAGACTTAGTTTAGACATATGGTCTTGGCTCTGGCAACTATACAAGTCCACATGCTGATGCTGGGAAGAGTAGGAGCCCAAGTAGGAGGGGCAGTTGTCCACAGGTATGTTTCCATTGCATTGGTAGGGTGGATATTGGTTATTTTGACTTAATGATCCTGAATAAGGGTGCATGGGACTGGAAGAATTCAAATAAGACCCCGCAGGCTGCGATGAGGTTGTGTAGAGGTTCATGGGACTGGACCCTCCATAGGGATCTGAAGTGTATGAAGAGCTTGGATAAGCATTGGCTGAATTAGGCAACCTTACATAGAGATTTGCAGAACCTGAACCCGAGTACGAGTTAACAGGATTTGACTGAGGGTTGTTAGGGAGAGTGCGCTGTGGATGTTGCTGCTGCTGCTGCTGTTGTGTGGCTGGTCCTGAAAGACGTAAAAGATCTGTAGATGTGAAAAGAAAAAAAAACACACAACAAACAAGTTTGTTTTTTTAAAAGAAACCAAACCAACAAATGACATATTTATAGACTTTCATGATAGATATCTATGAAATTTCTAAGAAAAGTATATCATATGATACATTAACAGAGGTTCCCTTTCTTGTATCTCAAATACCATCCTTTAAGAAGCTGAATAAATACTAAGGCTACTCATCCTTTTTGGCATGTATCCAGTGAGATCAGATGCTAGTGGCAACGGGGAAAAAGAGGACAGTGCAATCTGTTCAGAGTCACATGCACAAAATCCAAAGAGTTGAATCATCAATTAAGTAGCCCATGAAATGGAGCATCAAAGTGCTCCCAAACAGCCGTGCACAAGGTGACCTTCTTTTCCCCAAGAATAAATAATTCTTCTCATCTATATTAATAGAACTGTCTCAAAAAAACCTCCCTAGCTTTATGTAGAAAACCAACGGTGACATTCACTGATAGAACAGTTCAGTAACAAGTGAGATTAACTGAAGACATAAGAGCAAAATCATCATTCATTAAAGTGAAATGGCATCATTTAATGATTACAACCCTAGCCTGGGTCATGGGACAGCTGACTTCTATTCATAGGTATTTCAGTGACCTTCTGTGTGGCCTTGGATGTATTGCTTTTTTCCTCTCTGAGAAAGTTGCTGTAGCAGTAAAATAGTCATGATGAACTCCTTTGCTCAGGGCTCTCAAATCTACTGATGAAAACTGCCAGGGATTGTTAAGTGGATTTTTAAACTCTTACTCCACTATGGAAAAACCTGCTCTGCTTTTGGTCTTGAAGCAGAGTACACATAGTGGTAAAGAGGTTAGGCTTGAATCCCCTCAAATTAGGAGGTTCTCTGTAACAGCGGCAGACAGTGAGTGATGCGTAGGTCATTCTTTCTTTGGCAGCAGCATCACACACTTCTTTTCATGGCTTCTAGCACTACTAGTCTTTTAAAAGTACTTTACAATGCACTGGACGGCAAGCAGAGTTTGCAAAAAGCACCAGATTCCTATGGGTGCTAACTATCCAACAGTAAAGGATTTCTCATACAATTTGGCACTCTGGTATTTATAAATATAAAATACTGATATTTACTTTCAAGAATTCTCTTTCCCTTTTACTTTAAAATGTTCTTGGGCAGAGAATAATGGTTTTCTTGAGACTCATTATAAATGGCCCTGATTTCTAGGAAGCTTACCACTGTAGATAAAGATCCCGATCAGATTCATGTATTTACCTGCTAGCTGCTTTGCATGACCTGCTGCCTCAGCGTTGCCTTGCTTGTTGCGTGCTGCAGCAGACTTCTCTCTTTCAGCTTTGCTAGACCCATTCTCCAAGGAGGAAAGCTTTTCTGCAGCTGCTTTCTTTGCTTCTAGCTTCCTTTGCCGACATGTCTTAACGGGCTCTGCTAACATCCTTACTTTTCGGCGAAAGGACGTAAGGACCTGGATGCTGCCATTCCTCTTCTTCTCCTCCTGGCCTTCAGTGCTTCCGAACTCATCCACATCAGAGACTTTGTATAATGGGAGCACGTGGAGCTGCTCGTCTTCTGGTGTTTGGCCAATTTCACGATTGTCTTCTCTAGTTAGTGTGCAAACCTATCGGAAAGGTGTGTTAGAGTAACTCTCTCAAACCAGCCTGAGAAGAGATCTGAAATGCTAGCCTGTGCGTTTTACTTTGCCCTGCCACTGTCGGCGTTGGCATCTGGCAAGCTATTTGCAAACTGTAAGTTTTTGTGCAATTTATGCATATCACAACAAGGCTGCAATTTCATTTCTTCCATTGCTCTGTTGGACAGTGTTAATAGAAACAGCAGGTATGTGTATCTATTTCTTGTATTTGTGCTGAAATGAACAGTATAGTTAGGGATTATCCTAACGTGAAATAAACTGTGTAATCCATTGTACCGTGGCCAGAGAGCTAAAAAGTGGAACCTGGAACTTTGTACTCATCTGAAGATTTTTTCACTCTAATATATGAGCTAGCTACCTATTAGAAATAGCGTGCAATGTAACACACTGCCATTGTATTTCACACCCCCTTGCAATGGCAACTTCCAGAACTTTGCAAAGGAGCAAGTCACTGTAATGTTAATAATAAGGTTTAAGGAAGTTACTGTTGTGTCATGCAGCGTGCTCATTATGTTAGCTCCAGCTAAAACAGGTGTTGGGAGGATCTCCGTGGAAAAAGATGCTGATACAGACATATACTGTAGTAAAATCATTGCATCAGCCAGTTTTAGGAAGAAAGCTCAGCTAGAAAGATATATTGTATTGGTGGTGGTTGACTTGTCAATTAAGTCAGACCCTGGAAACAGGAAAAAGTTAGCTGGTACTAAAAAAGTAGATGTAATAAGAGCTGCACTGCGAATCTAGGTAGTTGCTTCAAATTACAACTATGATGATTATTCAAAACTAAAGATTATTCTTTCTCACATTTACCCCAACTGTATTGTCACAGAGAGAGTAGGCAGGGAACAGAAATCCAATACACATTGAAAACCAGCTTGCTTTTCTGGTATCTTCGACAGAACCTTTGGTATACATGCTAGAGATCAGAACTGAAGAGAGTAAAAGGTGTGTGTACAATACAAAAGATGGCAAGGCTTGCAGACTTTCTGCTCATCCCAAGCAGGAATGAAATCCACAACTTCCAAAACTCTCCTGGAAAGAAGTTATTTCTTTCCATTTTTATTTTATGAGAAGATACAATCAAGAGTTGTTAGAAAAAAAGTGTTTCAAGAGGACAAATATAAACTATTTTGTGCCAGGGACATTGAAACAGGCATTTCAGTCCTGCTGGGACCTTCTTTCCATTGTCTCCATGGTTTCTCTTTTACCAGTTCTATATTAAACCTTTCTTTAATACACCATAAGTCTCATTCATCTGAATGAAAAATTGCATAGGGGATAATAAGTTAGCTCAATTACTGCTTAATGTTTCTTTTTTTAGTAAGCTGCATTATGCAAGTATAAATTTAAACAGACGGGAGATAATGAATTAAATACATGAAATTAGTGCTGGAGTGAAGAGGCTATATGCATCACGGACTTACCAGGGTACTCCCGTTCTGCATATTGTGCAAGTCTCTGTGAGCATGAGCGCAAAAATCCAGGCAGGCAGTGACCCCTGAGAATGGGCGACCTTCTTTTAAACCCAGGCGACACTCCGGTGCTCTGTGTTCATACTCGATCTGGAAAAAGATGACAGGTATCTCTGCAATCCAGCTGGATGCTCCAGTACACAGAATTAGCACCAAACGCTCCACTGTGACAACATGCAAGTTTCCTAACATCTTGGAGGTGGCAACATACAGATCTTGAACACAAATAAAATCAAGCAATTTGATAGCAATTTCGTATCCATACTTCATTCCGTGCTCTTTTGTTCCCTGCAACCTTCTGTCTCTGCTGTGATTGTGAAATTGGCCAGTAATACTTTTCCTTGTGTATTACTTTTGATTCGCTGCCAGTGGCTGGTGTTTTTACATGACAAATGCAGCCTATGGTTTCAGCATCTGGCACTGTAAGAGTGATATGTTTGTGTAGACTGGAAATATACCAAGCTATTAAATGGAAATGGCTTTAGAAAACTGACTTCAGAATGACTTAATGCAAAATAATAATTTGCTTTTTGATTTGTAATATTTTGGCCTGCTAACTTATATTTCATTAGCTTAAGTATGACTCTAACCCCTGACCAAAAAGAGAGAGAATTCAGTCAAGACAGTACTTTCTACCCATGTGCTCATTATTAAGGACCATTACAAAGAGTTGATAATGCAACAATAAACCTTACACAAAAAGAAAGGATTTTGCAATGGAAGATCATGCCTTAGAGAAATGACAGTTTCATATTTTATTTAGAAAATTAAAAATTAAATCACGTTTGTAAATGCTTTGCTGAAATTCCTGAACCTTTCAAGTGAATGCAAAAATATCTACACTTAATAGAACTTAATGGATCCCATTTTAAGTTAAGGTGAAATTAGAAGTTTTGCCAAGTCTTGATCCAACATCACTGAAAGATGTCTAGTTTGCTCACAGACCTTTATTTTTAGAATTTGGAACATTTACTTCCCTGGAATCTGAAATTAAAGCAGATCAAAACTTGAAACATGTAAACTTCTTTGGAATTGAACTAGAGTCATCTGAAACATTAGCCAAACTATAATTGTCTGATTAAAGTATACCGGTGCAACTGTTCTCTGAGATGTTCTGTTGGGTCCAGTTGGAAAAACAGACCCTTTCCAATTCTAGACTTTAATCCAGTAGCAATCCAGACTTGGATTAGAAGTAGTCTGGGAATCTGGAATTTCTTTTCAGGATTCAAAGGGGGATTGATTTTAGGACTTTTTGGTTTTAGAACCTTTCACAATATCATACAAATTAGGCCTCAGTCGTCTCTCTTTAAAGCCACTGACAGTAGCTTGATCAGGGTTTCCCCACAAATACAAGGTCCTCCTACTCCTGAAGTAGGCCAAGCTCTACACAGGCTTTATTACACATGATAAAAACCGAAACTTGTAAAAGCATGTATTTTCAACAAGCGTCAGGCAGGACCACGGCTTACGTGGAGAAAAGTTCTTTAGCGAATTTTTGTGGGAAAAGAAAAGCAGCCCAAGCAAAGAACCATTTTATTGTTCACCACCCCCTCATTTTTTCTTCTTCCTGTTCCTTTCTTCTCTTGCAGAAGAAGATATTTGGACAGATAACCACAGCTAGTGGGCACACGGCCACAGTTTCCTCCATAGTAAGTCTCCAAACATTATCTGATCAGGTAAGTGAAATTAGGTAAGTCTGCTTAGCCTGTCTAGTTGCTACTAAATATGCAGGAGTGAGTTTTCTGGCAAATAAAGATGGACAGTTTTGTGTTAGTTTACTGTTTCTGTTACAGTTGAAAATCTATCTTTTGCTGGTTGCTACAGCATAATGCTGTCAACAGGAAAGTAGGAAGATGTCATAGTTTGCAGTGATGCTGATAGTTTGGAGACTGTAAGTTCTGTGAATGTTTGTGATGATACTGAACCTGAGCAACAAAAATGATGGCCAACAGTTATGCATTTGCAAGGGGTGTGTTGTCAGATTTTGATGCAAATATCTGAAAGACTTTTGGTAAAGGAATGCAGATGAGAGACAGGCACACTGGGAACCTCGTAAAAGCTTTGAATGTGCTAGTATCTCTGAATGCCGCTTCACAGAAAATATGCGCACACAATCCCCTCATACAAGAAGGCTGGTGCAGGCACTTGTGTGCATATGCAGGGCTGAGTGCGTTCAAATAAGAAACTTTGCTTTAAAAGTGTGTTTGTAATGGCTATGTTGGTGAAAACTAAATTCATCTGCCACTTGAAAGAGCAGAACTGAAACTGGCTTCAGGACTTGAGTGTAATATGATACTCTACCAATCTCACACCATCTTCATGGCTGTTTTGCTAGTTTGGCTGGTGAATCATGCTAAATCCAGAAATTTGTGTTGTAGAGCTGAAGAGTTCTGCTCAAGTGTGAAGTAATTTTATTGTGTTGATTTAGGTGAAAAGATTAGTTCTATTTAGTGGACCAAATTCTGCTTGTTTTACTTTTGAAAGCATTTTAAGTGAAATTGTTCATTTCCATTCCTCTTTACCCTGATGTCAAAGGAATGCTGGCACAAAATGTACATAATGGCTTGGTGCAAGGTTGAAGCATTGGGAAGTGTCGTAAAAATCGGGTTATTTCCATGACTGTTCCAATTCCTTTTTTCCCCAGCATACCTGGTTGTTATATGCATCAGGTGCAAGCTTCTTGTAGGTAGGTGCCATCAGGGTTGACAGGTTCTGCAAATTGGATTCTAGTTTTTCTTCCTGTTAGGAGATGAAATAGAGTTCAATGACATTTCCATACTTTATGTATGGGATCTAAGAAGTTAGGGTCCTTACACAATTATGTTTACACTGACAGTTGTGTAAAGGCCTAGACCATTATAATTCTTGTTTAGACAATAACTGTTGTGAATTCCCTTTTAATTTTATTGTTTCACAGCCTTTAAAGTAATGAAGTAGTAAAGTAGTGTAGTGTAATTCTTGCAAGAGGACATCACATACTAAAAGCTTAATTTGGTTTATATTAAGAATCACGTTCTTCAACATGGAGATGTTTTAGATCCAAGCATGATGACCCACATTATTTTCCCTATTGGAGTTTTGGGAAAATAACACTCTTCAGAAGGTTTGAGAGAAATACTATCAGAATGGTCCATCAAGTAAATCTGGCTAATTTAAGGGTTTTGCACATTGCAATGACAACACTTCAACACACTGAGGTATCTTTTCATGCAGCAATTGAAAATTATTTAAATACTTCAGACTACAAAAAGTTCCCAATTCTTAAGCAATGAAGAACTGTGTACGCATCTAGTAGTTGGTGACATGGAGGTAGGAATGACCACACTTCTTTTTTTCTATAAGGACAGGTTCACACTCTCAAAATGAAAGGCTCTTTAAAAATTAAGTACTCTAATAACATACTCCAAAGTTGTTCCCCATCCTCTCAGGATGAGAATCCCAAATTCAAAACCTTGCTTATATGATGCCCTTATTTTTAATTTCAAGTGCATAAAGAACAGTGGCATACTGGAGTGCTATACTTGTTTTTAGGAGTTTGTATATTTTAGGAATGTGTGAAGAGCTGTGAAAAATCTATGGGTTTGAGACAGACGTGTGTTTGGTGCACTAAAAGTTTCCATCTCCTACTATGGGACTATATCCTAGTTTGGGACTCTGAAATGACATTATGAAATTGTCAAAAATATCTTGCTGTGACCTTGTGGCTGCTGCCAGAACTTGGAGCTTTTGTATGGCCCATAGGTTACCATTTGTAAGTGTTACTTCTAGTTTTTATTGGTGAGTATCTTACTTGTATTGTCTATAAACTGTGTCTATGCTGTGGGACCCAGCCCCTGCTTTGGGCTTTGGCTGCCCCTGAATTTGTGTGGGAACAAGACTGGAGGGTGAAACCATCTTCCCCACCCAGCTCTGGCTTCCATGGGAAGTAAATCCAGGAATGAAAGTTGGAATAGTGCCCTGGTGGGCTCTGGCCAGGTATCCAGCTTAGAAAATTTAGGGGGTTTAGGATTGCAGGCTATCATAAAGAAGGCTTTGTGCCACAGCATGATTGAAGGAGAGCTATTCTTGGGGCCATAGAAGAGCAGTGGGGAGGAAAAACTGTATGTTAATTATGATGATATTCTAAGTAGTGTGCTATTCTCAGCACAGGCCATAGGATGCAGAAGTACCTGACTGTCTGATCATGTGAAAGAAATGCTTGGATTTGCGTAAGACACCAGAATACAG
This sequence comes from Burhinus bistriatus, assembly GCA_013397275.1. Classification (NCBI taxonomy): domain Eukaryota; kingdom Metazoa; phylum Chordata; class Aves; order Charadriiformes; family Burhinidae; genus Burhinus; species Burhinus bistriatus. The sequence goes on from VYXH01002319.1 coordinate 777,900, forward strand.
TGAAAGCTGTGGACCTATGCGTCAGTACACAAGCAAGGAACTAAATCTGCACATGCTTGCCAAAAAACAGACTGGGCCATTGGAGCCTCCCAGACACATGACTAGCTGGAGGTGTCCAGGAGTCATTGCAGTCATAGCTTCAAAGGTATCTTGTGCCCAGGCTAAGGTCAATGTTTGTTTTTTATTACTCTGACTCGTTCTAAACAGTTGCCAGTTTGCTGTAACACAGAGCCCAGCCTGGAAACATTCAGTGGGGCAGGACTGTATGTAGAATGAGTCTTCCTATCCTCTTCTTCCTGTTGCCATCTCAGAGTTTCATTATGTTTGCCTCCACGCAGTCTGCTTTGGTTCCCAGTTGCAATGTTATGTGCCTTCAGCTGGTAAACCTTCCGCTCTGCCACTGGGGAATGCCCGATTGCAGGCCTAACACAGCACAATTATTCAGGCCATGCCCTCTCCTCTAATTGTGAAAGCCGGCAAACATGGTTTCAAGTCTCAGGGCTTTTAGCAGCTGTCAGAATTTGGACAGTCAATTCAGCTGGCTCAGTGACTGGAATCAATCAGTTTTGACTGGCAGTTATTTAATTACCCTACATGTATGCCATTCAGGCAGGGCTCTGGCCCCTGGTCTCTTGTACTGTATCTCTATTTGCAGAGTGACAGAAAACATTTCCTTGCAAATGACACTCATTTAAGAAATGGACACCAACCTCTTTTGGGTCATCTCCCATCAGCTTAAACTTTCTTGGAATCTTGCTTCTGGCAAACTTACAACCATTGTAGTACATGCTCCAGGAGCAACCAAAGGAAAATGAAGCACCACAAGTTTCAGGGTCCAGCCCTTGACATGCGCAAGTCCGTCTGAAAAATAAGAGAATATGGCTGTTAGCAGCAGGCGGGTCACCCCAGGGCACTCCTGCAGTGGGCACTGGTGTTCTGCCAGCGCCCTGGGGAATCACTGGTCTTGGATTGTCTTCCATCAGTAAATAATGAAGACATGAAAGAGGAAGGCATACATATTATAACAGAAGAATTTATCAGAGTGAATAGTTCCATGGTTGCAAAGCAAGGACTATGGGGTTTCTACGCTTCTGTGAGAAACCTGGCTTTGCTCAAAAGAGGATATGTTTGCGTGGTGCCTTGTTAGGTAGCAATATTCATGGTACCTGAAAGGGGCATATGCTGACGATGCTGCAAAAATGTGAGAGCCCTCTGACAGGGGCTAAGCAATAATTCCTGAAATATGACTCTACCCATGAAGCCAAAGTAACATACAGTGACAGCTATGTTAATTTCAGTCTAAATGTTCTTCACTATCAGAAAGACATGGGAAAATGATACAGTGCAATTTCTTTAGATTCAGGCTTATGGTAGGATTTAGTGCATCTAGTTTTTACTTCAAGGTTGAGGTATCTGCTGTCCTGGGTCCTGCTGAGATCTCTTCCTTTAAAAATACTGAGCTGCTTCAGAACTCCAGGGAGATGTTTTTTCCCCTGATATATAACAACATTTACTTTGCTTTTCTCACAATGTTTGTGGGTTTTCAAACTGCCTGAAATAGTTGGAAAGGTTATGAGTATTTCCGCTTAATAGCACGAGCGGATCTGTGAGGTCCGAGGCTGAAGGTGGGGTTCCAAGTTTGGCGAGCATAACCTTTGTTCCACTTACTCTTCGTTTAGGGCGCACCGCCGGTTCGTGAGCGTGCCGTACTTCCTCAGGGTGTCAGTGAGTTCGGAGTAGAGCTTGTCAGCCAGGCGTGTTGGGATTCCCTCCCACACCAGAATGAGAATCACGATCACAGCCGTCTCACATGTGTGGCCCGCTCGCTCGCGCACCAAGCAGAGTAGCTTTTCCTCCTGACTGCTTCTGCGGACTACCTGCATGCACAGCAACACACACCCCCAGAGCCCCAACACAAACAATGCGTTTCTTAACGTGAAGAGCAAGATAATATGAAACCTCAGCATTACTGCGCGTGTGGGGAGGTTACTTCTACTTCTGTCTTCCTCTGTTTCTGTCAACTCAGTACATTTTTCTTATTAGTGATATGGGCTGGTGTTACCTGTTCTGTTTAATGAAGCTGACTCTTAAGAGGCTAAGCTTGACTGATAGCATGGAAAGCCACAGTGGTGGAAACCAGCTTTGCGAAGGTATTCCCCATGCTCTGATTCAGCAGGAACGTTCTCTTGAATCTGCGCTATGGTACAAGTGGTCCAGTTTGATTAGTGGGCAAAAGGAAGTGAGCAGTGAAATGCCTCCCCGCACAGAGCTGGATGGTGGAGAGTTGCGCTTAGGGCAGGAGCCATGCAGAGAAAGGGAGACAGCTAAGGAAGGCACTAAATTACTGGACATGGGAGCTCTCTCCCTTTCCCTCCCAAACTTAAGCAGCTAAACTTGTAATCAGCCACTCAGTTTTATGACCTGTCTTTACTACATACAAACATTACAGTGATGAGAGGAAAGCAGTAGATTCTGTTCAAATAAAAAGAGTGTCCTTGCTTCTCAGTGCTTGTGCTACTCTGGGCATTTCTGAAAAAAAGGTGCAGTCTGGCATGCATAAAGACTATAATCATGTATCAGTTTTTCCTCATACTGTCTTTCCCCAGCCTACCCAAACCACTCAGTAATTTGTGCCAAAGTACGACAGTGTTTGCTAAGAGGGTGTCCTAATGCCTCTCTTGAACTGGGAGCGCATTTTAAAAACATCACAGTGGTGCACTTACTGGACTTATCTGTAAGCTAAAATTAACCAGCAATGAGAACGTCTGGTGGTGTGAATCTTAAACCTAAGCAAAACTGCCTTCCTTCTCAGGTTTTCCTACCTTTACGCCAAATTTTATTCTTGCTGTTCTCCATGCAACAAGTAAATGGGAGTGTGAGAGACAGGGGTGGGAGCAGGCTACAGGCATCCTGCAGTACTGCTGCCGCTGAGCTATTTTAAGTTTCATAGTGTCAGCTAACAGAAGGACATGTCACTGCTGTCTGCTTACATGAACCATCACACTGAACTAGATTAGTCTTAATATTTGTGTACATCACTTACCCATTTAGCAATCGGACATCCTTGAGAACTTTTGCCTTCTTTCCCAGTGTAGACAACCCTCTCAATCCTTATAGCTTTACCCTTCTGTCCAAATCTTAAACAAACAAAAATATGTACAATAAGCAGATTCATTTGGTTCTGCCTGAACACTGAAAAGATGGAGCACATTTGCCAGTCTTATCTTAAAAAAAAAAAAAGCCCTATGAACTACAGGGAGGGATGTGCAATGTGGTTTAGCTTGCTTATTTTATTATAGTATGGACTGATACGTTAAGACAGGCAAATGTCTTTAATACATCACGGATGAGTAAAAATTATGCATATCACAATATTCTCAACCTTTTAACTGTTTCTGTAGAGAATTTGTTATAGATGACATTTTGAAAGGTGGACTTGAAGTGTCTCTACTTTGGGGAGGAATTTTACATTTTTCTTTAATTTCTGGGTTAAACTTAAAGTTATTACTCTGAAATGTATATAATCAGTTGTCATGGAACAGCCAGCATGCAGTAGTCACTCTATTAATTTTTGGTGCTTGTTTCTGGCTTAGATACAGTGTGAATCGGTTAAGTCATGATTAATTTGCACCATATCTATTTCCTTTACTTTACCATCCACTCATAAAGTTACTTATTTACTTCTGCCTGACTTCTACACTGAATTAGGATCACAAGGTGCCCTCAAATGATGCCGTTTGTGTGTGTCTTTTTGCAACTGAGGCGGGCAAGCTCGGCTCTTGCAGAAGCACTTAATCAAGGTGATTATGCTGTCAAGGCAGAATCTAGCCCCACAGGCAAGTAGTGCTGTTACCCAGAGCAAATGGGATCCATTTTCTATGTCCTCTGATTGACCAAGTGGAAATATGCAGCAAAATGCTAAGTGAATTAAATCTTGAAGCAATAAAAAGCATCTGACCTGTTAAGGTCATGCATTTCCAGGCATGTTCTCTGGCCAGGCCTCTCCCTAGGCTGCTGCAGCTGGGGGGTGCCCACCTGCTGAGCCCTAGAGCACATCAGGTCTCAGGTGAGGCCACGTGTTAGAAACCTTGGTGTCTGCAATGTTACAGATCCAGCTACCATGTTGATTCAGCTGCATTTTGGAGACTGGGCAAATTGTACTTCCATCACTGTTTCTTGAATTCTGCCTCTCTCATTGGTGTTACCTTGTTTGTTTGTTTGTTTTTTTTTTAAATAACCAAGTGTGGGGACTAAATCACCATCTCCTTGTTCCTTGCCTGTTACCTATAGAGCAATGAAGATAGTTCCTTCCTGTTATGCAGCCATTTAATGATGCTTGAGAACATTTGACCTTTCATCCCTCTTGTTTTTGCACTAAAATCTTGGTGACATATTTAAGAGCAAGTATTTGTATTTAAACTTCTGTCCTGTAAAGGAAATGAAAATTCCTTATTTTTAGATGTGATCTCATTGTGAAATTTCAGTGTCACAGGAAATTATACAAATAACATCAAGTTGTACTACACATGTTCTGCAGGCAACTGTTAGGTCACTTTTTCCTACTTAGGCTTGGATGTTACTATACATTTGTTTCTTTAATTAACCACATTAAAAAAACATTTTAAAATCTTAACATTTTCTATCAATTTGCTAATCTGGATTGCAGGACAACTGTGCAGATGCCACTACAGAAATACATTGTACATTACACACTGGGAATGAAATGGACTTTGTCTCAAATCTGTTTAACTGTCACAAAGGAATTTGTGCCTGATGTTTGTCATGCTTGCTTTCAGGCCAGAGCTGATTGGTTTTAAAACCGGACCAAAACTCACTGAGTATGAAGTCAGGATTGGGAGAAGGAACAGGTAATATGTATGTATCCACCATGGATTCTGCAGGAAATTTGTTCTGGTATAGCTAAAATATTAACTGCAAGTCTAAATCCAAATCCTGGTTTGTTTGGCAGTGCTGATACCTTAAAAGTCAATCCATGTTCATAGGAAGCCAATTTAAAAGTGCTTCCATTGTCATTAGTGTCACCAACTGCACACATGTGCTTGAGAGAATCTTTATAGTTAAGTGCTTTTTTTACTTAGGGATACAAAATTAACTAATGAGGAGGAGTTCTGGAGTTCTTCAGTCAGGGAATCGCACAGTTCATACCATATGAACAGTTGAAAACTAGCCATTGTTCAAGTGGCTGCTGCTATACTCTGCTGAACCTGGCTGAGTAGATGCATGTTATCTATAATCTCTCAGGATTTCCTTCTGCCAACATGAAATGAAATTAAATGCACAAAAAAAAAAAAAAAAAAAAAAAAAAAAAAAAAAAAAAAAAAGAAAAAAAGAAAAAAAGGTGAGGTCAATATTAAGGATGAAAAATCACATTCCAATGTAACGAAATGAAAAAAAGTTTCATCTCTAAAAATTGACATTATGACATGAATGACTTTCCTTTTATTTATTATTTGTAAATACTAAAGAATTAACCAGTCAATGAGAGCTCTGGAGATAACAAATTGTAAGAAGCTTCTTGGGAGGGTCAGGGTTCACTCCCCCTTTGCAGGAAGAAGCTGATTTATGTAGGTTACGTGTATTTGAGCCACTCACAAAGCTGAAAACAAGTATTGGGGCAAGCCCTGCACAGGAGTCAGAGCGAAGGAGGTGCTAAGAAAGAGAAAGGACCTTAGGACTTAGAGGTAATCCAAAGGGTTTAATATGCCCTAAGTGGCCCATGGTGATGCAGCCATGAGCACAAGCTAACAGATCTTGCTAGGGAACGGCACTCCTTAGCTCAGACAGTACTGCAATAATGCCCATTTACTTTTGGTTCTGCAATTAGCTGGAGCTTCTTTGCAGTTCTGGAGTCCAGATTTTTAAGGTATTCAAATTCACATCTGTCTCTGACTTACTGGGGAGCTTTTTGTTTGCTTGTTTGTTCAGAGGGGAACTGAATTCCGAGATACCTATAAAAATCTGGCCATTGATGTCTATGCATGCCAAAAGATACAAGTAATGCAGAATTCACAGTGCAGAAGTCACTTTTGTGACAGTTTTTAATTTAAATACCTTAGGGTACTGATGGGTTTTGTGCTTACACATATTTTTAAGTAGCACAGATCATGTATCCATTCTGTGCCATTCAAAATTCCTGGTTTGGTCGGCTTTGATGTAATAAATATAGTGTGGGATGCAACATGATACAGACATTGTCCACAATCAAGATAAGGCTAGTGTTGTGCAGCACTCTGAGGAAGGGGGATGTTTTTTCACCAAACTATTTATCAGTTCTTGGGCTGAAATCCTATCCAACAACTCTGTGGCACTCCTGGATGTGACCAAGTTAGATTTAGCCCTTTAGGGCTTTACTTAGTAATTTGAGGGGCGGAGCTAATTTTGGAGTTTGGTATTCTGCTCTTCATCTTCCTTCTACCTTGGCATTCTCCTACCTAGAGGGAACACCAGGTCCATGCCTGCTTTTGCAGCCATTGCCAACCGTCTTGCTTGGCAGGCTGGCAAATACTTGTTCCTGCTTGGGTTTGCTGGCATCTGTCTCAAAGTGCGCAGCCTGTGCCAGCCAGCAGACTATTAGCCCTGTCAAATATTGTGACTCTCTAGTGAATAGCACAGTGCGTAATGTTGGCAACACTGGAGTAGCTAAGCCTACAAGTAATTACTTGATTTGCAATTGTTTATTTCTTTATGTGCAAAAGCTGGAAAAATTCTGACATCCACAAAAGGATAAACGTTAATCTGCCCTGTGCCTTTGCACTAATTACCTTTCTTCCATGATTTCTCTAATAGCTGCCACATTAGGACCGGCTCCTAGATGGGTATAGAAAGGACCTTCATCTTTTTCAATAATTTGCTCTGTTTAAAACAAAATAAAGGTTATTACTTTGAAGCTTAATTCTTTAATGTAAAAAGTCACATTGCAAAGCTTACATCTAGCTCGTTAGAATACTGCTGTATGGGTCTGGGGTCAGAGTTTTCAAACACTTATGTCTAAAATACGCTCACACAATTTATATAGAACATGCAAAGCACGTGGCTAATCCTGCAAATAGCCGTGATATGGACTGCGTGCCTTTTGCTAGCACAAACAGTTGTTTCACATCTTGGGCTCTACACTAAAATTCAAAAGGCGTTTTCCTGTTATCACCAAACGATTGTTTCTCCTTCTCCCACTTCCTCCTCTCCCAGTATCTAGAAAGGAGGATAAATGGGATAACAATGGTAAATATTGACATTAGTGAGCTGTACAGTATTTGTTTTTCAGCAGACGTGTTACATTGTAGGAACCTACAGCTTGAGAAAGTGGCCAGTAAGGTTACCTAGAGAATTTCTGTCACCCACAGAAAGGCTCTGTGAAATGAAAAAAAGCAAGTTTGCTGAAAGAAATACTGCACAAAGCTTAGTCAAAATGCTTGTATGCTAAGAATGTGGCCTCAGTTTTCTATATGTAGGTAGGACCATGTCAGCATTCACAATATATGCTATATGTTTGGTTTGATACCAGAAGGCAGCCTCTAGCAGTGAGAAAGAAATGGCTAGGCTCTGCTTGGGTTCAGGAGGAGATGGTGGGGATGTGCTGACTTGTCTGAGGGCTGACTTTATGCTTTCTGCCATGCTAACTCCAAAGGCTGGATGAGGTGATGCTGCTCTTGACATACAGCCTTCAGAAGAATGGTGAAGGCATGCTATTAACCTGAACGTGTCAATGGGGGAATGGCTTAATTTAATCTTCATAAGAACAAGTATTGCTAGGAAAGAGCAATAAACCCTATCGATTACACTGTGGCACTGGGTTCTTCAAAGAGGACAGGAACTAAGTTTCATGCTCCTTTATTTCCTAGAGGGTCTGCTAAGGCTGAAGAATTAAAATGCAAGTGGAGAATAAGCTTTTTTGCTTAGTTAGCAGTTACAGTACTGGCTAAAAAAATAATGAGAATAATGAAATGACTGCCAGAAAATCTTGTGCCAACTACACTGGAGAAACATGTCAAGAAAAAAAAAAATCGAGCAACTTCAGTGTTTTCAAAAAACCTACATTTTATAGGTTGTTTCTTATAAAACAATAAAGAACAGCAAGGAACTGGCTTCCAGTTTTCTTCCTGGGAGCTTTGGAGATCCACTACCTCCTCTTTTTGTTCCCATGGATCATCTCTGAGACATAGGCCCAGGCATTTGAAAAAGCAAAAAGGTCCACTTTGCAATTTTGGAGGAGCACTGGTTCAACTTTCCTCTTTTACAGTGGGTATGAAATCTCAGTAAGTGAAACTATAACAAGCATGATTTTTCCCCCCCATTTTTGGCACTGAAGCTTTTGTCTCAGCCTGAATAGTTTATCCAGTAGAGTCTGAAAGTGCCTGTTAGACCTGACTATGTGCAGTGTCAGTGCTGTATGAAAGCTCGGGCTACCCAGCCATGCCTGTCACTCTACTTTGCTTCCCTCTGCTCTATTCTTCCAGCTTTTGGAGATCAGGTGTGCCATGAAGAAACACCGAGGGTCCCCCTCACTGCTTTTTTGGAGCTATTTGTGTAGCTTCTCTAAGAAACTGCTGATCTCTTTAGCCTTGCAGGAGACAAGTGCGTGAAAGGGGAGGATAAACAAGTTAATCTTAACTTGTGACAACTGAGGAATAATCTGCCATCCCTTCTTTGCTTAGGCTTTACTGAGGGAAACTTCAGCAATTTCACTCTTAGAGCAACAAATGGCATAAGGATCTCAAGTTTTAGACCCAGGACATATTTTATAAATGTTATATCTAACCTTGATGAATAAATTAGATTATAAAGTTATGACCTACTTTTTATCAGCATGTTGTCATTATACATCTGCTGCTTAAGCAGAATGGATGTGAGGGGATACATTACTGGCCATAAGCATTCTGACTGAAAAAGCAAATAGGCAGTTGCTTTATGAAATATTGAGAAAGGGCCCGTGTGTAGAGTTGGATAAGTGGAGTAGGCATATGTGTATAAAATTGCAATTTTATAAGTTTTTACTAATTACTGTTCCAAAAAAAGCAACCCAAAAAATCCTCCAACAAAAACATCCAACTAGCCCTGCAATCCCAACTTGAAGGCTCATTTCCTTCCTGTGAACTAGCATGTTTTTAGTACATCTCAGCACTTACCAACACAGCTGCAAGATGGGAAATCATACTGGGTTTTGGCAGGTGTGTCCAATAAATTTTTTACAGGAGTATCCAATAACTTGGAAGGTGAGTCTAAAAAATTATTGAGAACAGTTCCAGCTGTTCTTTTGGTCGGGGTTTTCTCAGCAGATGAGTTTGCTTGCTGATCTAAGATTGGGGTCTGGGTGTCAAAATCTGCAGCACTGGTATTTCTTGATAGGATGGTAATAGGGCCTGCTGTTTCAACCTTCACATGTTTAGGTGATTTGACAGTAAAAGTCTTGTGATCAAACAGTGATTTGACCTGTATCTGTTTTAGCTGCTGTTCCATTGTCTCGATGATGCTCTTTTGTTGCATGTTCTCACAGCCAAAGTGCTGATTCTCTTGTTTAATTGTTTTTTTCCACATTTTGTTTTCCAGCTGTCCAGCTGATGGACGCATGCAGACATTAGACTTTGTGCCAGCCTCAATTTTTATGGGCTTGCGTGCTGCACTGGGACCAATCTCGGTTTTGGGTTGCTGGTATGCTTGTTGCTCCTGTTTTTGCAAGAGATGCCACCTTAGAGCAGCATGCTTTTGAAAATCCTTAGGTGCTTGGGACTGCAAATGAGAGCCTCTCTGGTCTTGGGAGTGTGGGGCAGTTTGCTGGCTGTGTGGTAAGTACCGCTGAGGAATCTGCGTAGCTTGTTGGCTCAGGAGATCTTGGTTCAGGGTACCACCGTAGCATTGTGTTTGCTGGAGTGGTGGTAGCTTTATAACTGAAGCTTGTTGTGTCTGTTGCTCTTGTTCTTGAAAAGTGTGATTCACATCTTGCTTTGTGGTCAAGTTATTTGAAAAATACTGCACATGTTGCAAGTCCTGGACTTTGTTGGCTCCAAAGCGTTCGATATTTGCGGTGGTTTCTTTCTTCTCAGAAATCAAGTGCACGTTGTTTGGGCAGGAATGCTGTAGACTAGCATTTGCTTTCTGAGTGTAAAGGGGAGCTTTGTTGTTCATGCTCTGTACCTGCTCTAGGCCTAGCTGAGGGTTATGCAGTGGGAATGCAGTTGATTTCATGTACTTATTCCCAGATTGGAAACATTCATCTGCTTTAAGCTGATTGAAGGATGTCCTGTCTAGCGGCTGTTCAGCATTGCTTTGGGAGTGGGAAATGATTTGGGGCAGGTCTTTATTTTTCATTTGCAGAGCCTGTTGCTGGTTTGGGGTTAGCTGTGTACTGCATGGCAGTTGCACCTGCTGTGCCTGTTTTTGAAGCATCTGTTGCAAAATGTGTGAATGCAAGAATTGCTCGTTCTCCCCTGGCTGGGGATTCAAGTGCTGCTGTTTCAACGGGGCCCCTATAGGCTGTTTGGCTTGTTGTTCTGCTCTTTGCTGGAAATGGAGCTGCTGCGGAGGGTGTTGCTGGACTTGGGACTTGAGTAGGGAATCCACCTTTGTGAGCTGTGGCTGCGGTGAGTGTTTCTGGAACGGCAGCTGCTGGTGATCTGCTGTGGGACGCGGCTGCAGCTGGGAGGTCTCGCTTTTGTACAGCGGAGGAATTTGTTCCTGTTGCATTATCTTCTGGCTCTGGGGCTGTCCTGAAGGCCCCTTTAATGCATCAGGACTTCCAGCATACTGTTTCGTATAGGCTGTTTCGGCTGTGTTTGCCTGGAACTGAAGAACTGATCGCAATAATGCTTCGCTGGGCTTTTGGGGAGGCTCTCCCTGGCGGAACTGGGTGGAAACCAGTTCTATCCAGGCTGGTTTTGAATAATGTTGAGCCTGTTGCACAGGCTCTTTCACTTGGTCCTTTACTTTGTCGGGAGGAATCTCAGGTTCTCTCTGTCCTGGGAAATGCTGATAGTGTTGCTGCAACTCACCCTCACTTCCGCGCACTTGCAGGTTTTGGAGGGGAGATTCCGACGCCGGCGTCATTTCTTCGGGGCGCTGCTGAATTGAGGCGGCCATAGCAGCTTGTGGGTTGCTTTTACTAACATCTTGTAACGTTTGTGCCTGCTGCGGAAGTCTCTGCTGAGGGTGAAGTTGTTGGCCGAAGCTGGGACTTTCTGACATTGGTCCCTGCTGTTGCCCTTCATTCTTTATCTCCCCAGGAAGAGTTTCATCACATCTGTTGTCATAGGAATGAAGTCCTTCTTGCACCACGACTGACAGTGCACTGTTCATTTCTGGAGCAGGAGGAGTGGAGGAATCTTTGTGAAATGTTGAGTTCTGTTTAAAGAAAGCACCATTTTTTTCTGCTTGCTCAGAAAACCTTTCCAGAGCGGTTCTCTGAGCTTGCAGGTTACTGCTGGAACTTAGAGAGAGGTCTTGGTTGGGAACCTGCCCTACACTTCCACGAACAGTACTGTTTCCTACAGGTAACTGGCGTGGATCATAGCCTGGAATCTGTTGCTGTAGCTGTAGTTCTGGTTTCTGAAGTGAACAGCTACCTGGCAATACAGGTGGTTTACTGGAGTCTTCTGCATTGTAGACCTCAGTAACCACTACAGCTGGCACTTGAGGCAGCTCAGAGTTTGAGGTCTGTGGGGAAGTGATCTGCCCTGAGGTATGGGATGAATGCGTTGTCTCATAGGACAACTCATTAGTAGCCTGACTGGTAATGGCATTGATATGAGATGTGTTCTTCTGCATTGCTATGGAAACATGTTCTGGATAATATTGAGACAGTGTTTTCTCCAGGAGTTCACCATGCATGCTTTCCATGGAAGAGGCAGAAACTGTAGCACCATTAGGCATTGGCACTGCCTTGTTCTTAAGTAGTAAGACAATGTCCCTGTTGTGGCAATGAACGTTTTCCCGCTCCTGCTCATCCTGAATCAGGAGGTCATGAGGGTTTTCTGAACCACCGCTGTTGTATCTTGTAGACTGTATCAAATCTGAAACTTCATTTTCTTGTCTTGTAAAACTCTCAGGTTTCTTCTCACTGTAACAATTGGAGACACTTGGTTTTTCATTATTATCTTCTGGCTCAGCTTTTTCTCCGTTTACCTCATTGTCTTGTTTCACTTTCTTGTTCTCATGAAGTCCATACAGAGAGGGCTCACTAAAAGTGCGTTTTATCCCACCATTTTGCATATATTTAGAATATACTTTCTTTTGTTGTAAAAGGTCGGGGCTAACACGGTTGTTTGGACTTCCCTTCAGGTGGGGCACTCCATAGTTGCTTTTAAAGAATAGCTGCTTGTGGTCTCCATTTACTTCAACTTCAGGCCTCTCTGTTGCTGGTCTTCCATTCTGTAGCTTCACTGCAGGAGGCTCTGCCTGGCAAATGTGAGAAGACTGCGGTATTAGAAATGGACTCAATCTATTGCCGTCAACATGGTTGGTTCTGTCCTGTTCCATCTGGCCTGCTCCGGGGCCATCCACAAGGCTACCCTCTGAACGTATCTGAAAGAGAAAAGAAACAGGAGAGAATCTAAGTCAATTTTAGTTTCCATTGATGAACAGCCGATTACCAACAATTCCTGCAGCATTCAAACACCCATCGTCTTGACCAGCTCCCACACACAACGTGAACTCACAGGCACACCTGAGGGGTGTTTTGCTATCGTATCACATTTTGCAGCCCTGTGTCTCCCTTTTTCTTGAAGGTTTGCTCAAGATGAAAAGAGAGTGAAAATACAGAGTGGCCCCTTACCCCCGTTTAACACACAGGCAGGTATTTTGCCAAAAAATATCTTATAACGGTGCAAAAAATACTCTGCTTTTGAATGATTTGCATAGACTCCCCTGTTGTCACTTTTTCTCTTTGGTAAGGCAGCAGAAAGACATGACAAAACTGTGGTTCCCAGACTTGGTGCTAATCCCATTATTTGATTAAGTGTGCCAAACCTCTTTTGTGTGACTTGAAGGATTATTGCCACCAAGCTTGCCAATTAGAGGAGAAAACTCCCTTTCTTCTGTCTTCAGCTGTCTCACAAGGCCTTTTAAAACTGGCATTCCTAAAGATCATGCAAGTGGCATGATACGCATGTGAGACAAAGCCACGCTTGGTTGCTGTCCATAGGAACTCTTACAGTTCATCAACATCTTGGTAATATTGACAAAAACAAATTGAGATATTTCTGAAAGGTCTGATGGAAGTGGTATCTTTTCAGTATAAATACCCTTTCAAATTTACATATAGACATCAAGCATGGCTTAAATTATACATTTGGGTTTGAAACTGAGCCCCACAGCTGTGGAGCTAGGATTTTTTCTTCTTTGTTTGGATGGAAAATCCCATTTTCTCATATACTCTTTATATTTTATTTATAAAATGAAGTTTTTCATTGGATAAAAGTACTGACAATGTGCAATGAACAAATACCACATAATGACAAGCTAATCCTGTTCACATGGATCTTCCCAGGATTCACAATCCCAGTTAACATAGATAAAGCCCTTGTTTGACTCTGCTTGTAATTTACTCTTTGTTGGCTTTATGGTTCTCAACCAGTCACAAAAAACAGAAGACAAACTGACATAGGGTCTTACAGATGTGAGATTGCACACAGAAAATTTGCACTCAAGCATGTCTCTGTCCTGAAGCTTTTATTTTCAGTTTGCATAAAGGGGAATCTGAAGGGTTGTTCATTACCAGGTCATCCCCTGGTTGGACTGCAAAGTCAGGGGAAGCACTACATGTGGCTGGTACTGCCACTACATAGGAAGAACTACTATATTGAAAAACTTCTCCCATATCACAGTTGCTCTGCTTATATATTTATCCTACACTAATCTTTTTTTTTTTTTTTTAATGCTAAGGAACATCTAATTTATACAGTTTTCAGTGCAGTATTGCCTTACTCAGTTGAGTAACATGATTCTAAAATGCTTTTAAAAGTAATATTAATTAATGAAATTCATTACATCCAGCAGAATCCCTTCTCTCCTTGCAGCTCTGACTTCAGCATCAGGACAATTCAAACATACGTTTTGACTGGCAAGCACCTATATGATGCCTTGTATCCACTTCCTCCTTATCCCAAACTTGCTTTTAGATTTACTTTTGACCTCCTGAAGTTTTATTCTTTTCTTTCTGTACTCAATTTATGTTTTGCATGACAGAAGTAGAGGAGTTCTCTCTGCAAGTAACAGTACTTAAAAAAAGAGTTTTTGAAGGGAAAGCTAAGAATAGGGAGATGGAAAAGAATGCTTGTCCATCTTACCTATATTCTTGACAAGGTAAGGTAGGCTTTTTCCCTTCTAGGTATATTTCAGTATATTTCCCAACCTAGCTTTAAAGTACCACAAGACACGAGCCTTTGCAGCTTTCCCAGGGAGACGATATTCCACGCTTAACAGAAAGCAGCGTGAAAAGGATTCCTCTGATGTGTCATTCTAGGCCGGGCAGCAGAATGATGCTCCCAGAGTGTCTCAAAAAGAAAGTGTCAGCCTAATTTGGAAACCATTCTTTGCCTTCACACCTTCCATACCTAAAAATTGCAGCTGAACCACAACTCAGACATGAGTGTGTAGGCTGCTGTATGTCGCAAGTATGAAATGAAATGAAATAAAAGGCACCATAGTAATTAACACTGTGCTGTCAAGCTGCTTCTAAAATATTTAGTTCTTTAAAAAAAGTTTTAGTCTGTGTGTTTGAGCCGTGAGAAACTTCCTCAAAGTCTGCCTTGCTTGCTTGCTTGTGTTCTGGTGTACCATGTGGGTTGCAACTGAATTCCTTCCAAGAGTTCCCAGACAATCCTTCTTCTCAACTCCTTACTGATAGGTAAAACCACCTTTTTGTTTAGAAGTTAGGGCTGCCCAACTTCTGTACACTTAGCTTGCAAAGCCCTTGAAGGAGCATATCTGTGCTTCAGAAGAGTCTTAGGTTCATGCCATCCTCAAAAACCGCGAGGTTATCTTCATTGTGTGACATAGATTATTATTCACGGTATTCTCAAAGACCTCATAGTATGAGCAACGAGTTCCCCCAAATTCTGTTCACCTCCAGTGTAAAAGGCACTGGTGTTAGACATTGAAAAGGACATGGGAATCATTTGGTTCTTTAAAATAAAAAGTTAATTCATTGATTAAAAGTGCCAGATTTGCATTCTTTGAAAGGCATCTAGGATTGTGGTGACTTTGCATTATACTTATTTCTCTCTGTCTACACTCAGTTATTCACAATCCTCAAGTCACACCCGAGTACAAATCTTGCTCAAGCAGCTACAAATCACAGAAGTTATTTGTAATTTAAAACTGGCCAAAGACAAACAGCAGCGATACCTTTATTACTGGTTTTAACTGGGACACCATGAAGATATTCTTGATGCTACTACTAAGCAGAGCTGGTTGTGCCTTATGAAGTTTCTGTGTTCTTCTTTATAATTGTTGTGGGGTGAACTGTCTGCCTCTCAGAGTAAATCTACCTTTTGCTAACTGTAGCAGTTAGCCTTTTTTCTCTTTCCCATAACTGTATTTTATCCAGACTATTTAGTAGCTCCGCATATTTTTCTTCAGCTATAATTCATTGGAAATTCAAGTCACATCAGCAGCATCTGTGAAACAATTACTGCATCTAGGACTGACTCTGCAGTCTAATCCATCATAATTATGATTGGCCTCTTTGAAGATGCCACGATGCATGACTTAAATATAGCACATTACTGTGCAAGTGGATCAGCATCTCATCCCACCACTATGCATTCAAGTTATAACTCAGTCCACCACCGTTTGACTTTTTCAGATGCAAGCAATGTATGTACATTTATTTCTTGCCAAATACGGGACACAAATTGGAAACCAGCTACTGAAAGACAGTTTGAGATTTATTTTTTTGTTTGTTTTATGGGCAAGTTCGGCATATTCCCGCCACCTCTGTCAATACAGGAATACTGAAAGACTGTGGAAGGCATTGTTATGAACGTGACAAACATTTCTGCAGCAACAAAAGTACTCTTAGTTACGGCACTTTCTTTCATGCAAAATCTTTCTTTACTTTTAGATAGTTCTAGAGGTTTATACTTTATTTTATATAGCATCCGTATCTAGGGAGTTTGTGACTGCAAAGCAGCTCAGATGAATGAATGGACAAATATACCCACTGCAGGGGAGTACAACCTTCTGCAAAGCTGGGCATGATTCCCAGTAAAAAAATGGGTGTGAGGATGCTGTGTTACAGTACTTGTGGCCTTGAAAGGACCGAAAGGTGGGTTGTTTCCCCTTCTGGGGTTAGCTGGCATAGAAATATATCTCCTTAGAGGTTTTTCTCCCCGGCAGAAATATACCTCCTCAGATCACAATGTCAGCTGACTTGTGCTCGAGTGATTATCAGGATGAGACTTAAGAAAGCAGAAGTCAGATACCCAGGAGCGTGTCGATGGCTTGCTGGGTTGTTTCTGGAGCGCTGCCACACAGCCTCCATCCTGCTGGCACTCTTCTGCCACTGCCAGATGACACAGAGGTCTAAATTGCTCCCAGACAAGAAAGCCCTGTAGCACTTTCTAGACAGGAGGTGAATTTACCTGTATGTCTTGCCAAGCTCCAGTTTGGTAAACTGTACTTTCTGCTTACATTCTCCTGCTCCTATTGCCTGGGTACAGTAGTTGGCTTCACATCTGGCTTAATTTGGTATTTATTATTAATGTGCTGTTGTGCAGTTGCTCCTCTCCTTTGAAGCTCATGTTGCTGGCAAAGAGGTCTAAATCCTGAACTTCCAACATGTGAAAAAGCTCCTGAAGTGAAGGGATTTTTTTTTCCCACTTCAAAAATGCATGAAAATTTGAGAAAAGGCGTGAGTAGAGTTATTTGTAAGTAAGGATGCTCATACATGGCAATATTGGAAAGCTCAATTTCTGCACTAAAACCTTAAATCTTCTGGACTTGCGTATGTGCAAAATTGTTTCTGATTAACTCTGTGTCAAAGTTTTCTCTTTTTTAACTTTGGAACAAGACGTGTAAGCAGTTACAGTGATGCTCAACACCGTGATTTATAGCTGTGTGGTTATCGTGGGATGTCACAGAATCATAGAACGGTTTGGATTGGAAGGGACCTTAAATATCATCTAGTTCCAACCCCCCTGCCATGGGCAAGGACACCTCCCACTAGACCTGGTTCCTCAAAGCCTCATCCAACCTGATCTTGAACACTTCCAGGGATGGAGCCTCCACAACTTCCCTGGGCAAACTGTTCCAGTGCCTCACCACCCTCAGAGTGAAAAATTTCTTCCNCCTGTATTTGTGCATTTTTCTCTGGCCTATCTAAGTAGCAGTTGCTTCAGCTGTGCCTTGGGTTAACACCTATAAGCAAGCTGCAAATGTCACTGGAGAAAAGATGTGCAGTTAATTCAGATGGCTAATGGACATGTAACACATCAAAGCTCATTAGTCAGACATTTCCATTATTACTGGGATAAAATGTTGCACACATGAAAACTGTGGCATAGTTTAAGGATTTCCTATACGTTTTGCACTTAAGGTGCACTGTGTTTATATACCGAGAAACAAAGCAAGCTTCCATGTGGAAACTAATGGGAGAGGGAAGACCAGGACTACACCTGCCCAGACTCTGGGTGCTTTGCCATTCGCAGAACAGCTTCTTCCCAAGCCAGGGTTGCTGGTAGTTTGCAATAAGTACAATACCATCAGAAACCAAACCCTGTGTGGGCCTGTTGTTTAAATATGGGTTTAATGTGCTTTTCTGAAGCCAAGGCACCCATGAACAGAGAATTTTAACCCTGTTGTCCAAAGCAGATTTGAAAGAGAGATTGTATTCATGCCCAAGGTGAACTGAGGCTCTGAACCCCACAACACACCCTAAGGATTTGCTCTGCTCCCTACCAGCATCACTGCTGCCCCGCTGCAAGTGTGGTAGCTGAGGAAAACACAGTGAAACTTCAAGGCAGATGTAAAGGAGGCCCCAGAAGGACAAGGACACTCTGTTGTTAGCTGGGCTCTATGGCTTACAATGGGGTCCTTTTGCACTGCATTCAGCTGTCTCTTTATTTGGATAGTATATTTATTCAGTGTATTAGCAATGCTTTGGAAAAAACTCACATAAGGATGCCATGCCTTCTTTGTCCCTTGAAGTTTTAAAGTTAAGGCTGTATTTCTTTCTAAAATATATGTATTGCTTTCTAATTGTAGCTTTAAACAGCAGTTAAGGGGTTAACCTAGAAACTACTGGATGAGACTGTGTATTCTGCAGGAGGTCATATTACATGGATAGAATTGTCTTCTCTGGCATTTAGATCTATGAATAATCTGTGTCAAACAGAAAAGAAAATGTGGGATGGCTAAAATTTGTTACCTCATTTATAGCTAATCTATCCTTAATTTACAGGGAAAATGGTGACTAGTGAATGTACATATAAGCAGACATAAGGGAATCAAGAGCATGGGATTTGTGAAATACGAGGATTAATAATTCATTAAATCTTATCCAAGCCAGAAGCCTCATAATTCATGCATTTTTAAATCAACTAGTGCTAACCCCCTCTCAATTTACTGACACCAGTTCTTGCATTTCAGTGATGCAATGATCTAATTGCAAAAGCTTGAATCAGTTTGATTTTTGACCTTAACATAGAAGGCAAGAGAGTAAAGCTAAACTGGTCTGTGCAGTGATTTCCCCTTGCTACATTTTACAACCATCAACAAGACTGGATACTGCATAATATCTACTCAGACAGGAAAAATTGCACTATTTTAACAATTGCATAAAATCAAGGGGAGCAAAAATTAAATGCCTCTACAATACATGTGGAAAAAACCAATTATGTGAAGGGAATGACTTCAGGAATATAAAATGCAAGTAAACAGGAATTATAATGTCACATCCTACAGCTCTCCAGTTCCTATTTTTTTGTGATTTATGTCCTACACAAACTTTGCACCTAATTGTTCCATGTAGTACTTCTAATAGAAGAACACAACTCTTGAAGTTGCTTGTAATGCCACCACAGTATATTTCTAATCTAGTGATTAGAAATGTTTTCCAAAACATCGAACTTCAGAACTAGGTTGGATTTAAAAGCCAAAAGGACTTTCCTGCTGTAATAACCAGAGCATTCAAGATGAGGTTGGCACCTACACTTGCTCTTGCTGGTTGTAAGCTTGTCTCTGTGGTTTAGATTTGGAGTATTATGGATCCAGGTGGTTTATACTGACAGGCCATCGCACAGAGCCATATTACTTCCCAGGTCAGCCTGTTTGACATTACCTTGGGTGCTGATATGCCAACATACTCTAACATACTCATTTCTTGAGCACCACCTTGACTATTATACATCTTTCACAAATACAGGGAAGCTGAACTAAACCACCTTTTTCCCTTTGCTGTTCTTAAGAGTCATTGCAGTTGGTAATCGTAATAGGAAGGCTGTGGGGATGGGAGTTACAGTCTTAAATGCTGGGGATGATCAAGTAAGTGTGCACTGAGTGAGATAGTTACATGCTTGGGTATAATGAGAAACTTCGCTTGTGTGCCTGTGAAGTTTGGACCAGCAAAATTGTTTCAAATTGTGACCCGCACAGGGCATCTTTTGGGTAATTCACCAATGCCTGTGGATTCAACATCAGCAAATGAGTTGGGGTAGGCAAGCAGAACCAAGTCTCTTTTTTTCTTCATCTCAATCAGTAGTCATGCTAGGTTAGGTGTGTTGGCAAGGTAGGGTGGGCAGTGCTATCAGGTGCTCAACTAGTGCTCAGACCTGTTTTTGATTTCTGGAGAAATGGCATTAATTTGAGGGATGATTTTCCTCTTTGTACTTCAGCTGCCCCATGTGTCAAATGGTAATGATGATACTGGCTGCTGATTAAAATCAGCTATCCGAGAGCAATAGCTAACTGCTCATGCTATTCTGACCAAGCTCTGTAGTGCAGTGTGCTTCTGTGTGAGCACGCCAGAATAAGCAAGTGTTGGTGGCTGAACACATTTGATGTTATCAACCTGCCATTTAGGGAAGGTTACCAAGAGGTCAGTGTCATCATTATCTTCCAGTTTCTGTGATCTTTGTCCATCTGGCTTCAGACCTGGATATAGCACGGATTTCTTGGGTTGATGACTTCCTGACACCCGTCGAAGGTCGGATCTCTGTGGTGATTTCATCACAGCTGTCGGCAGAGTTAAGTAATTCACTATTAAGTAGTATAGCCTCCTTGAGAACCAGAAGCCGTGGAAGAGATTCTCTTGGCTCTCTTCACCCCATACTATAAAGAAGAAAGGGAGGACCCAAAGGAAAGACCACTGGCAATCTAAAGATTTCAGGGTTTCATCATGTTGGGACAGTAACATTAGAAAATATGAACAAAAACGGTGCTGTTTGGCACGTGGGTGGAAGAACTGATAGAAGAGAGTAAAACATTGTGGGCTGCAGCATCCTCAGAAAGCATATTTACACAGCTCTGTTTTCCATTATCCTTTGAACTTCAAATAGGAAATCCTGTTGGTCTCCCAGTTCTGATGAAAACAGAATTTTGGATGAAATGTAGTTTTCTTAAATTTCTTCTCCAAAAGCTGAAGGTGAAGATCGTGCTGAGAGAAGTGGGGAGAATGCAGAGATAGCGGTTGATAACTCCAAGGATTACTGTGACTGTTGCTCCCACATGTCCAGATGATAAAGCATAGCTTTCAGCCCCTTCATTGGCCTCACTATGGTAGCGTTTACACCCCTATACACATTCCTCCTCTGTTTTTCTCATGCCTCGGCCACACCTAGGCTGGATGCTGTAGTGAACTCAATTTTCGGCTACTATTCTTGGCATTGAGAAATGAGAGGCAGCACAGAGACAGCTCCTGTGCTACACAGCATGCACTCTGCGTACTTGCATACCCAAGGGGCAGGTGCTGGGAATCCCTGCCGGGGGCAGCGAGCCACGAGATACCCGTGTGTCTGTATGCGAGAAGCTGCATGCCACTGCAGCTTCTGTGTGGTTTCCTACATCCTTCTGAGGATTTACTTCCAGATGGTGAAGCTGGAGGAGTTGAGCCAAAACAAAGGTACTTGCTTTGGAAAGATCTTGTGTTGTTTTAATTGTTGTGTGACTTGATTCAAAAATGTGTTTTCATGCCCACTTGTGATTTTTTTCCCTTCCTTCCTTCCTTCCTTCCAGTTTGTGCCTTGCACGACTTACAAACCAAACCAATTGCTCATAAACACATGAGAAAAATAGGTTTGTCAGGGGCCTGAGGAGATGAATGCCCTGTTCCTCGGCTCCAGGGCAGCACCAGCCAGAACTGTACCCGTCCACTCCAACCTGTTTTCAGATGTCTCTAATGATGAGGGTTGCATAATAACCCACAGTTACATGCAGTGCTTCATTAACCTTACTTATTAGAAAGCTTCTGCCATTTAAAACATAACCCTAGATAGTCTCTTCCCATCTACCACAAACTCGTGGAGCAGTTTCTTTTCTTCTGTGCTATGGCTTCTTTCTACCCATGTAACCAAAGACTGTTACTAATGGCTCGCCTTCTAGACAGAATAAACAACCCAGTTCATGACATCTGATCTGCTCCCTGGGTGGATCTATATCCATACCATTTGTTCCCTGACCAGATGCATGGAGGTCACAAAGCAAATGCAACAGTCTGTTCTTCAGAGACCTTACGCACATGCCACATTCTGCTAGATCTTCCCTAATTCAGGTGTTTGATATACAAGCAGCTATAACGTGTGCCTATATAATATTTCAAATACCTGTATGAATTAACTTGGCTTTCCCCCCAGTAACTAAAATCAGTTTTATTCCCTCAGTGTGAGAGGGACTGTATAAATCACATTGAAATCAACAGAACAGGCTTATTACTTCTAGCAGAGCTTTATAGAGGAGGTTGTTTCCTTAAAACCTCTGACTTCAGTATGTTTAAGTCTGTGAGCTTCTGGCACAAACATCTCTTCTGACTTCCACTGTTGCTGAGGCACCACAGAAGATAAGAATCTAATGCATTTTTAGAGGTCTATTAGAAGATGCTCCCTGGAGCTATGGTTGCCATTCAGCTTCTTTCTGCATTCGTGTGTGGTCTTCAGGAGCAGTTTTCATGTGGGTTACTGCAATCTACATGCAACAATGGCACGGATTATCATGCTGAAATCTACATCTGAGAAAATAGCTACAATTGCCTCTCCAGATGTACAAGAGATGAAAGACAAGGTGTTTTTGATGACCAGAACCAGCTGACAACCTAAGAGCAGTTGAGATCTAACCTTGATAAAAGCACAACTTTGGGAGAGAAACAAAACGCGGAAGCCAGCACTGCCTTGCCATGGTTTTGAGCACACAAAAGAACTTGGCATGGGTACTGTTGCCATCCCCTTCAGTTTTAGGTTGGAGATGAAGATGTGGGACTACATTTTCATTTTGAATACTCAACATATGAGCTCAGAAAGAACTTGGTTATTGACTAATCTTAGATAAAATGGCCCAGGGCGCAAACAAATTGTAAGTCAAGAGACACCCACTTCACATCATGCCAGCATTTATCAAGGAGTTACAGCCTAGCTTCTTAAGGCTGGCTTGAAAACCAGATTTTCTACAGTTCCCATCTTCGCTACAGTAATTTTCCCCCCTTTTCTAATTTTAGCTTTTTATTACTTGGCAAGAGAGTTTTTAGCTTTTCTTTAGAAGGCCACTATTAATCCTGTTCTGAGGATCAAGCGATGGGCTCCAGTTTGTGCTTCCACACAACTGAGGCCATTTCCGAGTTCCTTCTTATCTTGTTACATGCTTGCTTACATAGAACATGGTTTTTATCTATAGCCATTTAAAACTGTGTAACATTTAAGCATAAATGGGCAGTATATGGGGATTTTAATGTATTTTGTGGCAAGAAACATTTAGTTAGAGAGCTACCAGACAAAAAAAGCTTATTACAGGGAGACAGGCATTTGCCTTTCTGTGGAATCCCCCTTCGGTATTCCAGGAAAACTGGAAACCAGTAAAAAGTCTAGATTTTGTGAACGGGATGTTTTTTTAAAAACACAGCTCTAACATGAAGGTTTTTCCCTTTAACCAAATAACAAGACTGGATAAGAACTTAGGATTGCACTGCCGAGAAAGGGTTGGGATCCCAGAACGAGCTGGCATTCCTGCTTTCCTTTAATTTCCAATAATTCAAAGCACATTCTTCCTCCTGTTTAAATTTTCCTCTTTATGGCGAGATGCAACATGAAGAGACAGAAAATTTGCTGCCGCCAAGCTACAAGAAGGAGGGGGGAAACTGGCAGATCGTGTTTTAACTCTCACCAAGACTTTCAGACTCCCGCAGCTGACATTTGGAAGAGCGGTATTTGAGCAGTCCTGAAGGGAACTGCAACACTCCTCTCTCTGTCCTTCCTTTTCGAATATTTTCAAAGCTTTGAGAACAGTTGGTTGTTCTTCGTTCTGGCAACTCGCCATTTGCTGCCGGCTCACATCAGTTCACAGTCTTCAGAGGTATCCAGTGGCCCACATGGATTTGAGAGAGTTTGAAGCTCTAATGAAAGACCTTTGATATTTTGGGATATTTAAGAGACATACAGAAATGGATGAGTTAAAAGAGCTGTTGTCAGTTCCTGCAAAACCCGCTTCATATTCTCAGTCACGAGATACCGTTTCACTAATTGATTATTGTCTGTCCATAAGAGTCACACTCTTAGTGCACAAAGAAGCAGTGTGGATGAAAAGCTCACCATTGTAAAGTACACACTCAACTGGATTTAGAAAGCTGGGAACTATAGACTAATCCAAGATACAGGAGTACTTTGAATGAAACTCATAAATCATAGCTGAGACTTTTTTCAACTTAAGTAAACATCTTTACTACAGACAGTGAAAATTAATGGAAGCATTTTAAATGCCTCTCTTCACTCTTCCTTGGAAGGGTGGCAGGTGAGCTCTCCTTGAAAGGATCAGGTGACTTTTCGCTATTTAAATCCACATCTCTAGCAATAAGGACCTGATCCTGCAAGTCCTGCAGAACTGCTCCTAGCTGGCAAGGTTATGCGAAGTGTTTGCCAGGCTACTCCTTCAGCCAGAAGTCTAACAGCTGTGGTGGTCTTGAGCTCAGGAATGCAGGTGAAGGGGTGAACACCTTGCATTGTGCTGGTCGAGTTCCTGTAAGCTTATATACGTCCTTGCACATGAAGTGTGATTGTGCAGCACAGTCGCTGCTTTTCTTGCCAACACAAACTTTCACTCCCTCTTCCATCCCCTCCCTCAAAACACTACAGGGAGAGAACAGGGTTGGGGGCAATGCAAGGATGATGGGCATTAAGCTCTGACATATGCAACTGGTTTTGCTCAGAAGAAAATGCAATGCAGTCTATGCTTGGTGGTATTACTTTTATACAGCTTTTGGGGGCAATGAACAGCTGCTTCTCCTTTAAAAAAAAGGGGGGGGTGGGTTGGAGAAGAGACAGCTATCAGGATACTAAATATCTAATACAGTCATTCAAGCTAACATGCATGCCACTGTCGAATGAATCTAAGGACACTTTATTTTTGGTTTGTTAACAATTTGAGGGTCAGCCAAGTTGATTATGAGAAAATGAGCTAATACGTTTACTGTGGGAAAGGTGGGGGACAATGATGAATGGCAAAGTTTATTTGCTTATTACACTCCCCAGCAAACAACTCTTCCTAACAGCCTCATCTGGCTCACAAAAGCTTCTGTGTAATTGATGTGTAATAAATCAGAAGCATGCCTCAGCTCCCCAAACCAAAATGATCTTAAAAGTTTATGATAGGTATTGATGATTAAGCAAATGTTCTGAAAAGTTAGTTGCACCTAAAATTAGAACTAAAAATGAGATAGGCAGAAAAAATATTCTGGAGTAACTGCAGTTAACCTTTAAAAAAGCATATGGAGGACTAAAGCAAATCAGCGAGCCCTAGAGACTGGATATGTGTTGCTATACTGCTGTGCATGAACTCTGCAGCATGCCACGTCCTTCAGGGAAATTATGGCATGAAGCTGTTTAGAGCCTATGTTCAGGGTGCTGATGCCTCCCAGCCCACCCTGTTTCCTGCCTTCTCCCTTTGGCACCGTTCAGGTCCTGTCACTGTCGGGTCCCAGCAAAACCATGCTCCTCTCTTCACACCTGGCACGCGGGCCCGGGGCACGCGAGCAATACAGGGTGTGTGTCAGCACTGCCCTGCAGGGCCCCAGTCCTGTCCTGGGAACCGATGGGGATCCCAGCAGCTCCTGACCTTCCCCTGCCTGAGCTCCCTGCCCCAGCCCTTGTTCCTGGAGGTGTGGAGGCAGGAATGTCTTCAGAGCTGTCAGAATCTTAGGACAGATGACTTGTATGATCAGGATGCTGGCTACTCTGATGTTAAATATTTGTTTGCTCTTTATCCTCCTGTCCCACTTCCTCATACACCGCAATATAATCAGGCAGTACAAAGTCTTAGTTTATGCTTTAGTTTTTTTGGCTTCATTGAAAAAATCCAGTGTCTTAAAAACAGCTGCTACTACTTAATGATCTTTTGGAAACTAAGGCTGATTTCTTTTGTTATGCTCTCTGAAGATTAAATTTTGCTCTGTTGCCTGAAGGAGGCTATTGTAAAACAAGATACTCAGAAATCAGCAAAAAGATGTTAAAGCTAAAACAGAAAACCAAAACACTTTAACCCTATTGGTGCTGCTGCCAGTGAGTTTGAGAAAAGATCCTGAGATTATCCTAAAACCAGTCTGGTACTGTGGGCTAGTGGCTGAGGAGCTGCTTTATAACAATGTACACAGCCTTGCAAAAGAATAAAACTTCCATTATGTTAGGTTTTAAATCCTGATTTGATCAAATGGGTTATCATGCAAATAACTAGAATGAGCATTGCTATTGCTTTAGATTGTGAGGAGAGAAATACAAAGCTCAAGGATTTGCAGTCCTTTTTACAAGAGACCCGTTGGGGAGAGCCTGCATCTACCAAATACTGAAAAGCTCGATCAGGATTACAAAGGAAATTGCTACAAAAGATTAAAATACGCGGTCAGCAGTAATAACTCTCCCTCTGTTTATTGTCTCAGATTGTATTTGTGTTGGAGGAAAGATTGGTGCACTTCAGATAGCAGCAAGGAAGAGAGAGAGAGGTTTCAACAGAGATTTTCCATGACAAGGTTAACAAGAGGAAGTGGATGGGGATGGGGGAACGTGTTCCACAGAGCTGCAGGAAGCTGAAGCTGGAGGAAGGCAGTACAGCAACTAGAGACTAAAGCTAAAGACTTTGATGAGCATAAACAATGACAGTAGTTTTTGGAGATTAAATTACTGAGGATTGCCAACTGACCCAGTCTTCGAGTCTCCCCTTGCTGGGATGCTCCTCCAGCATCCGCCAGGGTTAGCCTGTCCCCAGGGATTGGCACATAGTGACCTTCATTGGGTGTTTATTACAGAAGGCTTCCCCCTCGCTCACGTCAGCTAGGAACTTACTGCAAAGTAAGCGGAACTAAAAGTTATCACTATTCTTATTGGTTATGAAAAGCTCTTGTTTAAAAAACAGCAGAAGGATACATACAGAATACCTGTGTGTGCAGAGGAGGACTGTAATGAAATTCTGGCTGAAATGATTGCAGCATCTTATCTCCTGTGCTCACTGTCTTGTTGCTTAGAATTATAATAGTGATTCAAGGGCCCAAAAGGCAGGAGAATGAAGCTAATTCCTCCAGATATGGCTGATGAGAAAAGCCTTCCTTCTTAATTGAAAATTTAAGCTCTTGCTTTGCAACTATGGCACTGATTTCCAAGTAACTGAAAAAACTTTGATTCAAATCAGTCTTTATAGGAACTTGCCCACATGACCCTCTGTATCTCCCAGTGCACAGCAACTCTGTATGTTTCACTGATCCTGCTGACTTGCACTGAAATCCTCTCCTCCGGATCTATCCTGGTACCGGGAGTCATGCTCATTTGACCAGATACCAACTGTAGGATTTATGAAGCTGCTTCTTTGAGACTAACTGTCTCTGGGGAGCCCTTATACTCCCCACAGTGAGCAGTGGGTTACTGAACGATATCGGGGCTTGCATGTGACACCACTTAGCCTTTGTTTCACATTCCAGCTGAAATAGGGCATCAGCCTTTGCCAGTTATTTTGCTCACACAGGTCACCACAGCAGATACAGATTCACAGGGAATTACAGTAACCAATACGTAACAATGTGCAAAATTTAGGAAACACATTTTTGTAAGCACTTTAATTACTTGCTGTTACCTTTGTTACAGGTACAGATACATATTTATAATATACAGAATCAGATTAACTAAGGCAAGTACTGTCAACGTTATCTTTTAAAAGCAGATTTGCATTTTACACACAAAGACATGAAGATGGTAACTAGTGCACATGTTACGCTGAACAGTAACTCTCCTTGAAGGATTCAGGGTGACCAGACCGCCACCACATCCCAGACTGACATGACTGGGAAACCTCAGCACCTTTTCTATCCGTGCGGAATGCAGCTTGCAAAATGCTATTCCCACCTTTGGCTTCCCGTTGGGTATCTGGTAGGCACTGTGTCTGTATCTATGCACAGTTCTTCGTGTGAATACTTCAGAGACTTAGGACCTAACATCAGAAGTGGGAGGCTGTGCATCTGCCTGTTCAAATCACAGCTCACGTGTCTGTAAAACAGTGGCCACAGACCACGCGCTGCATACAGCTTGGCATGGCAAAGTGTAGAGCACATAGTACAGGTGTTTTTTTCTGACCAGAAGTTCAGGGATGAACTATTCATAGACATTGCAAAAGAAATAACTATACTTCTAAGTTTTAAATGAACTTTGTTGACTTGAGATGCAGATTGAAAAGAGGAGCAGCCGTAACATCTGTTTTTAACTTTTGTACTCATTTGTGGCCATATCATAATTTAGGTTTAGTTTTAGGTACAACTACTTAAATAAGTGCAAAGTGATCTGTTACTTTATTTAGACTTATATTTACATGTACTATACATAGGAAAGACGATCATAAACTTTTGCGTCCATTGCAATGGACAAGAAAACTGGCATTGACTAGACCAGAGACCAGATTTTACACAGAAACATTAGAAACTAGCAACTTAGAGGTGCTACTTTCAATAACAGGAAAAGTAGTCAGTGGTGGTATTTTTCATATTGGTCATGCCCCAGTAACTCCCACAGTGCTCTTCTTTTGTAATACCGAGTCTTTCATTGCTTGACAATGTTTATTTGCATTCTTTGTATTTTTTGCTTGAAGGGAAACTCTTCTGTGAGCTTTAAAAAAAAACCAACCCCAAACAAATAACACAAAACCCAACCACTTTAATTTTGAAGTCGTTTCTGTATTTCTCATCTACTTAAAGGGAAAAAATAGATTTATGATATCTGAATGAAGAAAAGAAGATGGATAATATTAAGCACCTGACACCTCCAAAGAGCAAAGATCATCAGCTTTCTCTTTCAGTGCTAGAAAGTGCATTTGACAAAGTTCTGCTGTAAAATAGATCATCTGTTGGGAAGACTTACACAATTCTCTCACTTGTTATCTTTTAGCCACAACACAAAGCTTAGTTAAAGTCAAGTCACCACAGATAAGAAATGAGAAACTGTGTTTCTTCACTTAAAATCTTTGGTGATTTTAAGATGCCCAAAGTAGTTGTTGCATTAGAGTTTCCTGCCCAATACAATGTTGCTCCCGAATGCGTATTCCAAAATCCCACTCATCTGTGTTGCTGCGTTTCTGCTCACGATGATTTAGCATCTGAGCATTTGAATCAAAGCCCAGGGAAGTCAAAATGACACTGCAAGGTCTTGGATAAGAGGGATATTCCTAAAAGACAGACACCCCATACCCAGAAAGGTGTGTATTTTCATATCTCATATGACTTTGCTCCATGGTCAGTGTCTGTCTTACAAGCAGGATTGCAAAATGCTTGTAAGACATTCAGCGGGAAACTGAATCAGTAATGGATGGGCAGAAATCTCTTTCTTTCCTCAGTTCCACAGTCCTCACAGTTGGTTGTTTTTACTGTGTTCATTTTAACATTGGTTGTATTTCAGAGCTGCTGAGGAAGGAAGAAAATCTAGGCAAATCTCATGCTTATACCTTTTGTCCTACAGAAAAAGTTCTGTACTCATTTTTCTTTTATTCTGCCCAATTTTAAAACAAAGCTAAGATTTTTCTTGCCTACCTTTAGGGGTGAGGGAGAGGGATTATTTCTTAGCTTTAAATGGCATTTTAGCAATCCAGAGAAACAAACCTGTGTCATAATGAAGAGCAGTATCTTCACCTTGTAGTAGGTGATACAAGTGGTGTAGCAAGATTATTGTTTTTGCAAGGGTAAACTCTAATGCTGTAGTTCTGACATAAAATAAGAATCTTTCTAGATTAGGAGAAAAAGGAGTTAGAGAAATGCATAATCCTTGTCACAGTTGACCTTTTCTCTCCTTGAGCTTATGCGTGTTTTCTTAAGTAGAAATTCTTGTTCTTGCTGTGCACGGAGAAGATAAGAACAGTATCACAGGGGTAGGCAGTTGTGTTTTCCTAAAAGGTAAGTTGCTATTTAAGGAGGGAGGGAAAGAACAGACAGAAACTGCTTGGGGGAAGATGTTTTGCCCAGGGAAGGAGAAAATACATAGTATCACAGCTGAGATCATTTACATTGAAAAGACTAAGAAAAAGAGATGGGGGGGGATCCAAAGTTTGTAGAAGGAAAATGCACCCACCAAAGGTGGAATGGCAGAGACCGGCATTCAGATGTGAAACTCCTGGGTTTTTAGAGAAAAAAAGGATGGGATGAGGTTGTTTTTATTTTTTTAATCATCATCTGATGAAATGTTTATTTAATAGAGAAGAAAAGAAAAATGCAAATACAGGAAATCTTCCTGTGCCTGGGTTAAGAAAACCCTCAGAGAGTTACTAACGCATTGAATAAATCCTGTTTTAGGCAGGTAATGACTTGAAACTCCCTGCTGAAAACAAAGGTGGTTCACAATGATGCGTGACAGATGCAGAAGCAATGTGACTGTGAGATGGCACAGTTATTCCAGTTTCAGGGACGATGGGAGTTTATCTAAGGATAAAGGAGGGAGGGATTCCCTGTGCAAGGTCAGTGTGGGGGACAGATCCAGGGGGAGACCAGCTGTCTGTACTTACTAACCTTTAATCCAGGAGGACAGCTTTGTTGTGCTGCTCCAATACAGAACAGGTTAGAATGAATGTCGATGAGGTACCGGCCATCTAAGAAGTAATTTTCTATTTCACTGATTTTGGTTCTTGTTGTTTTGTTTTCCCCTCTCTTTGTATGTAAAACAAGCGTTCAAGGAGTTCCTGAACAGAGGTCGCCCTGCTCCTCTAATAGCAGCATTATGAGCAATGCGGCTTCTGCTGGCTGAAGGGCTCACCAGCACTTCACAAAAAGCCCCAATAGTACATAAATTCAGATCTTCACCAGATAGATAATTTTATGTGGTCTGCAGAAGAATAGGCCTTTGTCAGAATGAGATGATAGCTGACTTTGTTTGGGGGAGGGGGGAGGGAGTTTTCTCAATTTCTCTGTATTTCTATTCAGCTGCTGCAGAAACATCCCCATCTGCTTTGAATCTACATTTTAATTCCAAACCCTAGCAAGAAATGAAGCAAGCTGGCTTGCTCTGCCTGGCACAGTACACACATAGCAAGTTGCTGAGCTGAAAGCTGTTCCAAAATCCAGGAACGTAACAAACTTAAAAGCCAAGTTACCTGGTTTTGTGCTGTTTAACTGAATGATGATGATAATCAGAAAATGACACTCATCCGTCTCTCCTTTAAATGTTGTCACTTACTCAAGAGTACGTGCTTTCTTTGCTATCTGCTCTGTCAGGACAATTTGGTTTAAGGAAGTGACACCGTAAATAAGAAAACCCCAACCCATTTCATTTCTCTGTTGAAAGCAGGCAATGGAGCTTTGCCTGCTCTCCTGCATGATTAATGGTTAGTGAAACAGAGGGTGCAAATTAAATTGTTGATTACCCTCATTTATAACACCTATATCTGAACTCATGTAGTATCGACATGATTTTTGCCATTAACAGTAGCATCTTGCATATTTTTATATATATATATATATATGAATGCTCGAGGGCTTATTTTAGCTTTATGATCTGCACACTTTGAGTTTTTGCTTGCCTTTCCTAGTGCAGGAAATTTTATCCCTAACTGTCAACAGGTGTCAGAAACAGAAGCAGCTGGAGCCAGAGCTGAACAACATTTCTGTTCTGATCTGATAAACTTGCAAATAAACCACATGTAACTTCTGTTATGGATGCCCAGCAAAAGCTAATCATGATGCAGACCTTAAGTTAATTTCTGTGCCTGTTCCACAAGCTGTAACGGGGGATAGTGAGTGATACACAGGCTAACTTGCAGGCTGATAAGAGGCAGAACTGCCTCTTAAATTGCTCCTGGCTGAAAGGAATCATAGAAATGCAAGTTATTTGCATCGCATTCTAGAGAGAGTATAATTTAAGGGAATTTTTTTTTGTGATGGAAAGAAGCAAACTTAAGCTGTTGTGAGAAAAGACAGAAAAGGAGAAGAGGGTTTACTGTGAGCTGAATGGGAAAAGAATTGAAAGATGCCCATTCAAATGCTTCATCTGCCTGCTAATTTTAATTAAGACTCCTCCTTTGTAACTATGCCACAGAGCCTGAGTCTTTAAAAAAAAAAAAAGTTGTCACTAGGCAGATTTCTGAGTCTCCTGATTGAATCATCATTTTAATCTCTTCACTGCCATCCCCCTCTCCTGAGCAGAAGCTACTGGCTGCATTATCTGACAATTAACATACTGAGAAATGCTACTGCACTCCTCAGGGAGTTTTAGCGATGCAAAACACTCTTTTGCTGTGTGACAAAAATGCCAAACCCTTTAAAATATCCTGTGTGGTAAAATATCCTGTGTTTTCTGAAGCCTGGATGCACACCTTGTTTTCACCAGGAAAAAATATTCTTCATGAACTTTTTCTGAGGCAAAAAATATTCCTGTCCTTCAGTTCTTCCCCCCCTCCCCCCCCCAGTATCCCCTCTAAGTTTGGAGAACTTGATAAATACAGTGATATTTGCAAAAGAAATACTGGTCAGTGACACAAGCTGCTGGCTGGGTGTGCATGTCTTTGCTCAGCGTCCTTGTACTTTCTCAGATCCTTCCTTGACTTACTGCTTCACATTTCACCTCTCTTCCCTAACAAAGCACTAGAAGCAGCTTCTTGCTCCGTGCCTGGTGGGGTCCCAGCCTGCTCTTCTGCACAGCCCCACTCCAATCCACAGAAGCCAAGCCAGGTTTATTAAACTGGGTCACTGGTCCCAGTTAGACACCATCCACTGTACCAGTCTCCTCTCCTAGCAACATAAAAGGGGGGAGGATAAAAAAAGCAAACAAATCCTTTCTGCATCTTCTCTCTCTGCCACCTTTGTAAGCCACAGATCAGCCCAAGCAAGGTCTGCCCACAGGGACACGCTAATTGAGATGCTGTTTGGCAGTAGACTCTGTCCCTGCACAAATGTTCACAAAATGACTAATTAAAAACAAGCCTCTTGCCCTGCTTCCTTCCCTTGACAAGTTAACATAGGCACGTTTTTCCTTTCATTATTTTATGGACAACAATAACGAACACGCTAAGGAAGGAGCACTTCAGGAACAGTTTTGTCTGAAGAAAATACCAAGAGTGGTTGTCCCTTTCTTCCCCCACACCCTGATGGCTGCCTGCATTGTTGGGAAGGCACAAACCAGGAGGAAGTCCTGCAAGAGGGGGTGTATGGGGAAAGGTGAGTTGTTCCAGGCAACTTTTAATTATCGTGAAAAAGGAGGAAATATGCTTAGGCATAAGAGTTCTGTTTCTGTTGTCCCAAAAGTGCTTTGGGTATTCAATCTGAGAATAAACAGATTTTCTGTGAGGCCAAGAAGGTTAGGTCTTGGTGAGGAAACCCTTCGGGTTCTGCCACTCAGCTGAGCGTCTGTCCTCCCACGGCCTTGCTTGGAAACCAGAAGGCACCAAGTACAAGTGCAGAGTGCTGTGTTACTCCAGAAAGCACACGATGCCAAATGGGCAGAGCTCTTAATTACATCATAGCTAATCATGGTGTAATCACGGAACCATGCAAGGAATTGAAGTAACTTTAAGTCAGGAAAAATAGCTAACTGGGTTGTGTAATGGGGAAAACCAGCAAATGCAGGAGAAGAAAGCAATGGTGAAGCGACTGCTGCAAAGCAGGCAACAGAATAATTTCCACATTGACTGGAGATTGTGAAGCAACAGGCTGGATTTTTATCTAGCTGTTTTATGTGACTAACACAAGCTCTGTGCATACATGAAATGCAGAGGAACTGCTTTCACTGTTACTCCGCTGCATGCGTGTTCATTGTTGCCTGAGCTTGGGAATAACTGCTGTGAAACTTTGAAGCACGTAAGAGTTTTCCTGTAGGCAGAGTGGACAAATCCCCAAGGGAGAAAGGAGTTGGCTCCTTGTGATGACCCTGATCTCTAGACTTGGAGAGGAATAGCTTTGCTGTGCTGGAAAAAGCTGCATGCGCATCCACGTGCTTTGGAGGCAGCCTCCTCACTGGGCCCGAGCCAGCTGCCTGATAGGAACATGCTGAGGAAGCAGCTCTCCACTCTGTGTGCAGCCAGGCTGCTGGTTGAGCACCTGCAAGGCACGGGGACATGGAGGGGAAGCCGTGTTTATTCCTGCCAAGGCTAGGAAGGGACGATGGTGTGGCATAGGGCCCACCCCATAGGTGGCTGGGGGACATTGTTCTTCCCAGCAATTGCTCAGGCAACCTTAACAAACCTTGAGTACGAGACTGAAAAAATGAGCAAGAAGATGGGCCAAAACATACGATGATGTTTAAGTACATAGACATGCAGATGGACACCTCCTGGGGATTTACTAAATCGTTTTGGTAGTTAACATAATTAGAAACTTCATGGGAATTATAGAAGTACCTCTCTGACTCTCTAGACATCTAAATGCCTCTGGAGAGATGGCCTTTAGGGTGTGTTTTACCAGAAGTCAGGTATGCAGGTTTGGTGACCACAGTACACACGGATACAACACTTGCAAATGCAACTCTCCTGCAAGGTACCTGAGCTCTGCTGTGTACTGCTGGTGTTTTGGTAGCCAACTCTCCAAAATGTCTGTCTCTGGCATTTGATCAGCAGTCCCGTACGTAGTCTGTGGAACTCCCACTGACCTCTGCAAGATCCTGTCAATATGTGGACAGTCGCCAGAATCAGCCTTATAAAGCTGAGGTCAGTGTGTTATGCAAAAAAAAGAAAAGTGCAGTAGTAATTCCACCTTGAGCCGTGACACTGGACCTCCCTTGCTAAGCAGGTAAATCTAACTCAGTTACAAGGAAAAGCCAAATGCTGCAGGAAGTAGGGCTCATATTTCCGTACGTAAAATCACCTTCCCCTTCTGTTAGTACCAAACCCTCAACACAGAAAGACAAAGTAGCTTGATTTACAGGCACAAAAATCTGTCTTCCTCTGAAATAGTTAACTACATTTTTGTTCAGAGTAAGGAGAGAGCAGGGAGTGAAAGGAGTGATCTTTACACGTTGGGTATTTATTTACATAAACTACACAGAACACCTTGACAATCTTTGGGATACACAGAGCTATATATAGAAATGTGAGAAACTGTATTGGTGAGTGTGACGCTCTGTGCAAGCCAGAATATTCCTGAGTGTTTTCAGCCATGTGCTTTCCTTCTCCCCTCTAGCCTTGCATAGGTTATTCTAAATCACTTTAGCATTATTAAAAGTAATTTTTTCTTGCCTTTTATGGTAGTTATTTCTGTATGATTACTATGTAGTCTGAGACTTCCTCAAAACCTCCCAGTTTGTCTTGCAGTTTCTACTAAATAAATACCTTTTTTAGGATCTTGTAAAGCTCTACCTCCATCCCATTGGGCCCAATCTGGCCCAAACCATGACAGTAGGTTATTTTGCAGTGAGCAGAGTATACAAAAACTTCATCGATGGAGAAGTAGAAGTGCTATGACATGAGAGTCAGTAGATCAATAACCCCAACAGGCTGATGAGTCCTCCAGAATTGGTACATAGCTATTGTTATCCTGAATTACATACAGAGCTTTTTAGACCTGAACACTAACCTCAGAAATAACATCTTTCCAGGCCGTGCCATTACACAAAGGGTTTCAGTACTGTTACTTGTATTTTGAGGTTTAAGAACACAATGTTGTGAACTAGTATTTTTCACTCCTGAGCTGAAATGCAAATGCTAAATGGTTCTGACTGGAGTGGGAACTATTCCTGATTTGGGACCCATGTCATGCTTTTCAAGCAGGTAGTTCTGGGAGCAGCAAGCCTCAGGAAGCCTGAGAGTCCCATGGGTTTCCTTTTCTTGGACAACTGAGTTTCAGCAGAAGCTTTTCCCATGGTTGAAACACGTATAAGGGCTCTCTCCCATGAGGCTTCTCTGGCATTTGACAACATGTAAAGTTATGTATTTGTTGTTCCCTCATTCGGGATGTTTACAGGGTTTTTCTCCTTTACCCAGCTTCTGATCTTCACAACAGTTGGAGCACTAAATCCATCACACGTGGCTGAAACCAGCCAGTTGTCTCAGACTCTCTTTGTGGGGGATGGACAGGAGCATATGCACAGTATCATCACATATTATTCATTTTGCTGGGAAACTATAATACATATTTTTCTAGTCACAAGAGGGACGTATGACGGCAGTAGCTTGTGGTAGTGAGCAGAATGGTCGCTGGTGTTAACGGGTAAGGGAAATCTGGTCAAACCAAAGAGCAGAAAGCTGTTGGACATACCACCTTAACCACAAGTCAGAGGACACCAGGGAACACTATAAGAACTGGAAGTGGAGAAGAGACAACAGAGAAGGGTAGTTTTTAAACAAGCCTGGGCAGTAGTTGATTCCTGGACCCTGCAAGGTTAGTGGAGATTATGTGAGAAGCTCCTCTGGAGGCAACTGGAACAGGTTCACTCACTGTTTGGGTTCGCAGAGAGAGGTGAAAAGGTAAGAAGTAAAACCAAGCAAGCCTTTTTCAAGCAACAGACTTACCGCAATTTGGGACTGGGTAGAGGATGGTACTTTGGAGTGATAGCTTTCTTGTCTTCTATGGAGAGAAACTTGGTAACTGATGTTTTGGGGAAAGCAAATCAGAAGTGTTTGACAGTGCACCCAGAGCAGTGCTTTAGAAAGGGGCAGGGCAGAGACGTGGTGCAGTTTAGAAAAATTCTGGTTTGTTTTCATGCATGTTTAGTCATGCAACTGCAGGGTAGGAATTTTACGCCCGTCAACAAGTTTTCCTAGAGAACAGCTACACACACAAGAAAGTGACACACAGGTGAAAGGCTGGAGAGCCTCAGAACCAAAAGGGACTGGAAGCTGGGAGCGTGTTAGAGGAAGTCCCTTCCTAGTTTTTAATTTAGGAAGGGAACTGTTTTGGAAACAGCTGAAGGGAGTTGCAAAGTTTGGTGGCAGGAACTGAAGAGAGAAGTTTGAAGGATGTGAAGGGAAGCAGGGTAGTCACACAAGCAGAAAATATGTAGGTGCTTTAGGAGCAAGCACGCTGCAAAGACTTAAGTAAGCAGAGTGCTGTATGTATCCAGATACAGATGCAGACCTTGGTTAGATTAGAGAAATCAGATATCTGGCCTTCTTTGGGTATGGGAAAAAAAGCAGTGAGATAAAAGGAAGGATCTTAAAGGATGGCAAGAAGAGATGACTGAGAATGTGAAACGGGGAAGGCTAGATATGAAAAAAGATGTTCTGGATACAGTGGAAGAAAAAGCTTACAAAAGCAAGCTTTGAAATAAAGCAGTGATGCTTTTCAGCTTGTAGAAAGTGAACAGAGCAAGCCAGAGGTGAAACAAAGTTTATACAGCCAAGAAAGGAGACGATAAAGAAATAAGACTTTCTGTTTTCTTCCTTTTAAAGCCATACCACTAACAAAATTGTGAAGTTCAGCTTCCTGTGAATGACGATTGTTGCTCTTACCTACTTCTAGAGCTAGCGTGGTGTAACTGCATGGTAATAGTGATGGACATGATGACAGAAAGGTCTCTAGTGACTACACAGGCAAAAATACATTTGAGGATGAATTTACCCATCTAGCTAGTTCGTAATAACTGCTATGAACGTCCCATTCAAAATGATCAAATGGCTTATACGATATCTTTCCTGTGACCCGTGGAACCGAATCTGTGTCACGGAGTAAGGTCACTACACTGTGTCAGCTGGGTGACAAACCTAGTTTGAGCATTGACTCAGGATTGCAGGCCATGGGCCTCGGGCCAAGGGATGTCGAGCGTGCCACAGAGGTGACGCGCGTACTCCCGGCGGAAGGCTTCCAGCCGATCGGCACACCGCCACACCATCCCCACGCCAATTCATGGAAAGGCAACCGGGCCGCCTCTGAAGGGAGTGACCCGTCTCACTGTCCAGATGGACGTGGCACTGTGCTGGCAGCAGTGAAAACCTGGCGGAGAGGAGGAAGGAAGCCTGTTGGGCAGTTGTTGGCCATTCGTGACCAGCTTTCTAAGGAGACTGAACACTTGCCGAAGATGCTCTGTTAGCTTTGGCCCAAAAATTCTGATAATTTTGCAAGAAATGGAGGAGACAAGGTCAGAAGTCGCACTGCTGTAGATCGGGGTAGGTCCACTGATTGCAGCAGAGCCAAACTGGTTGAGTTTTGGCTCTAGTTCTGAACAATGGCATTAGCACAATGAGACTGTGTTACCTACACTGCTGTGAAATCGTACTGTTCCAGATATTTCTGGAATAACATAGATGTAAGCCTGTCCCCTCGTGCATTACTGCCAAGATACATTGGTGCTGAGAGTTTGTTTGGGGTTTCTGCGTCAGTTTGAACAGGTAGCAACCTCATTGTTGCAGTTTAATCCTTCAAACAATGCCATGACAACGGTACCACATGGTGCCTGCCAGGTTCAGGCGAGGACATAGTGGAGCGCACGTCAACAGTGGAGCTGCAAATGAGGTAACGTGTTATCAGCAGACAGGTCACGGCTCTATGTATCAACTCCTGGAGCACAGAGTGACTAAAAATAGCTTTCTATTGCAAGTACCCATTTCCCGAAGAAGGAAATGCCCTTGTTTAACACCTTCCACTCCAAACAAACCAGGAATGACTTATCGCAGTTCCTCCATCTCTTGATATCCCAGTGGTCTAGCTGGATGACTGGCTCAAGTGCTCTGCTTTCACCTCCAGAAAGTGACCAGAAGTCAAGGGTAATATAAAGACCTAAGCAATCCCAGCCACATCCCCATCATCTGACCGTCACCATGGGTAATATTACAGTTATGCACCAGCCTCTCTCTCTCAGGAATGTGAGTGTCTGGAGCAAGTGTGGGACTGAACTACTCCTCGTGCCTTGTGAGGCACACATCAGCAGATCAGGATCTAGACTACTAAATAACCTGACACGTCAACTTCCCACTTGGGTCTGAACTGTGAACAGAGAAGCCTTTGGCTTCTGTTATTAAGCCAGACTTTATACCTGTACACAGACACCAGAGAGATCCCAAGCAAACAATATCTCTATTCTTAAATAAATAAAAAAACCCCAAATCACTATTCATTTGTAGCTTACAGTGTGCCCTAAGAGGTTTATTTTATCCACTAAACTGTAGTGGATGTTTTGGGCCTTGCCATGTATGAAGAGGTCTACAGCATAACACTTCAGTGCGAAGGGTGTGAGTCTGTTCTCCCTGGCACCGTGGAGTGGTATGGGTTCAGGTCAAGGTGAGAACTGAGTAAGGTTCAGTTTTTCATGAACTTTTCAAACTTAGCTACTTTAATTGTATTTATGCATCTTCACAAAAAAGGTTTATCTGATTTCTGTTGGCAGCATGTTTCACTACCTTGTCCAACAGCTCTAATGCTTTTACTACTGGCCAGGCAATTTCTATTCCCCCTGCCCTCCTAATTATTGCTTTTCCAGATGTTTACATTAGTAAGTCATGGAGTATGCTAATCCTATCTAATGAGAGTAGCAGATTTACAACTGTGCCACTACAGGCCAATGCAATCTTCTTCTGAAGATGTCACTACTTTGAGAACCTGCAATAGAGGTAAGAAATCCACAATACATAAATAAATAAAGCAAGCCTCAAATGCTGCTTGTATTAATACAAGGGGAGGGATCCTCTTCAACAAAAAAGCAAAAACATTTTGAAAAGGCACATACTAATAGATACACCAGAAACAAGCCTTCTCTGAAGTAAAGAATCCGTAGCACATCTCCTGTTGACCGAAACTACAAGTGTTTTATTAATACATGTAAGCAATGAGCTTTAAGCCGGGTCATCAGATCAGGCAGGCCAAAACTCCTCTGTGTTTGCATCAGTTGACTCGGGACTGGTCTTTTTTTTTTTTTTTT
>VYXH01002319.1:817367-840069 GCA_013397275.1 Burhinus bistriatus
TTTTTGCCTGAGTACAGACAGTGCAGAGAGTATAAAAAGGACAATTAAGCACCACTGCTGAGCATGTCTCTTCTTCCCATGTTGCACACCCTGGCAACAAATCAATTTTGTCTTTTGCTGTGAGACTTTCTCTCTCTCTGCTGGCTCAAAATTATTCTCCCAGAATCCTCTAGAGCAACTTTTTTTTCCCCTCTACAGTTCATCCTGCCAGTTGCTACTTTAGTAAATAGCATATAGCAAGCAATAACTTTATTTTTTCCATTCCCTCTAAAGGTTAACTATAGGTGAACATTTTATTCTTTGTAACAAGTAATTGACATGTGTGCGCCAACTTTCTGTTCAGAACATAATTTGTATTCTTGAGAGATCTGTGCATATTCTTGTTCATATTGCTTCTTCCCTGAAGGGATCTGGGAGGGGGAGGAGAGGGAGAAGCTTTTAAAGTTTGGCTCACAAAAGTTACACAGAAAGATCTAGGCTTTCAGCTCCATCAGATAAATGGTAATGTAACTGCACAATGTACAGTACAGTGGCACGTACTGATAGGAAAAGAACAGAGTAAATAACAGGGAGGGAGAAGGGGGAGAAGGGAAGTCAGCAGGCAGAGAGAAGAGAATACTCAGCATCCAGGCAAGCTTGCTGCTAAAATATTGTCAGAAACTTTGATCCCAAAGGCTGGTGGGCTTACCTCCCTCATTACAGACACAATTCAGGTGGGATTTTAATAGGAGCTTTCTGATGAAAAGTCAATGCAGTTCTTCATATCCTTACACTTGAGCAGCATTTGCTTAATCAAACCTAATGATTTGATCCCAAGATCACTGAAATTAGATTTGTTTCAGTCACTTCAGTGGGTTCAGGATTATGTGTGAAAACCCACCATTTTTATGGGGGTGTAGCAGGGGTGTTTAAGGAGAGTGCTTTTTTTTTTTTTTTAATAAATCAAGAGTCTTCTCATGTGGTTACATCTTCTTGTGAGAAGGTCTTTTCAGAATTTATGTACAAAAAGAGTGTCAGCACATATGCAATGCCTGTAATTTAGAACATAGCTCACAGGTTGTGGTCTTCTTGGTCAGACAGGTAGGTGTGGTGGGTACAGCTGTGCAATTCTTGTGATGCCATAGTCTGTCAGCTGCCAC
This sequence comes from Burhinus bistriatus, assembly GCA_013397275.1. Taxonomy (NCBI): domain Eukaryota; kingdom Metazoa; phylum Chordata; class Aves; order Charadriiformes; family Burhinidae; genus Burhinus; species Burhinus bistriatus. The sequence goes on from VYXH01002319.1 coordinate 818,507, forward strand.
TTTAGGCCTTTAATTTTACCACACAACGGTGAATTTTTATTTTGTAGTAAGGATTTTCAGCCCACATACATATAGTTTTTTCAAGATTAAACAAATGTAAGACTCACTTTAGGAAACACAGAACATACTGCAAAATTTATGTGGAATCGCATTTAAAGACTTGATATTCACACTTTCACCTAGGAAGGTAGGTTCTGCCTCTCAGAATTGAGCTCCTTTGCTTGTAACATTCAAATTTGTGGTTTTAGAAGAGTGAACAGCGTATTTTTTGCTCAAGAAAATATAATTTACAGACAGAACTGGGACAGGATTATGTATTAGTTGCATATTATCGTGGCAATTTATGAGACTTAGCTAGTGGAGAGTCTTCATGTGACTTCAGTTACAGTATCTTCTTGTAGCCCCTGATTTGCAGTTGCACACTGCACCCACTAATAAGCATTCTCCATGCACAGATCCCAGTTGTCTAGTAAAAAAATTACTCTAAATACTAAGTAACTAAGACGCCCTACCCAGACACAGCCACCTATCTTGTACAATGAAAGCCCAAAAGAGCACCATGAGGTTATTCTTTCCACTGACACTTTATTTCAAACAGGTGTGCAAAGGGAACATATGAGAGAGATTTAAATAGAAGGTTAAGCAGACTGTAAATTTCCATCTACGCTTGGTCTAATTAAAGCTATGAACATACTTGAGACTGAGAATTTTGTTTAGAGTAATCCCTTTATCAAAACTGTCATATGCCAGGAAACGTTAGAAACAAGAGTTTCTTACTCCCCATGTTCTTGAGCTACTGTATCTGCCATTTAAATATCAACTTTCTCAACAGCTTTCAGTTTAACCCACAGAGGCTTCCCCACAGTAACTACTGGCTAGCTGACTTATGAGCCCCTTACTCATACCGGTGATTAGTTAATTCCACAAATAGCTCCACTGACTGCAATGGGATCACATTTAATTATGACTGCATCAATGTAAAAGACTTCTAGCCCTTTAGGACTAACACAGATAGTGGCATGAGATAATCGCAACAGCAGTACTCCAGGAGGTTGTGATCACCAGACTTTTTTGCGGCTTCTGCTTGTGTGAATGATAAGCCACAGACAAGTGGCAAAATGTTACTATTGCAAGCCATGCTAAGCCTGGGTTTGGTTTTTTCCATTGTTATCTTCCTACAAAGAGCTCTGCCTCTTCCGACTCCTGAAAGCAATATTTTAAGCTCTAGGGTGCAAGGATTTTCTCAACTTTGCACTGCCTCACTTGGTGGGGTCCCGAGTTTTGCACCTCCATCCAGTATTTGCACTTACAAATAATTAACATATTATACAGAAAAAATATTTATATGCTATTTATGTAGCACAGCAATGTCTTCAGGCCTCAGCTGAGCTAGGGGCCTCCTTCTGTTAGACACTGTAAGGATATATAACGTGCTTTTGATTCCCTTCACTGTTATCTGTTTCTTCCCAAAAGGCTGTATTGTGAATTTCTTATGTGGATGCAGTTAAAACCACATGTGATCTCGCTGCAGTCGATGACATTATTTGTGAGATTAACTAATCATCACTGTGGAAAAGCACTCATGTTCAGGTCTATAGTTAATGAAAGGAAAAGGGGAAAAAAAGCTTGTCAGTGCAGGGACTACCATCCTACATGGAGCAGCAGTCAAAAGGCTAGGGCTGGAAACAGGGGCTCAAGCATTAAGCAAGCCCTCCTGAGGACACCCAGTGGGTCCAGGGCTAAATCTATATACAGACCATAGGATTACCCGTTCCCCTAGGGCTCCTTTTGCTGGTGTCCCAGGGACAGATTTCCCTGCTAAGCTTTTGCCTACATGCTACAAAGCTTTCTTTTTTGAGAACTGCTATGTAATAACCTAAAATAGCCTGCCCCATCCATCCTGAGTGCAGCTGGGCAGAGTTCCTTCATAATATCTGTCATGCCTAAAAATATTCCTGTTATGAAAATAGAGACAGAGATACTATGTCTGGTTTTGTGTGCTGTGCCTGTGTGTTTAGTGTATGTGTAAGTGCATGTGGAGTAAGTCTGAGGGTGAGCTTCCTTATCCACAGAGCATGAATGCTGTACTGAAGAATTATGTAAAACAGCAAGCTTCAAGAATAGGGGCTTGATATTTGTTTCAGAGTATTCGTCTATAGCTCTACTGCTGTGCCATAAATACATCTAAACCAAAGCAAACAGTATGTAAAGCAGGGCAGGGAACACCTCTGACTTCTAGACTTGCTGAACTTGCAAAGCTGTGGGCAGTGCTGCTCACAGTAATACTTCACAGGGGTGAGAGAAAAACACAACCAAGAATGAGGCAGGCTAAGCCTTATGAGTGAGATGAGGTGTGGTATTTGAATGTTTCCAAGGAAAGAAACTAAAGGACAGTGCAAAGTAGGCAGGATGTACTTTGGTGCGTAGAGAATGATAGCAGTGAGGACCATAGTGACAAAGCAGAAAGGTGGGAGGTGATTTAGATCATATGTGGTTTTCTTCCTCTGAAAGTTTTAAGTCTTAGAAAAAGCCTGTACAGGAATCAGATATGACCATACAGAAACAGGAAATAATGAAACAAATTAAGGCAAGGGGTAGAGGAAAACCCTGTGTTTCTCACAGCTTTTTTCCCTTCTTTCTTTTTATTTAAATGATGATGTGTTCAGCTTCATAAAAGAGGCAAGCCCTGCAACTGGGCCTGGCCAGCTTAGGTGTTTTAAAGTGCAAAGAGAAGCAAAAACATGCAAGTATGAACATCTGCTGAGTTTAGGAGAACAGAAAGAAACATGAGAAAGGATGAAGCAAAGAAAAAGCCCAAGTTGTCTCCAGTTCCCTCTGAACCTAGTCCAGGTCAGCACTGTTGCTAGCTATACCGCAAGATTTTATGAAAGGATGGATATTTCTCACAAGTGCTATCTTTACATCAGGTTACTGTTGCTTTGAAACCTTCTTTGCTTCATAGTTTCTACGGTTCTATGACCAGTACCTCCATGTACTCATCCTCTATGACTGCTGAAAACTACTTCTCAATTCCCTGGAGGGAGAGACACAGGCAGATGAGGCAGCACTTTCCTGCCCAGTTCTGCACAGGAGAACCAGTAACCCTTCCAAAAAGACTGCCATTTACCTCCCTGAATACCCTGATTTATTGCAAACTCTATTCATATATATAATTAACATTTTAAAAGTAATTCTAAAGTCTGCGTCATAGCCTATAAAATTATTTGACACATGCAGAGGAATTTAGGTACTTTCAGGTTCAAACAGTTTTGGCAGAATAAAGAAAACCAGAAGCAGTAATAAAAAGCCCAAATCCCTGAAAGTACATGATGTGTCCTTCCCCATGCATTAGGCTGCAACAAGTGTGTTGATAGGCAACATTAGGTATGCAAGGATGAAGTAAACAAAAAGCCTGAGGATTGCAAAGTAAATATTTGAGTGTATTAGCTAACTGTTTGTGGGTATTAACTGTTTGTTTGTATTAACGTTTGAGTCCAACTCACCTTCCAAAAAAAGATAACTGAAATGATCTGTCTTCTGTCCACAGTCATCTCCTGCATCAATATTGCTTATCTCTCTTCTCATGTTTCATAGCTTTTCAAGCAGCTCTTTAGCAAGCCACAAAAATGTTAGCTATCCAGTTAGGTTTAAGTGGACCCCAGCTGAAGTAAATACTCCACGGAGGCATACTATCTTTCTTTTCCATTTCTCGGTCAGTCCTCTTCGGGCCTGCTACATGTAGATCAAGAGTCTTTAAAATGTTTAGTGAGGAGACCATGCATTACAGAAAATATTGCTTTCACAGTGCTGTGTTTCTATAGTAACCGTCTTATTAAAGCACTGCAGCCATCTGCTTTAAATATTAACTTCAGAAGACCATCAGGACTAGCTTAAAACAATATCACATGTTCATTAAATATTAAAACTAGAAACAAAAGGAGAGAACTACAGGAGAGTGCTTTTTCCTGTTCCTTCAATCTAATCTTTAAAAAAAAAAAAACCAAACCCAACGCTAGTTTGCTCTTTTTAGATAATTTAACAGTTCATGCCACTACTTTAGAAAGAACTGTTTAAGTGACCACACTAGCTGCTGGTGGCATAAACTATAAATTTCTGGGTGTTGCAAAAACAAACAAATGAAGAAAATAGCTTCTGGGGGCAGGTGGTCACTTTGTATATGTTCCTCCTAATAACAGATTTTCTTAACCCTGTTTTCATAGCAGTACTCTCAGACATACTGTGGCGAAGTCTTTAGAGGAGGGAGTGCACAGGGAAACAGCCAGCAGCAGCTGAGAAGTGCCACACTGGAGCAAACAACTGTCTCTATTCATCGTAGTCTGCTAAAGGGCAGATGACTTAGAGAAAGGTATAAACACTCACTAATGCATTCAGCCAACCTCCAGGTTACAGCCAAAACCATGAGACTTAAAACCACATATAGATTGTATCCTAAGGAGCAGGAGCCTAGACATTGCCCTAATTCACAGAAATGCCTGCTACTTACAAAAGAACCTGCATCAGCAACAGGTTGTGACAGCAAGGTCCTTAAATTAAGCACCCCTAATCATATTTGTTTCCTTTCAGCAATTTGAAATACATTGGCTGGTACTTCTTCAGATACTCTCTTTCTTCAAACTATGCTAGAGAGCTGAAGGCTCCTGAGAGCCCCCCTCTGCCTTTAATGTATTGTATCTAGCTCACCCTCCAACCTTATTTTCACTGTACTCTACTTCCTGCTCCCTCCTTCTGTGCTGCCTGTTTTGAGGCCCTGACCCAGCACAGGCTATTGTATTTGGAATCAGAATACATGGAAACGCTCATAATTTGCAAATTTCATCTAAAATTTCACTGGAACAAGAGGAGGAGAATTCAGATCTTCCCATGGCAAAACCATGCACCTCTGGCACTGCAGCTCAAGAAAAATCTTTTCTAGTGTTTTGGATTCTCTGAAACATGCTTCTATCTCCATCCACTACAGCTTAACAAAACCATACATAGTACTAAGATTAAGTACTGTTGCATCTTTTTTTCCCACTTCTCTTTACTGCCACTTTGAGCAAGTGCCTACACTAAGATGTTTATGATATTGTCCAGATTTTCTTCTGTGGGAGAGAACTCTCTACATTATGCATGGAATAGTAGCAGTGTGCCCAGGTAACACAGACACAGCCCTCGTCCAAGAAATTCACAGTCTAGTGGATCACCAGACCGTCACAAGAATGTGTAATTACTTATTTTAAGATTCCCCCAGTATGCATTTCCTCCTCCTCGATGACACCAACCTCTCCTTTTTTCACACAGTAGCTTTTTCTCTGAAGTTCTTCTGGGGTTTCTCGTATTGGTAACCCAAGGGCAATGTCTCAAAAGGCAGGAACAATTGTGAGCACAATCACTGAATGAGGAACAGCAGTTCCTGGAGTTACAGTGAATATCAAGCTGAACAGTTGATGTCAATTCTTTTGAGAAAAAAGGCAATTTTTGCACAGGCTATAGTCCTGTTTGTGTGGCTTTGTCAAGCATTAAGTTACCTTTCTTCTCAGCCTTGGCAAGGTCTCAGCTAGAATGCTGTATCTGTCCAAAAAGAAAAAAGTTGATCAAAATGAGAAGACCTGGAAGAATGCAGAATCTCCACTAGCAGAGGTCTTCTAGAACAGATTATCCAAGTATTTGTCAAAAGTGACAGTTATGATTTATCTGGCTTGGGAGAACAAGATGGATTGTTTCTTCCATGGCTATTTCATACAACTTTTAGGAAACACTTGTCTGTCTTTCTCACTGCTGTGCACTGGTACAGGGAAACTCCATTTAGTATATCCTGGGGAGACTTTTCCTGCACATGGGTGCAAGCAAATTTGCACAGGCCATAAGGGGCTTACAAAGGGAAGACACTGACCACTCTTCCCCCCAGCATTAAACAAACCCTGGTTTTCCAGATCAAAACTTTACACCAGAGCACAACATTCTTTTACATGGAGTTTCACGATATTTGCCGTGCTTTAGACACCTATTCTCCCCACACTCGTGGACCTACAACAAGGAAAAATAATGAGATTTTTTTTAAAAAAAAAAAAAAAAAGCTGCCATGAGAGTGGAACATGAGTAGAAGAGAAGACCTAATTTTGCTGCTTCTGGTGTATCTCTATTGAATTCATAAATCAGGGTTTCTGCTGTTTGCCCGTTACATAATAAAGGCTGTTCTCTTTTGTTGATGTATAATTTGGCTTCTAGAAATGGGAGTTTCATCATATTTTGAAGTTTTGGAGGTTGGCCCTGGCCAAAGGCAGGCTGGTAGGCAAAGCACAGTAGTGTTTCTTGTAGTACTGAAAGGTGTGGGAAGAAACATCAGCACCTCACTGCTTTAATCCTGTGAACATGAAGGAGAGCCATTGCTGGCACAGCTCAGACAACTTTTTTTTTTTTTTTTTAAACTTACTCAATAACATGGGATTTTCTTGCTTTCCTAATAACATCTCTGGGCATTTTTTCCCCCATAACATTCCCCAGTACTGTAAATATCTAAACTACTCCTTGTTCCTTTCATTGTTTTTGTTCTCTTTTGCCACACATTGTAGTTGTTGTGACTCTCAAATTAATAGGACTTGTTTTGTTTTTAAGTAGGGTGATGGGAAGCATTTTCTGCCTGTGCTTTGAGCTGAGCAGATATTCTGCAGGCCTGTTGCATGTTCCTACCTTGCCTTTGAGTGCTGTGGGCAGTTGCTACCTTAATGTATTGTCCAGCAGGTGTTCTGTATGTTTTCTTCTTGGTGCACAAAAAGAATACACAGTTGGTCTGTTAAGAAACTGTGTTCTGCTGAGAAAGCAATGAGTAAGAGAGACAGAGGAACAACGTGGTCCCCGTCTGTCTACCTCCTGGGCCTGGGAGTCCTCCTGCTGCCTCATTCAGTGCTGCAAATTTTGGTAGCGCAATTCAGATCCCACCCAAGATTCCGAGCTGCAAAAGACATCAATGAAAAATCCCTCAGATAAATACTACAGGTGCTGTTTCATCTCTTCTCCATCTCCCTCTCCTTTTTTTGTAGATTGGCTTTTAGAGGGGGCGGGGGGCAGAAGGGGATTGGCAGAAAATTATAAATTGGTGAATAATCTCTTGCTCTCTCTCACACGCAAGTGTGACAGAGGAAGCTATGGCTGAGGATAGTTGTTTATTATGCCAAGGGATTCTTTTCCCCAAACTATGCACTGACATGATTATTGATCAGCATATGTTCTAAGTATAATAAAAATCAGAAGTCCCAAGTCTGTTCTCTGGTAGTTGGGTAAAACTCTTCAGTAAGAATTGCACCCATGCCTCTGAAGACATAATTAAACTTTAGGTGCGCCTTTCGCTGAACTTGTTAAACAAGATTTCCATTACTTTTTTACCTAGAGGACAAACCCATGACAGAGTCTGTATTTATTTTGAGATACTCATCTAAACTGACACAATGGCAGTATTCACCCTGTAGCATACAATGGTAATCTTATACTATTTGCTCCCATCCTGCCCCCAACTAAAAGCATTGAATAAAATAATCTTCACCATAAGCAGCGTTTCTTTCCTTATATTCTCTTCATTGGGTGACTAAAAGAAGCTCTTCATATAATGTAAGAAAATATCATAAATGGTAACAATAAGAAGATTCTCTGAGTCAAAGATGCACCAGACACATCATTTATGTATCTGTAAAGATCTTACACCGGTTAAGTTAAATGTACTGGTAAAGCCCACAGACATCATAAATACTAATAAACCAGTCCTTGTAAACCTCACTACTTTCTGATTCAGAACATTTGAAAAGGCACTTCAGGGCTTCTGGAGAAGGACTCCAGAAGACGTACAATGATGTACCCAGGAAGAAAGCTGTATACATTTAGAGAAGATTTTACAGTAAGGCTCTAGTTTTCCTTTCTCAGAGTCTGCCCATACTTGTACAGTTTCACAGTAAGGTGGGTTTGCTTTCCTCAGGAGGAATGCCACAAAGAACTCTTAAAATAGGAACACAGCAGTGACCTATTTTCAGTACTTCCATTCTTATTTCTAGGTCTATTACACACAGTGTAATGAACATTGTAATGAACATTTAGGAGTCAAAAGACATCGATAACCGACACAAGCACATTTGCTCACAGTCCGAATGCAAAATTAAAAATCAGCTAGGAGACTGGACAAACCAGTGATGGGTCAGGGCTGACCTGCACAGCACTTCACCTGCTCAGGTTAAAGCTATCTGACCACATGAAATGAGTCAGTGACCAGGCCAGAGTGGAGACATGTTGGGCTCCTTTGTTTTATTTTGTTTACACAGTTAAAAAAGCTCTGCAGGAGCTTTAACAACTCTAATGCAGAGCTGCCATAGGTGTGGATGGAAAAGGTGAAGACTATGGTCTAGCTTTATACTTTAAAAAGTTTTATTCAGTAATGGGATTCAACCACATTGGAGAAGAGGCACGGAGAAGCTTGTAGTGTATCTTTCCTAAGGGCTTTGTCATTATGATATTTACAAACACTGAGATGTATCATAGTAACTAATACAAAGTAGAACTACCATCTTTCTACCATCTCGTCTGCTTCTGAAAGGTCAATCTTTCTATTTGGGAGGGAAAAAAAATAATCCTTCACCATTTAGTAGGCTTTTGCAAAGCTGGGATTAAATTCTTTGATTCCAAAAGTAAAAACTGGAAGTGATTTATTAACAAGCATGAGTTATTTTTGCTAGTTTAGCAGCTTTTTCAAGAAAGCTCTGTTTATCTTTGGCAACCAGTCACATTTATATAGCCTGTCTTCCTCCACATACGTGTATTTCTGAGAAAACTTCAAGAACGCTAGAATCTGTCAAAAACTAATCTCCTGACCACGTACTTCCATTTTACAATAAACTGCTAACTCCTAGGAAGGAAATTGCTTTAGAGTAATTTGGTGTACAATGCAAACTTCTTTGAAGAACTTCAAGGGTAAGGAGCGGACACTTTTGTTTTTTTCAAGTAGACATCTACTGCGTCCAAAAGTGATTTTAAAAAAAAAAAAAAATCAAGATAGAATGCGGACATTTGACAGTTCAGCATACAATGCCTGGTTTGCTAAAGGGACATTTCAGCTATGCATTTTCTTCTTAAGGCCCATGTCAAAAAAAACCAAGTCAGCTGTACAGTGGTATTCATAATTTGTAGATGGAGGTGTGTCATTTGAAACTACTAAGGCATCTTTTTCCTAAATGGATGGTCACAACCTGACTACAAAGCATTCATCTGTGCCCGAGTGCAAGTGTTAATAAAAGAATAAAAAAATAACTGTCCATCAGGAACCACACGATCACGCAGTGTTCTTTTCTTTTAGCCAAAGTAAGCCAGCTTTGCAGTTCCTTCCTGCTTTGAAAATTGTATGTGCTTTCTGAGTCAGTTCAATGCAGGAACAGACTTACGTTGCCGAAGAACGCAGTCACTTCTATCCCTGAGTTGCTGAATCACTTACCCGTCACTCCTGCTAGTTAATAGTAGCTATTTTTAGTTTACGGTGGAAAACTTTCTCATGGTGGCAATGATATTTCAAAACACTTTGGGAGCAAAATCATCTGCCTTGAACATCTGATGTGCTCTCAGAGCCTGCATTCGGTATGAGCGCCTCGCTATTCACTCCCAGCACTGGCGATCTAGGTCACCCTCGCGCGCAGGATGCGGCACTAGCTGGCTCTTTCATAACTGCCCGTAAGAGTTCTGGGGTCATGTTTGTAAACACTGCTGCCATGTGCGCGTAAGCACGTGGTGAGACACCAGCATGACCTGGAGTGCCGAGCAGAGAGGTAAACCTTGGCGCCAGTGTTGGCCTCGCTAAGCCAACTAGCGCCAACTCTCTTGCTGGCACGCACGCCCCTCGCAGCCCTGTGAAACGCCGTGGCGGGTTATTTGAAGGGCAAATGGGAACCTTTTTCCCTGTACGTGGCACACGTGGACGTGCGCTAATGTTGATGGTGTCCAGACAGGTTCCTTCTCTCAGCCGTAAGTAAATGGCAGTGCTGAATTGTTCTCAAGAAAAATAAAACTAATTTCTGCCCTAAGTCACTGAAATTGGAGCCAGTGTGGTCCCACAACACAATGCAAAACTATGGCTATTAGGAAAAAGAATTGTATAAGGGCACGTTGCCAAAGTTTCCAAAATGACTTCAAAGACAGATAACTGAGACTTCGTGTCTGTAATAGCTTTTTGCTGGCTTTGCACTGATGAAATTAAGACCACGTTTCAGGCATTTGAGGAAGTAACTCCTCAATTATTTATGTTTATCAGTAGAGTTTGCATGAAGCTAGATATGGCCAGTACAAACAAAAGTCACAAGTCTTATTTCCTCTTAACGAGAAATTAGCAGATACAGCCACCCAAAGCCTGCGGTGGGAGGGGGGTAACAGTCTGTGGTCGCCGTCCCTCCCTCCTATACCGGCTGTGTTTCAAGTGCAGCTGTAAGTCTCATTTGCTTGACCTTTGCTGGGAGAGTTGAGAATAGGACAAAGAATTAAAGTGTTACCAGTCCCTGCTGAGTCTGCACTTCTCGGCCAGGCAAGCCAGAGAGGCGGCTGGAAGAGGGTGTGCACGCAGCAGAGGGTAAGCGGGAGAGGGCGCCGGGAGGGAGCGTAGAAAACAAAAGGAGAAAAATAAACAGTGCACACCCCGAAACAAAACAGGGGAACAAGTACAGAAAAATGCTCGTCTTTGAAGAACACGAACTTAACTCCGTGTAGTTATATCTTGCTATCTGAACTCAAGGTACAGTAGATATATGAGTCCTTGAACTCTGAACTCGTGGGGAGAGCAGCAAAAAGTAAGTCAATATAATTTTAGCTGAGTGGCTGGAAAGAAGCATGCTTTGTCTTTTTGTGCCTCAGCTATGGGAGGCCATTTAATGCAGCAACACCAGCTGTTCAAACCTCTTTCTTGCTGTATGCCAATGGCCTGCTAAAACAAAGCAAAACCAAGGCAGTCTTCTCTGAGTGATAATGCAACTGTGGTTTCAAATACTAGCTGCTCCAAGCTACTGACATTTCATTGAGACCCATCTCTTAAACCTGGACAAAAACCGGTCCCCAGTTTCTTAGTGAGAAACAAAAAAAATGTCCCCATTCATTTCCACAGGCTTTCTGAAATCCTGCCCTACTGTAAATGTTACCCAGTTCCCTAATAGCGTCTCTGGAAAGCAGAAAAGTACCTTCCTCGCTGTTGCGTGTATGTCTAGCTAGCGCTCTCCAGCATTGCTACTCTATCGAGCAATAAAGTTTCTATTTTTGACTCACCATGGACGACCTTGCTCTAAACCCCTGGCCTGAATATTGCTCAAATGTAAAGCGAGCAAACCCAAACAAGCTAGCAGACTCCACCAGCCCATCACAGCCCTGCCTTTGGCCACGACTGCTATGAGCAGCTACAGATGTGGGTGAAAGACAGGGGCTCTCACGAAGGGAGCTCGGCCCTGCAGCATGGTACTCTCTTGCCGGGGATGCCTGGGAGGGTGTTTGTAAACAGCACAGCCACGTGCACGCGAGCCATGTGGGGGCTTGGCCAGCTGAACCTCCAAACTGCCATGGGGAGAGGAGCAACTGGGGAAAGTGAGGAAGCACATCCGAATGCTCCCGCTCCATCTTTTTCCCCCAAGGGCTTTGCAGTGCTATCGGATCTCTAAACGTGGCAGGGAAAAATCCATCTGTCCTTCACGGTCAAGTGCCTCCGTCAGCATGCAGAGACACTGCATGAGCTAAATTACCCATCGGATTTTATTTCCAAATGCATTTCATCATGGATTGTATCACGAGTCTGTGAATGTGCTGAAGCTACTTAGGGTAGGCTCCCAGCACTCGTGGCACTATGTGCCGAACCAGGCAGGCTGAGCTATGACTACCCACAGCAAAGGAACTCCAAAAAAACAGAGAAAGACAACATTAAAATGTATTGTTTCCAATTCACATCTAGGAGACAACAGGTGACTGTTGCATAGAAAGATATGAATGCTGCTAAGGTTGTGTCACCTGCATGGGTCTGTGCATCCTGTTTCCAGTAGAGAGATTTCTGATGACAAATTAAAGTTGGGTTTGGTAGGTGTTTGGTTTTTTGTTTTTCTTTTTTTTTTCCCTTTCAGATCTGCTACAAATTATGACATCAGCATGAGGGTTCATGAATCCTGACGAACCTTTAATTGATAAAACAGATCAAAATGGGAGTCATGCGGTAGGTTGGAGCTGATGTACAGGAACAGTTTGCAGACTGGGAAATCTTGCCTCAATGAATAGAAGGATCAAGAGTATTAAAGGTTAATGAGAGTTACTGGAGTACCTACTTATTGAAATGACATTACACAACTTAGTTTCACACACTGCAATTAATTGACACAACATACTATTTTTAACTACTATTAGCTCCTTGTGAGATTTTGCTTATTTGTTTGGAGGTGCAAGGAGACATCTGCAGTGCCCGTAAAACTGAGATAACATCCCTTCCTGCACCCTTTCTCACTTGGAGTGAAGGGTTTCAACAGTTCTGCAGTCAAAGCAGCACGCAAAAAGCCACCCTCTTCACTGAGGAGATAAAAACCAGTATTTAATTTGCTGGGTTGTTTTGGATGAGTACTGCTGGTTTAAAGGTCCAAAGGCTTGTGCAGCAAAAAAAGAACATGTTGGCAATCAACAGAAAATGCTACTGAAAACCAACTTCTGAAAAAAGTGAAAAGCTACTTGTTTCTGAGTCTAGTTTCTGTTTCTTAAAATTGATACTTCTGTTATCTTAGTAAGCAGAGAAAACTATCTGTAAACCTCTGAATGAGCAGGAAGGAGGGTATCATGGGTAAAGCACTGGTGCTTAGGAGATATGGGTTCAGTTCCCAGCTATACCACAGCTTTCCTGTATGTCTTTTAGGGTTTTAAAAAAAAACAAAAAACAAAAAACAAAAAACAAAAACCAACAACAAAAAACCCAAACAGCCAACAAAAAAACAAGCACAAAACACTGAAATGAATAGCTCCAGCAGGGTTTGTACCACCTTGCATGATCTGTGTGTGCTCTGGATCTCAGTTGTTGCTTACTAATTTTGTACCCTTTCTCTTACTCTTTGCATGTTTGCCTGACCATTAATATTAGCACCCTAGGGAAAAGACTGCAGCAATGCTGGTTAGGAACTCCTCTTAACACATACAGAGCAGGCAGCAATAGCAGCTTTGCTTTACTTACTGCAAATATTTAGTTTTCTGGAAGGGAGCTGCCTGCCTCTGCTTTGCGTTATAAACAAGAGTTACTAACACTCTGGCCCCTAGTGCACTGTCAGACCCCTTTTCTCTGTCTCCTTTACTGAATTAAACAGCAAAACAAAACAAAAATGGGTTATGTTTGCACAGCCCCAAGCACAGTGGGATTCTACTTCATGGCTGGGATATGAAGTGCCTCCTAATGTGCAATAATTAATTTCACTCTATCCACTCTCCTTATATTTAGAAGCATCAGAGCTGCCATCCTGAATTACACTCATGCTCCAGCTTGTCCAGCAAAATATCTCCAACCAGCTAGTAGCAGTTGTTTCAAGAAAAAGTAGCTATTCAGTAGGTAGTTACAGACTCAGTCTTTCAGAGGCAAAACTTCTTTCCAATCCATCAGCTAGATTTTATATTTTATAGCAAAAAAAAAACCACATTAACTTGCAACTGCTTTGAAAAGGTGTTGGTGTTTTCGGTTTGGTTTTTTTTTTTTTAAAGTAATGTTTTTAGCTTCTATACCTGCCTCTAAGTCTTTCCATCCATTTCCTCTCCCTCCCCCTTAAAAGAAGAAACAATGCACCCAAAACTAGTTTTCTTTTTTCCAGTTGCTACAAAGTATGTGACTGACTAGGTGCCTCACTCCTGCAAGTGTCTCTACATACGCAGACTGTTACAGCTCTGTGTGCTCAAGGAAAATGAATAGGGCTTTGTGAAAACAGCAAGGGCTGCCATCAGTTTGCAGGATCACAAGTCAGCTGACAGCACTGGGGGGGAAAAAAAAAGCCACCTATACCTAATGTATTGTCAACTGCACAACACAGGCACAGTGGAAAAATACATAGAAATCTGTACCTTCCTACCTGGTCTCCCACTTCTCAGGCACTACACGTAGTAATAAAGAAAATAGATCAGCACAATTCTTGTTTCTCCTGCTACTTTTTCACACCTACAAAAGCTTCTACTCTGTATTAAGGATTATAGGGAAGCAGAAAAGTACAGGTACAAACTTATTTAAAGAGAACAAATGTTCTGTAGAAAGTATGGAGAGCACCATAGAAACAACAGAGAATGGAAAGGCTGTATTTTTCCCCTTTATGCATTTTTCGTGTTTATAAATATCAAGTGCTTTTTCCCTATTTGGTCAATATTTTCATTTGCTCCTGGGTATATGATGTATACACTCGCACACTGACTGCGTGTGAAATACAGACTCACTAGAATAGGCTTTCTTTCCCCAAAATGCCTACTGGTATATGACTTAAATAAGTGTTAAATCTAACCCTTTTCTGTTTTGCTCAACTTTCATGTTTTTGATTTTTACTGTTGCCATTTTAGTAATACTTCAGACCTTTTTGGGCAGACAAACTTGAAATCAAACAGACAAGCAAGCAAAGGAGTGCAGTGGGAACAAAAAATTGGTCATGTTAAGGTCTTTAATGTAATGTTTAATGTTAAGGTCTTTTTTTTTTTTTTTTAAGTATGTTAATACACACACATGTATCCCCACTTCTCCAAATCCCAGGGAGAAGCGAGTCCAATGTATTTTCCAGTTTTCATATGTTCTCTTTCAGGGATAAATTGCATTCCTTTTATTAAGCTATACATGCACTTTAAGCTTCAAGGAAATATCTCACTTCTGTGAACTTTAGTAACTTTGGGGGAAGGGAAGCAACTCCTGCTTTACTGCAACAATTCATTTTCCTCATTTTACCATCAGCCGGACAGTAATGCTACTTGCACACAAGAGGAAATATGCAATCATTCCTTTCTCCTTTTTGCTTACATAAGAGCTGAAAGAGTTGTGTGTCCTTTGGCAAGTACAAAAATTGTATAACTTCAAAGTATGTGACTTCAAACACAAGTGAAGTAGCACTGAAAGAACAAACAGATTAAACAAAGAAGAAGAAAAAGTATCAGGGGCATGAAGTGGGGGTGAGTGCTGCATGAACAGTTGTTGTCTCTCATGCTAAGGGATGAATATGGAAAGTTATTAAAGGACACTGAAGTTGAGGGCAAAGCTCTCCTGTCAGCATCAGGCCTAGGGTTAACATTTACCTTTTGATCTCTCTAACAGCACTAAAAGTGGCAACAGAAGGAACAAGTAGTCAGTGCAAACTCAGAAATGCCTTTTTCACATATTCTCTTGTATATTCTTTATTCTTGCTTGCTGCCTTCTGCTACCCAGCTGCTGCAACAGTAATGGGAACTATGGGCCAAAAAGTCAGAAAAGAAAATGAAAGGAGGTAAAGAGCTTAGTGAAACAGAAGCAGGTTCTGGGTGCAACCCAAATGAATCTATCTAGCAAATCAGAGGACAGGAGAGAAAGAAACCACCAGAGTGTTATAACAAAAATACAGTGATTGTAATCGACATTAATGTAAAATGGAAGCAACCAATGTGAACATACAACTAATAGCAAAAGTCATGTATATAACAAGATCTGCGGACTGGCCTTCATACTCTGTTTTATGAGGGTGAATACCATGACTTATCTCGACAAATTCAGAACATGGAAGATACACTTGTACCAAGGGCTTCCTTCCTACATGGAAAAAACAGTTCTTGGGTTTCATTTTCTACAGCAAGTTATGTGCTTTGCACACCACCCCAAGTGCTTGCCACAAAACTGCATGAGAAGTCTGAAAAATGCGCGTGGGACTGGAAAATAATGTTTCTGGATGAGCAGCAGAACCTCTTCTAGTAAGGTCCCAGAGCGCATGCACAGCATAGGCTGTCTCTGGAGACCAGAACCTGTCTGACAGCTTTGGTTTAGGTCCACAGGGGAGGGTGTGAAACACATTGTCAGTTGGGTGCTTCTCACCAGCTACGATGTATTTTCACCTGTGATTCCCGAAACCATCTTGGCAAGGCAACTCCAATAATTACCACCACTTCTCCCTCCTTTTTTTTTTTTTTTTCTTTTTTCTTTTTTTAAACCTTGTATTGGTGGCATTATTCTTTTGGTTGAGTAAATGCAGAAATCTCCACCAAGCTTCTTATGTCTAATGGAGATCCAAAACTTGCCTTGCAGTGGTATTAGCTTTCGTAACAGCAACGCCTCTTTGTGTCAACATGTCTCATTAAGTAATAAAGACTTTCAGCTATTTGATTTTACTTACAGAAGTCAGTAGGATTCGTAATGTCTTTTTTGTTCTTTAAAAACGGAATTGTTCTAGTATTCTAATAGGCAGTGAGTCATGCCTAATTAAGGAAAAATATATAACCATTTACAGTGGGATTCTTGTATTGCAAAGAGCTGTTTTGTCTTGAAAGCTTTTGGGGACCGAATTCCTTATAAATTTTTTAAAAGGGGAGAGGGGACAGGGAAGCCATTGGAAACCTTTGCAACAATTCCCTTAACCCCTGTCTCATACATAGGGTCAGTCCGTTCCAGGCAAACGTGTCAACACAGCCCAGATTGCGCTCGAGTCGGGGGAAAAAACAGCGGCGTCTGACAAAGGAACCAACGACCTAGAATGCAACACAGATGCAGAAAGCTCAGCCAAAACCCAAACTACGATATGTTTTCTTAAACTCCGCATTTTTTTATTTCTTTCCCCCTGTTCTGCCGCCCGTGAGGACCAGGGACATTCCTAGAACTCTGTCCTTGCTAGCTGCATCAAGGCAGCTGCCGAGGATGCCGGGACACTGTTTGTAAACACTTAACCACGTGCGTGCAACCGCATGGAGAGTCATCCTCCTGACCTAAACATCTACCCACTTGGTAAGCCAGGGTATTACTGCAATGGAGCCAAATCCTTTTCCAACACGACGTGACTGAGCAGCTCATGCCAGGACATTGGAAGACAACACTTGGACTGTTTATGCGTTATTAGAAAGAAGATTAAGCAGAGAAGTTGTTTAAATTTTAGTCATTGAAATATAAGTTTAAGGATAGGGTAGCTCATGTGGAGTAAAGAATGCAGTCATTACCCTCTTTATATGTCTGTGAAAAATTCAACTTAAGCCTGGGAACTTCTCCTCCCCCATGCATACACCTGCTGAAACCAATATTCATATGCTGAGAACCCACGTGGAATATATCTGAGGTTAGAAGTAATACTGTAGAACACACGAAGATATTTCATGTTGTCTAAATTGCTTCATAGTACTTAATCAGAAAGTGCCGAGGCTACTGCCCTGTACGCATGGAAAACGCTTTCAAGGTGTACCTGGTTATTTAGCCAAGATAACCAGGAGTAGCTATCTAACCACTCACCTGCTCTCTTCTTTGCTACTTCTCTGAAACTGTCTTAAAAGATATGCTGTATTTGATTAGGATTAAAATGCTGAATTTTCCTTCCTTGCTAAACGTGAGCACAGAAAAAGCCTATTCCTTTGCACACTGCAAGAGAAATGCTGCCTTTTTTTTTTTCTTGTCCTTTTTTTTTTTTTTTAATAACAGAAAAAAATCCACATGCCCCAAGAATTAGGTCAAACTGAAGCCTCAATACTGCAAGCCTTTATTTATTTGTAAGAATAATCCTACTGGGGTTTCTTGCCATATGTATGCTACAAGGCAACACCACTCTAACTTGGAATCTACACGTCCACAAAAAACTTTGTCTTTGAAGGACAGCCTGAATTTTGTTCAGGTTGCTAAGATGATTCAGCTTTCCGGAAGGTGTTTAACAGAGAAGAACAGGCCTGCTTGAAAAGATAGACAGGAATCTAAATCTTTACAGCTTTTAATTGTTAAAGTGTTTTTCAAAGCACATTCCCAGTATTTTAATCCAACCAACCTTTTCGGGTCAGTCATCAGCTGTCCTTGGGATTAGTCCAGCTGATGCAGGAGGTTCAGAATTTTATTCCTTAACCCCACCACCACTGTCTCCACCCACTGAGCAATTCCTTGGGAAAATGGGTGATTTTTTTGTTTTGTTTGTTTAAGAGACTTGTCTACCCTAAGGGAAGGCAGAAGTGACTTTTCAACGGGTGACTGAGAAGATGATTACTCATGGTACTTTCCATTTGTAACATTTTATTATCTAGGATATTGGGATGAGCTATGCAAATTGAACATGCAAGCAGTGATGATCTGAAAGTGTAACAACTGGAGCTATGGCAACTTGTTACTAGTTACTTGTCCAGTGTTCAAAAGGATATTTTTCCTGCAGAATATTATTAAATGAGTAAGAAGGTATTCACTGCCTTACGGAGTATGGGATCGGAATAATGCTACAAGTGTGACTGATTCATATAATTCCCTTTTTGGCTTTCAGCCATGATGCAGTCATATGCTTTATCTCTGTTCAGACTACAGCTTTTTTTTTTTTTTTTTTTTTTTTTTTTTTTTTTTTTTTAAATAATGATTCATACTACATCCCACTCCATTTCAGAACCAGCACACTGCCTTTCAAAATGATGTCACAACACTTACTGCTGCTGGCTGACTGCCTTAACAGCAATCAGGGAGCTGGACTAAATAAATACTGTATATTATTTGGAAAAATCATTTGTGGTTGTGTTCTCCAGCACAGTTTCCAAGATAACCACCAACTCTACTTGAAACTTGGCAACTTTGTTCTACCACTTTCAGGCTCCAATTGTGAAGCTGGCTTACAGATGCTGCTACCACGCTCACAGCTACTGTGTGGCAGTCAAAGGAGAGAGGTAGAAGGGTCACTTGCTGTGACAAGCCAAATTTGACAGCTCATCTGAAATTCCACCTTGAAAAATGGACAGTTTTTTAAAAAGTACCTTATTTGGCTCCTGTAGAAACACGAGACACATCTTCCACTTGGAACAAAATGGAGCAAGGGATTTAAAGTCACTGCTTAGGCACACCGAGAAAACCACTCTGCTGCCCACACAAGTAACTTAGAAGCAAAGCACTCCCTGTAATCCCATAGAGGGTCAGTAATATTAGTCCAACCAAAACTTCATGTTTTTTTAACACCTGAGCAGCAGATTTGTTCCAAAACATGGTGAGATTTTTTGGTTTTGTTTTTCTTTAAGGCCGTCTGTTTGTTGCTAGTATTTAAAGGAACCGTATGGGAGACGGAGTCCCAGCAGCATCTGAAATGCTTGGGGCAAGAGGGAACGGTCTCTTCCAACACTGGCAATTGAAATCCCCATTCCAGCAGCAACTACAGGGTCTCCCAGTTCTGCACGAAGAAACCAAAACATTTACAACCTCCTATTTCTGTTACTCGATACAGCACTGGTGCCAACAAGAGACCTTGGAAATCTGTCCGTCATAATAACTCCTCAGCAGGCACACGTTTCTTGTTCTTTAAACAATGTTGACATGCCAAAGTCTAGGACCATGCGTACTATATCAAAACAATACCAGTTTTCCTGGCTAAAAGCCAGGACTCAGCACAATACCAAAGTCCTCGTTAAAAGTCTTACTACGAACAGTGATAGTTTGGCAAATTCAGGAGCCTCAGTGTCTCCCATTCAAGCTTTTCTTCTTTTGAAGATTTGTTAATAATTAGTTCTGAAACGGGCAATACAAAACCATTTTCTGAGGCTCCCTGGATGCATTCACAAAGTTTTTTGATGTTGCTTCCCAAAATGAAAGAACTATTTCCACCAAAAGATAACTTCGGAGTTCTTCATTTCATGTAGACAGCAGTTTATTCCCACCCACCTAAGCACTGTTATTTTTCATTTCTTTGCCCTCCCTTTTTTCCCCTCCTCCCTATGCCCCGGTTGCTAGATTTAAATGTTTTCTGACTTCACTGGCAGGGTTCACACTACACTTTCTGTGACACTGAGGAAGAGAGACAAAATATTGCCCAACAGTGATTTATTTACATTGGTTCCAAATTGTTGTTCTTCTGCAGGGTAAAAACTAAGATGTGTACATTCTTTCAAAGCATTAACAGCAGCAGATCTGGCAGACCAAAACTTCTTCACTTGCTACATTTAG
Source organism: Burhinus bistriatus (assembly GCA_013397275.1). Lineage (NCBI taxonomy): Eukaryota > Metazoa > Chordata > Aves > Charadriiformes > Burhinidae > Burhinus > Burhinus bistriatus. The sequence continues at coordinate 838,605 of VYXH01002319.1, forward strand.
CAATGTTTTCAAGATACAAGGGACTTAAATATAACAGAAAGAATATAGTTTGGGAGCAGGAAAAGAAATATACAAAACTGTCTTAACACAGATGCAGCAAAATAGTATCAGTGTTTGTACCCAGTTTTATTTGAGTCTTTTGAAAAAAATCAGATATTTAGCAACTGAGAACTGAAGTATCAAAGGACCAACCAAAGTGCCATGTGTTTAAGAAAGAAAGAGCTGAAAGAAGTAATGTTTCTGTATGACAGTCTATTAAAAACTGTTACCTGGCCATTGCTAATCACAGACCTTTAGTGATGACACACAAGTGGTAATCTATATAGAAATTGCAGAGGCTTACCTTTATTTGGAGGGGTGCAAGAAATTAACTGTGAGGTGACCAGGAAAACAAGAAAACCCACCAAGAACGAAAGAAGTTTTGGGAAATGTAATGGTAGCTGAGGGGCAAGCAGCCCTAAAGACTCAAAGAAATGCGCTCATTTTCCGTGGCTACTGGTAAAAAGAGCCAATATGGTCATCACACACCACTTAAGCAAATTTGCTTAACTCCCAAAAGATAAGGGAAGGAATGATTTATAATCTACGGTCAGCCTGCCGTGCTGAGGGTATCTCTTAAAAAGACACTGCATGTACCACAGTGTTGTTTTTGCCACCTTTTATTGAGTCAGATCCCCCTCTAACTCGAGCTTATACATGACTCTTGACCATTAATTAACATCTCCCTGTTGAATATCTTTGGCAACCACGTCCTGTTTTGCACTTTACAACCTCCAGAGAAAGTGCCGTAGTGGAATACACATGCAGATACACAACTGAATATACATGTTACTACACTCACCCCCTACTGCAGTAAGTCAACCTACCATTAACATGCAAATAGAATGGCCTCATTAGCCGACAAACAACACCCACTGACCTGCTTTCACCAGGGACAATATCTCCTCATCTCTGAAACTCCCAAACTTCACATTAAAAAAAAAAAAAAATTGTACTGAACTAATATTCAGAGCTGCTGATCACTGCTCAAAGACTGCACATTTGCATACCGCTCATCATGGAAAACAAATCTTGTGATGAGATCTTTGGTTGCAACATTTCAATGGAAGCACGCTAGACCACATCACTCCTCCCTTCACCTCACTCTCTGAAAAGGAAAATTACATAGCAGAAAAGGGTCTGCTAAATTTCCAAGATTCAAACCGCGAGCCGAAAAGCCTCCTTTTAACTAAGGGCACGAAAATGACTGCTAGTGTCTAAGGAGGTGATTTAAAGCCAATAAATGCCACGATACGAGCATGCAGTGCCGCGCGTCCGACTTACAAACGTGGTAAGGTTGTTGCTCTTGTCTGTCATCTGGCGGGGAACAAGTCTGACCTCGCCGAAAGCGTTATTTTAGGGGAACATGCACGAGAAAGTAATATTTTTTTTTTTCTTCTTCCCGTGGCCACATTGTGCAAGTGGC
>VYXH01002319.1:841052-887229 GCA_013397275.1 Burhinus bistriatus
AATCGCCGCCAAAATCTCCCCAGGTTTCCCCAAAAGGAAGTCCTGGGCGCGGGGCTCACTCAGCGCGGGGCCAGCGGGACAGCCGGCCGGGCGAGCGGCCCCGCTTTCTCAGCCCCGCAGCCCCGGCAGCGGCGTTCCGTGTCTCCCCGGCCCCGCCAGCCCCCGCCAGCCGGTGACAGGTCGCCCCTGCCCTCCCCACCGCACGCCGCCCCGCGCCGCTCGCCGCCCTCCTTCGCCGGGGGAGCTGGAGCCCATCCCGGCGGGCGGCTGCGGGGAGCAGAAGGAAGGGGGATTTGCGAAACCGCCCCTGCGGGAACCGGCGCGGGGGTTCCGCCCCGCCGAAACGCCGCCCCGCAGCCCTGAGCCCCGCACTGAGCCGGCGGCCTCCCCGCCAGGGTGCCGTCCCCGCTGCGCAGACCACAGCAGCCTCCGGCCTGCCCGGGAGGTGTTGCGGGGCCAAGGTGGGGGGATTTTAGGAGAGCGTTAGCTTCCCAGCCAGACCCTCTCCCACCCCTGGATGTGTCCTTCACCCCGGGGGTGGCAGGAGGGGGTCTGCAGGCGCTGTGCTCACCAGCGGTGTCCCGGAGAAGCCGGATCCCCAGCTGTCCCCTGCCCGGGGAAGGCAGGCTGGTGAGAAAGGGCTTCAGCGAGATGCCAGATCTGGCGCCCTCGATGCAGATCAGAGTGATTTCTAGGAAGTTCAGGTCATCGCTGAGTAATTTGTTTGTCACATCACAGGTTGTTCTCTGGGTTTTGGTTTTGCTTTAATTTCTGTGAAACATTTCAGAAGCAGACTGGAGATAAAAGGTTGCTCTTACAGCTTGCTAAAATCTGTCTGCGCTGGCGGCAGAGTATCACTCCTGTACCCGTGCCGGGCAGCTCCCTCTGCCCAGCCCTCGGAAAGGCACTGGCCCAGTTAGCCCTGTCCCGTAGGAAAATACACACGTTTTCAAAAGAAAGGCTTTGTGTTTGCTTCCACAGAAGTGACTTTATCAGCATCTTGTGCAGCCCAAACCTGTGCAAATAGGCTCAGACTCTGCCTCTTTTTTGGAAGAGTAAATGATGCAAAGAACGGTCAAGGTCTATCTCAATCTACCAGATTTCTTGTGCTTTCACAGCACTCACTTGGTTTCCAGCGGGCTTTAATGAGTATTTCAAACTCTTTTAAGTCTCTTTTTTTATTAAAGCCTAGGGTTGCTTTTTGCCCTGGTGTGGCACATCCAGCTGACATTATTGGGAGCGAGCACGCTCTACCTCTTAGCCGGTGCAAAGCGCGGTCTCCTTCCTCCCTGAGCGGCTCTTCCAGCACCTGCAGAGACCTCTCCGTCCTCTGCACCGTCTTGTTCTGCCTAACCAGGGCACGGCGTCGACAGGGTTTGGCCGGGCCTCGCTCTGTGCTTTACTCCAGTATTTGCATTGCGCTGGGTGAGGTGACACTCCTTTGCATGGCGAAGATCCCTCCCATGCCTGTCCACTCTTTGCGGCTGGAAAAACCAGGCAGCTGGTTTTGGCAGGACCCTGCTGTGCCGGCTCCCGGTTTCAGTGGGAGAACAGCCCTCTCTTCCCTTTGCACGAGCAAGCAGCTGCAAACCTGGCTGACTGGGTGGGTGAAATGAAAAAAGGAAGGGGGGGGAGGGGGGAAGCAACCCCAAAGCCACGAGCAGGAATTTTACCCTGAGCTGGCATTCTTTTCTTTCCTGACTGTGCTCCCGTGCTGAAGATAAGAAAGAGACAGCTCGTGCGTATCTGACCATGCATGAAAGTGAGAGAAGGTGCATGAGAGAGAATGTGTGAGGAAGCGTGCTTCCTGTCATAGGTGTGGTTCACTTCTCTATTCTTTTATTCTTTTCTTTACCTCTCTCTCTTTTTTTTTTTTTCTTTTTCCCTTCTTTTTTTTTTTTTTTTTTTTTTTTTTTGTAAAAACTTTGCTGCCCTAACGACAGCCTGTTGCAATCACGAGGCTCAATAAACCCAGGAGCAGTCCTGCTGAACCAGCAGTACCGTCTTCCCTCCTGGAGCACAAGGCGCATTTACCGGAGCCTCCCCTGCTCCCTGGGTTGTGCTCAGCTATCTTGACCTACAAGCCTCCTAATTGACCCTCTGCCCTCCCGTAGTCCTGCCACATTTTGACAGACCGCAGGATCTTTTGGCTTCCAAATCAACTGCTTTCTATTACACGTGCCTCTGTCAAATGCAGCTTGCTCTACAATGCAATGTTTCTTGGTACCACCAGCCTAATGAGAGGGACACGGATCTGATTTCTCCCTCGGAGTATCTCTGCTGGCTTCAGCATATTTACTGAATGGGAAAATTTGACCCATTTTGCGTTGCCGTGTCTCTGCCTATCAAACAGGGAGAAAAAAATGCTTGACCTTGACCATAGCAATGAGTGACTTAACCCCTCCACCCTCACCCTTAAAGAGCTGGGGGGAAAAAAGCCTTTTACCTCTCGAACATACTGTTCCCAGCCTGAAGTTGCATGCATTTTTTGAAAGAGGTATCTGTTGCAAAGAACGGATATGCAGCTTCCTTGGAAATGCACTGAAATGCACTTAGCTCAAGCGGTATTTTGAAGCTGTTTCTAGGGCTATCCCAGCCTCACTGATTTTCTTCTCAGTCGGACTTTGCATCTGTAAGCAATGAAAAGGAAAAAAAAAAAAAGAAAAAGAAAAAAGGACATTTCGACTGATTAAACACATCACGAATCCTACCAAAAATACCCTCTCCAGACTATGCGCGTCCGCTGGTATCCTTGCTGGGAGCAGTTTTTGCTCCTTTCAAGATCTGCTTGGAACAGAATAGTCTGCTTCAATCTAACTTTCTGCGCAGAGGGTTAGTAGCAGTACTGTCTGGAGGCCGGATGGTCACACGGTGGGACTGCCGGACAGGCACTCGGGATGGGGGGCAGTCACCGCAGGTCGTGGCTGGAGCGGTGTTTCTGGGTTCCCCAGCTAGCACTGCAGCGAGGCAAACACGGCATGGGCAAAATGTCAGGTGAAAAGCATCCTGTGACTTGGCAATTAGAGCGTTTGTGTATACAATGCATAAATACACACGATTAGATCAACGGTTTAAAAGAGTGTGGGCCTTGCCCCTCTGCTAGAGGGAAAGCTCGCCCCCTGTGAAGGACTTCGAGGCAGCCAGGGCACAAGCCGCAGCCAGTTTCCTCCTAACTCTAATGCTGCAATGGGCAAACCTGACTCTGACTGTCTCAAGGAATATAATGAACTTGGCCCCCTCAAACCCCTGCATGAAACACTCAGAAAGACATACAGTGCAAGTAATTTTTCACCCTTTACCCCGCACTGAAGAATAAGGGGGTTTATATTAACTACCCACTTCAAGTAGCCTGCTGGGCCCAATTCAACTCTGACTTAAAATTTCTGGGCAAAACTGGGTTCAGAGCCATAATTAAATTATTTCTACTGAGCCTGCAACTCTTCATGTTCTTTTATTCATGTTTTCTCCCCCCTGTGATAGAGTGTGAACAGCTACACGAGGTCAGGGAAAACAAATTTGCTAGATAGCCTACTTCACCTCCTTGAGTAAACCCCGGCAGTCCAGAGGACTGGCAACTGCGACACGATAGGCCAACAGAAAATCTCTCCTGTCCTTTCTCCATGTAGACATTTATCTCTGTCTTCTACCGAGGGACACTGATTTCTCATGGGACCATGTCCGGATCACAACGGCATCTGCCAGAAGCGCTACAGGGACAAGGTGTTACACTGCTGGTGGGAAAGGCAATGGGACCGGTTGAGCAAGCCATCATTTTGCTTTGGTTTGTAGTTTCAGCAGGGCTTTTTCGGGTCCCGAGACAGCTGTTTGTCCCCGTGCTTGAGAGCCCAGCCTCAGAGCTGAGGGATCAGAGTGATACAGCAGCTGTAGCCATGCTGGTGGGCAGCAGGGGGGTGGCCCTGCCAGCAGGGCTTGGAGGTGGCCCGGAACTCCAACACAACAGGATGCCACTTTATTTTTTTCCTGAATTCATCAAAAGTCACTATTTGTCATTTCTTGGTGTTCCTTTCCTGGGCAGGAGGAGGCATTTCCAGGACCACACAGATGAGACGGTGCAGAGGAATTGCAATAGCTTGTTGTGAAGTTTGGGGAGCAAGGTGCCCAGTGGCTGGGATGCCTGCTGGGACGACATTGAAGCTGCCGTATATTATCTGCCCAGAACCATCATTCTGCTGGTGGGAGGCGTGTGTCACTCAGAGATGGAGATGTGCTGCAGATGGTTTGACTTTTCAGCCCTTGGCTTTTTGCCGATGGTTGTAGATGTCTTTATTCTGCTCTGCAGTGTTTGTGGCTCTGAAGGTGACTGTAGCCTCATGATTGCTTGGGCATTTGCAGCTGGAAAGCCTGAATCTCGACACTTCAGGCACCTGTTGGGCAGTGCCTGGTCCCAAGACCATGGCTGGGACACTTGCCCTGGGGCAAGGAAGCCCCTGGCCTGGAGTAGGAGTAAGGGAGGCTTAAGGAGAGGTGAAGCGGGAGGACCCTCGGAGGGTCTGAAGGTACAGCTCATCCTTTTGGGGCCTCAGGCTTGCTTTTCCATGGCTACGGTAGTAAAATCCCAAATCCTTTGTGCAAGGGAAACAGAGACTCCTCTCACAGACTCATAGGAGAAGATGCGAGCTGAGGGATAGAGACCTGATCTCTGGTTTCTCCTGAAGAGTGGCTCTTTGCTTTGTTGACTTCTGGGAATAATCTTCAAAAAAAAGGCCAAAAGCTGACTCACAAAGAAAGGGCTCTCAGCAGTGTGTATAGATCCTGGGTGTAACTGAGTTGGTGACATTTGGGACCAAAGTCAGCTCTCCCTGCTCTGCTCATTCCACTCCTCAGCCTGCCAGCATCCCTTGGGCATCTCCACTCCTGGACTGCAGGACCTTTGGGAGGGCAGCAAAGCCAAGAAAGCAAATAAATAAAACCTGGTACCACAGGCCAACAAACACAGGGGGACAAAGCAGAGTGTGTGGGAGCCCTTCCCCAAAATATATGCCTCCAGGAGCAGAGAGGCTGGCCAGCCTTGCTCCATCAGTCTTGCTTGCCATGGCTGAATGCTCTCCCACATGCAAATACCTGCCGTAGCAAAGCATGATGAGCTAAGCTGCATTTCTATCAAGTACATTACGCAGCCGTCAGGAGTCTTAAAACCCCACCGTCACCATCAATCCAGCTCTGGGGAGGAAAGCCATGCCGGTGCAGAGCTGTGCCGTTAGCCCTCCTCGGTGTTGTTAAAGCAGTGATGTGAGACTAGGAGTGCTCCTGCCCGGTGCCACCAGCCCACCGGTGTCGGGCTCTGTACGTAACAGTGTGCGTCTGTCACTGCCTTTCCAGGCTACAACAACGTTTGGTAGCTGTACCCATCGATTCTCTGATTGTTGGAGGAATTAAAATCCTGTGATAACCCCCGAGCTGTGAGCATTTTACTGCTGCATGAATAGTTAAGGGCTTGGGTGGACTGAGCAGAAGAGGCAGCCTACAGCTGCCAAATCCCTTCACTGAAATTTTTCCCTGCCTTCTCTAGCGACGTTTGGTTTTCTCCTCATCTTCAAAGCCCTCCACAGCCTTGCGGTCAGCATCTTGGCGTCCGTCCTCGCGTAGTGCCCATGGGGTCTGCTGCACCACTTGGCATTACTGTGCTCGCCGGCGGCCCTCACCCTGCAGCTCCACAGCGGTGCTACGGGAGCAGGCAGGTGGACAAGGCCACGGAGTCTCCTACACGGTCTCCCTGGTCTCTGCCAGTGGTGGCGATGGAGGAGGATCCCTTGCGTATGAACCCTCTGTAGCTGCGCAAGCAGAGCCCATGTGAAGAGAGGATGGGTGAAGGAGGCTTCAGTGCTTCTGTTTCCGATATAGATATTGGTAGTGTTGGCTCCAGGCAACATAATGTTGCTCCTGGGCCCTGCCTTCTCCTCAGCCTTACCAAAAGGTGTCTCAATTTGAACGCTGGTTTGTTTTCAGTGGCTGCTTTGTCCTCTGTCCCTGGATGTGGCTTTTGGTCAACTATGAATTGAAGGGGAATGATGGAGGGCTAAATGCCTACGAGTGCTGGTCCCTGGGAGGTGCTTGGCATCTCTTGTCCTTGCAAACTGACTCCAGCTTGCTCAGAACATTGGGGTAGAAGATGAAGGAGCGATTGAGCACTTACCTCCTGCAACCATGTTTTCAAATTAGATGTCTGAAGACAGGCTCCCTGTACCTGTAGTTAGGCACCAAGGAAAGGTGGCTTTGTTTCAGGTGAGCTTGATGTCCCCTGGTGTCACTAGTGACACTATCAGAGAATCAGTACTAGTCACTTTTACTTAGATATTTTCCAATATATAGATTAAATATACAACTTTAGATTTCAGGAATTCTGGTCATTTTCTACAGTTTATCTCATAAGTAGAAAGGAAAAGGTCTTGCTGCTGACTTGGACAAGCCAAAGAAATTTGCCATTTTTTGCATTGCAGCCTGTGATTTCCTGGCAGGTATGAAAGTTGGCTCCTAAGAAAGTCCTGCAAAGGGAAAAGCACTGAAGGAAAACCATCAGAGGCTGATGAAACAACTAAACGGCATGACACGCAAAGACCTGGGCTGCAATACGGCAAATGCTGGTGTTTGGAAGGAGCCTTAGCTGTGTGCCTGGGCAGGAGCTGGGAAAGGCAGGGGTTGCATGGTTGGGCAACTCAACAAGCTTTACCTTTTAATTTTTAATCATCATTTGCGTTTTTAACAAGCTCGGTGGGGCTTGGCTTGTTGGTTTCCCTTCTCCCAGCGCATCCAGATGAGAAGCCCAAACCTAATCGCGGGGTTGCCATCGCCCCCATGATTCAGAAACTCTCAGCCTCAGAGCAGAGGCGACCGTGTCACTTTTGTTCATACCTTTAGTGCAAGCACAATTATATGGAGTTAAATTCTGCTTAAATCAATTTTGCCCTATAAATAAAAGCTACGTGCAAAGCTAACTGCTTTGCAGCGTGTATTTAAGCAGCTAAATGGTATTCAAAAGCAATGTAAAGGCTTGTATACCCGTGATCTCGTTAGTGCAGGTTTTCTAATCTAGAAGCAATGTATAAAGAAGATAAATGTTATAGCTGTCTTTGCCTCTTTTGATTTCCTTCTCTGGCAGAACAGTTAGTCTGTGGTCCTAACTGAGCTGTCAGCCTGCTTTGATTTTTTTCTTGCATGCCTGCTACTGTTTTAGGCAGGGAGTCGGCACCGTAGCTCCTCCGGGGCAAGAGGTCTGAGTTCAGACGTGATCTGGCAATAGCCTGGGGTTTTGCAGCTTGGGGAAGGAGCTATGCATTCGGTCCTTTTTTTTTTAAGGTGAATGTGGAGATGTTATATACAGTCTTCCTTCTTCCCTTCTGCAAAAAGCTGTAGAAAAGCTCTACTGAAAGATGCAGACGTACATCGGACACACAGTCACCACATTATATGTATTAAAAGGTACGTTTTTGTCTGAGGAGTTGAAAAACAAGAGGAATAGCCTGGCAGGGCTCTGCAGCTACGAAGCACCAGCGGAAGCCCTTGCCACCTCAAGCAACTTAAAAAAACTCCCCAAATTCTGTCTTCTTTTGTGGGGGTTGGACAGTGGGGAAAATCTGGCTGCCTTTCACAGCTCATTGGCACAGCTTTCACCCTTGCCAGCCTTTCTCCATGGGCAAAATGTACCATCCTGCACCCCTTTTTGGCAGGCGGCAGGGTGATGCGGTGACAGGGGGGACTTGCTTTCAGTCGCTGGTGTCAGCAGGTGCCTCCGGGCAGGGCTGGGGGCTGGCAGCCAAAGCGTGGCCAGTGGTCAGCCTTTGACTGGCATCATGCACCTTTCCACGCAGCCGGTGCCTCCAGTGTAATATGCCACTGTCTGTCAAAATGAAAAATAGCTGCAGTACTGCTCGGCGGTGACAACCTGCCCTGTCTTCTCCTTCCCTTAATGGGGTGTTGAGAGACAAGGAAAAAATGATTTTATGAAGCTGGTGAAAAGCAAAAAAAAAAAAATTGTAGCTGCTGGGACAATCTCTGTCTTGCTAATTCCATCTCTGAAAAATTAGAAGATGTATTAAAAAGTGATTTCTGTGAGAGAAGGAGATTGTCTGTAGCCGCAGACTCTGATTGCCACAAAGTCTGCAATGTACTTATTTTATTTCCATCCAGGAAAAGCTGTGGATGAGCTCCCTGCCTGCATGACAGCATCCTCAGTTTTCTGCAGTGCCAAGGAAGTTGGGGGGTGCCACCGACTGGAGGTCCCTAAACTGAAGCAGCTTAAGGGACACGAGTTTTTTGGCATTGTCAGAAAACTCAACTGCTAGATGCTTTTAGGCCATCTCAAATTAGGGACCTGCTTTATGAGATTTTTACTTCCAGTCCCACTTTGCCTTGCTTTTCCATTTGTAAATAAGACCACTAATACCCTTATCAGCAGAGGGATTTAGCGAAGATAAACAGATTTGTTTTTAATTCCTTCAGAAATCACGCCAGAAGTACAGACAATAAACAGGAAGTATTTGGAGACTCAGCACAGAAGCAAACCAGGATTTAATAGGCACCACAGAGACTCTGGGGGACAGATCACAGCTTGGAAAGACAGGCGGGGAAGGGCACGGCTGATTTAGGAAAGCTAAGCAGAGAAAACAGGGGTTAAATTTTGCAGCAAATACCAAGAAAGGCTGTTCTTCATCTGATGTTTGGGAGGAAGAGAGAGGAAGATTTATTGAATGAATTTGGAGATGGATAGAGATGGAAAAGAGGAGGGTGTCAAGAGGAGGGTTGTTACAGCCCACTCAATCAGAAGGGAGATTTTGGGAAGGTACCACGTAAGCAGCCGCTCAGCAGGCACCTGCTGGTAATGAAGGACTTCACCTACCCCCTGCCCACAAGGGGACAGTCCCCGAGAGGGGTACAGGCTTGTTGTGCCTGGGGACACCAGGGATGTACAGCAGAAAAGGCTCCAAAAGCACTGGTGGGTGCCACTCTGGAGCCAGCAGCTGGATGGTGCTGTCCAAGGGCAAACTGTGCCCCTTGGTGTATTTGCCATGGGGAGGTCTCCTCTGTTGTTCATAGCTTGGTGAAGCATCAGATGGAGAAGCGCAGCGCGCTGGAGAGCCGCTCTTTCATTAATACATTAGATGAGGGAGTTCAGAGATGGTCGGCAGGAGTGACAGCTTATACAGCGAGGCTCTCCCCTGAGCAGAAGGGTTTGGGACTGCTGAATGTGGATTTTGGCAGACATGAGGACGTGGTAAGTCGTCTGTTCTGTGTTAAATTCTGTTAAAACACTGAGCATCGGCTGCCCTTCACATCCACTGGAAATAAAGCAAGAAAAACCTGGGGTAACTGGCAGCAAAGCACATCCACAGCTACTGTGCCAAGACAATAATTTCTGACTGTAAAGATAGTTCTGTGCTGAAATAAGTTGCCTAGAGAAGATACTGCACCAGAGGCTCAGCAGGGCAGAGCCTGTCAGGATACGTCCACCCACGCAGGCCAAGGGTGGACCAGGAAACCACCTGCAGTCCTTCTCAGACCCACATTTCCATCATGCTGTGAAAATTATGGACATTTTTAAAGAGTCTCAGGAAGAACTGTCAGTCTCATGACAGCACACCAGTTGGAGAACATACAGAAAATAAAATCTGGGTGCTAAGAGTAAGATAAATAGTGGACATGTACCATTTGCTGGGCTACCCACCCTCATAGAGTTACAGGCCACATCGTCACAGCTGAAGGAGAGGGCACAATTTAGGTTACTTTTTACTGGGGTGCTAGGGAGTGGACTGAACCTGAAATATTAAAATATGCATTGAAAAAATATGACTATTTGTAAACTGAGGAGTGACTTGGATGGAAAACGTTCTTTGATTTATAGAGATGGCAGTCTAAAAACGCCCAGCTTCAGAAATATTTTAAATGACTTAAATACGATAAAAATATGTAAATGTGAAGTCAAATTAAGAAAATAAAATTCTGTTGGGAAATGCATAGGGAAGCAGGGACATCCAAAGTAATTACTGGAAGGCTGTACCCATTTTGGGGGTGGAAGGTACACACCCAAATGATGCTGACAGGTTGGAAAGGGTTTGGAGAGGACCTGACAGCTTGCCGTCAGTTCCTGACCTTTTTTCTGAGGTCAGAAAGACTTGTCTCCCTCTGAGGGATGTAAAGAAGTTCAACCTACTTATTTTAAGAAAGGCAAGGTTAAGATCATCACTGTCCTCAAAGATCTACAAAGGGAAATGTTCTTGGTAGCTGCAAGTTCTTTGATCGGGCAGACAAAGACAAAACAAAACACAGTGGACAGGAGCTAAAGCTAGACAAATTCAGTCTGAAAGGTTCTCCTTTTTAAGAGTAAGTGGCATTTTTTCCCTAAACTGTGGAACGATTTAACAGGGGAACGAGAGCCATCAAGGGTTTGTTTAAAAGACATGTTGCAGTGCTTTAGCTGGTTACCTGAAGGCTGTGCTGTACGAGAGGTCAGGCGAGACGATTGTGTGGTCCAATCTAGTCTGTGGATCATGATTTTATGTCATCTATGCTGTTACTGTGATTAAAGCGTGACAGGAGCGGTTAACCTGAAGATGTCTGCCCTGTCACTGGAGGTCTCCAGTGAGCAGACATCTGGTGTTTGAGAGCGAAGAGGTAAAGTGCAAGATGCCCCACGCAAACGAATTGCAATGGTATTAATTGCACAGTCCTTCCAGGGCTTTTGAAGGCAGGGATTGCTGAAGGAGCCAAGAGAGGTGGCTGCTAGCTCACTAGCGACCCCGTGAAGCTCCCACCTGTGTCTCGCTTGGTAAAAGAAACTTTGTGGGCTATTGCCGCAGGCCTCCTGTGGCTTTGTTTCAGCTGGCTGTCCCTCCCTGCCAGAGCTCTTCTTAATTTTCAAGCAACAACAACAACAACAAAAAAGGGTGCTCCATCTGAGGGAGGTCAAGAGAGCAACAAGTTTATGAAAAGGGCAGGACTCAAATTAATAAATGCGGGTGGGACAGAGATGGTGAGGTGCATTTGTCTTTCACATCTAGTCACCCATGTTAATCTGTTCTAATTGCATTAGAGGGAATGAACGGGCAACAGAGCTGATGTTTGCTGAGGCTGGTGTTTGTAGCAGCTCTGGGCATCTGCTGGGAGCTTGCACCAGGTCAGAGGGAAAGATACCTCTCTCAAGCGAAGGTAGACTCCTTATATGTACCTATGTGTCTACATTAGATTAGTGACAGGATATGTACATATACATACATATGCATAAATGCTCTCAGGAAAGACATCTTAGCTTAAAAGTTTGCAGCTGATGAACGTAATACCCCTTCACTCCAAACTTAGGTGAGACCCACACTTCCCATGCTGAAAAACAAGCTTTTAATTTCTCTTTTGCTCCTCTTGCATGTTGAAAGCAATGTTTTCCCAGGAGATAACATTCATCACGCCCTCCGTAATGTGCTGACTCTTTCATACTGATCTTCTCCGGCAAAGCTCTTGAGCAACAAATTGTGTCTTGTCAACGGAGGCTTCAGTACAGGTTGGAGTCTGTAAGTCTCACTACAGACAAGCTTTGCTGAGGCGAGGAGAGCAGGATCTGGTCTTGGAGCTGAACATCATGTAGAATTGATCTTTGTTGCATTTCAGTCTATTTAAACTTGTTGATATTTTTCTCCCAACTCCATGGTTTTGCTACATGCAAATCAGCAGCAATGGGGAGGTAAAAATCCCTGTCTGAAGCTTGCTCATGCCATCGCTGTACCTTATGTGTATCCAAAGGGGATAGCTTGTTTTAATGATGTCTCCAACCCCTTTTGGCTTGTGCACGTCTGCAGCGGCATCCATGGGTGGGGAGGAGTGGAGAAGAGCAACACGGGAGCACAGAGACCTCGTGTGCATGTCCTCTTGCTCCAACAGCAGCAAGGAGTTTGCATTTTTTAACCGATTCCCTCATTACCTCCTGTCTCACTTCCCTGGCTTGTTTTCAGTTCCTAGGTACGGTGCGAGCTGCCCATTGGCAGAGCGCCGAGGGGCGGGCAGGGAGGGTGATGCCACTGCTGGGGATGCAGCCCCAGGTCCCAGCTGGTACCCTTCAGGTGACGGTGCCAGCTCGGTGTACCAGGTGGCACCGGAGAGAAAGCCAAATGGCAAACACTCACCTGCCGGAGTGAGGGGGGGGCCACTGTGGGAAGCCGCACAGGCAGGGCTTGCTTCTGTTCACTCTTTGCAGACAATTTGCAAGGAAGTATCGGCAGTCTCCTCATCCCTGTGGGCCTGGCAGAAGTGTTTTCGCACTCCAGGGGTTTCCCCATCCTCTCCACAGATGGTCTGGTGCCCCACGGGCTGGTGTTGTGCGTGTCCCTGGCAGGGCTGTCCATGGCAGAGGCTACCGGGGAGAGAGCCCGGCGGCTGCCTGGGATGTGATGTATCTGCTCTGGAAGGGTTTTGCTTAGGCCTGTCAAAAAGGGTGTTGTTTCCTCCTGGCTGTCATGGATTGTAAAGGGTGAACGTGCAAGTGCTCTGTCGGGTATTAAAAAAAATACAAAAACCCCATGATCTGGTCAGCAAAGGCCTGTGAGATTGGTTTAAAAAAAGGTTGTTTTATCCTTTTGTGATAACTTTTGCATTCTTTGCATTGAACCATCTGGGGTTTGAGTGGGTAGTGACCGGCTGAAATTTCTCCAAAACAAGCACCTTGAGCTGCAGCTTTCTGGGTCCCCCTTCAAAGGAGAAGATGCTGGGAAACCAGGCAACTCCAAAGCCTTGGCTCTTGGGTTGGGTTTGGGTCACGGGTGGGTCAGGGTTCATCCCGGGGTGGCCCAGACACACTGACCTAGGTACAAAGGGTGAGGTTTAATGAAACGTGCTGGGTGAAGGGCTTGTCCTGGCCTCATCTTTCCCCGGTCCTCCCTCGCTCCCATCTGCTGCTCCCTTTCCCGGTCGCCTTCCCAGTCCACCCTCTGGTCCCACAGAAAAGCAACAGCCTTTTCTTTCTGGGAGGAGCTGGTTGGCAGCATCTGCAGGCTGCAGCGGTGTGTGGAAAGCTGCTTTTTAAGATACGCCCCCTCCCCTCCCAGGGCAGTTGGGGAAGCAAGGGGCCTGCATCCATCTCCTTTTCCCCATTATCTAAACCCAGCTCTGTTTTAAGGGGTCCCAAATTTTGGCTGGCCCAAGTATGGGGCAAGTGGGATGCTGTTGGCGCTACCGCCCAGTGGGGGGAGGAGAAGCAAACCAGGTGCCCTGAGCAGGATGCTGCAGCCTCCTGAGGGGTTGTGGCTGTCCCTACTAATAGATTTATTGCTTGCTGTGTTGTTTTCCAGGTTATTGGGGTTTTTGTAAATTTTTTTTTCCACTTTTCCCCACTTAACTTTTCGACCTTCCTTCTGCCAGTGGATTTTGAAAATATACTTGCAGTCTTCCAGGCCTCATCCCAAGGGAAGTGCTAAATGGGAATTAACAATTAACATCTATTTCCGAGCCCCCGAAAAAAAAGTGTTGACACTCTTCCTGCTGTTAGGCGCCAAACAATAGGCGCTGAGCTGTCATTACTTACCTCGTGCACGCTAATTAGTCTCATACATGTGGCTGGGAGTGTACACACACTGGGTGGCCATCCCCATGTGCCTGCTCTGCTTGGTGCCGCTTCTCCCGAGGTGAGGGTTGGGGACCTCTTTCCACAGCGCCTCTGTGCTGGTAAAGGATGAACCTTAAGGGCAGCGCATCCTTGAGGGCGGGCGTGCTGAGGAAGGATGGGCGCAGACTGGCGCAGCTCAGCGAGCAGCAGAACTCACACCCCGAGCACGGAGAAACGCTTTTAGTTTAAATACACAGGCTCTTTAAAGTCAGAGGAGAACTCTCGGAGAGCGACAGCATAGCCCAGCCTGCCTGGGCTTTAACCTGCCTAATTTAAGAGGGCAGCGCAGCTCGCTCTTGCAAGAAGAGGAATTTAGAGCGGGATTTCCCCACAGGGAGAGGTATCCTTGCAGAAACCTCTTCTCTCCTTTTGGTGCTTTTTTTCGGGATTTCAATGGCACTACATCCTACTGAGTCCTGCAGGTGTGTTTTATCTCCCGAGGTAATGCTGCTCAGTAGGAAATTGCCTATAAAATGCCCATCCTTTGAGCATGCAATCTGGGGACTTGACTTTTTTTTGGGGGTGGGGTGGTCTCATTTCCTCAACATATTTGTTTAACATTAAGGTGTTGGAAATATATATTTATGAGAAAGCAGCCATCAGATAGTCAGTAAAATCCCTGATGGTCTCTCCCAGTTTTAAACAGAAAGTGTTGCTCTGTGCATATCGAAGCCAACACAAATCTGCGCAAACAATTGTTAAGTCATTAGCAAAGGCTGCAAACGCCAGTAGTCCTAATATTAAGCCTTCTGGTGCTCTCCCTGGAATCGTCTGACTTGATTGCATCCTGTTACACTTGCAATCTGCTTTCTGATATTGGCAGATAGGCTGGCAGCCGTTTAGATTCTTACTTAGAAAAATCTGAGAGTGCTTGTGTTGGGTCATTTTTTAATTTTTCTGGCTTTTTTTCCTGCTCTGACAAGAACATCATGGTTCCCAAAGTGCAGCCTGAGGAAGGGCTTGAACTCCCACGGGGCCAAGCACTGGCAGCCCAATTTTGGGCTGGTATAGCCCACAGCAAGGACAGCCGGGAGGGAGGGTGAGTCTTGCTGTGTGCAGGGGACATCAGCCTGCTGCTCCCACCTGCCTCCTCATCCTCATCCTCTGTCCCTGTGCCTTATCGGGTTTGTCTTCCAAGGAGATGTGAGAGAAGGTGATACCAGCATCCTGCAGCCCGGGGAGGCGCAAGCCTTTTTTGGGTGGTTTCCTGGCCCAAGGGGACAGCACGAGGGACATGGGTGGATCTTGCTCTCATGGAGCTGCTATTTGGGTCAGGCACGAGGATAAACTTAACTTTTCTGGTGAAAGAGAGGTGAAGAGAAGGTGATGTTCTAACATGAACAGGGAGGTTGCTCGTCCTCAAACTCTTCAGCTCCCCCTCTCAACACAAAACAAGGAGGAGCGGGGAGAGCCCCCTCTTCCTGCCAGCCCCTCCTGCAGCCCTTTGTTCAACCCTGGACCTCGGTGGCACAACCCAGCGCTGTGGAGTGTCACGGACGGGGCACCTCCCGAGCCTCCCACCCTCCTCCCCATCCCCTCTGGCTTCCGAGGGCAGCATGCATGAAACGCTGTTTGCTGGAGATGCCAGGCAGTGCCGGCCCCCAGGGCTGCCATTCAGCCTCATGAAAGATTTCCCTTTGCAAACCTTTCCCAGTCGCCCAAGATGTGAAGCTGCTAGCTGCTGCCGGCGCTGCTTGGCACCTGCCTTTTTGGCATCCGCAGGTGTGAAACGCTGCCGGGGGTGTCAGCTACTGAAGCAGCCTGAGGTAGCATTAAGCATTAATTCATTTATGCCATTTAACTATAGGCAACGCAGTTTAAAATGTTTTAAAATGTGCAGGGACATAAATTCACCCACCCAGGTTAGGGGTGGACCTGCTGCAAAGCAGATCTGAGGAGAAGGATCCGAGGGTCCTGGTAGACAGTAAATTATCCATGAGCCAGCAATATGCCCTTGTTGCCAGGAAGGCCAATGGAATCCTGGGCTGCATAGGGAAGAGTGTGGCCAGTAGGTCNTCTCTAGAGGTCCCTTCCAACTCTGAAAATTCCGTGATTCTGTGATACTTGTGTATAAGTCTCTCTCTCTCTCTCTCATTTGCACAGCTATGAAGATGTCAGGATGTTTCCTACAGGATTTGGCTGGGATGCTGACCCCGAGGCTAGCTTTTGCATCCCTTTGCAGGAGGGATCTGCAGACGTGGGCCACCTTCATGCAAATGCCATCTTCCTGGGTCCTGGACTCCAGGTTTTGGAAAACCTTGTCCTGAGGGAATATTTTCTGATTTTTGATCACGGCTTCATGATGTGGTGAACTGTAACCACCTCCTCTGAAAATATCTTGTCAGTGTGCAAACCCTGGCATAACTATCTGTGTACAAATCATTAACCTAGTGTGAGGAAAATAATTTGCCCAGCTAAGTTTAGCTCCTTGGTGTTACTCTACACAACAAAATCTATATAAGCAAATGAAACCTGACAACCCCACTTTTGTCTGTAATGAACCACAGTAATGCTATTGACTGCCTCCTGAGAGAGGCTGCATACATCCCCAGTCAAGGAGAACCATTGGATGTGCCTAACTCCTGCTCTAGGACTTGAGGCATGCTTTGGCGAGCAGTTTCCTCAGTGGAAGACTTTTGTTGGGGGAAGCTGGGAAGCCACCAGAGGCAGATACACCCCTGTGTGGTGGCACATCCTTTGGCCAGCTTCTCACCAACATGTGAAAACTGTCCTCCCTCACTCCTTCAGCTCTATGCACCAGAGATGGATGTGGCCTGGGGGCTGGTCCCCATGTGCATGGTGGGACAGAGGACTGCTGGGTGATGTGGGGGCCATTTGGTTTAATCTCATCTGCCTAAAGTGGTCTCAAGGGAGGCTGAAAGAACAAACCAAGCCTGGGCTTGCCTGATGGCCATACTCCCAGGGAGACACCCACTGAAAATCCTCAGGAAGGTGTAGAAAGCCTAGGAGAACTGAAGGGTGCTTCGGTAGATGCTCTGAGATGCTCCAGGAGCAAAGTCAGGACCAGCAGTTGGACACCAGGCTGATGACTTCAAAATACAACCTCAACATGCTCTTCCTCAAGCAACCCACAAATCTCCCGTGGGGTAAGCCTCTTCATCTCCCTGTTACACAGAAACATGAGAAGTAGGCTTGATCTTTCAGCTTAAGAAAAATCAGTCGACGTGGCATGGGACAAGGAGGCCGGTGCTCCCTGGAAGCAGCAGAGACCCCCTATCTTCACATGGATGGGACTATGTTGCTTTAGCCCAAAGCAGAAGCTGGCACGAGATGCAGCATCCCCTGCCCCATGTGCTCTCATACCAAGAAGTCTAGCCATTGGTGACGTCGAGGAAGAAACGCTTGCTATTTTTAGGAAGGCTGTTATTTGCAGCGTAGGGAGGGGAAACCGGAAAGGAAAAGGAAAATCTGCAGAAGTTAGATGACTTTCCTCCAGGAAAGCAGCAAAGAACAACACCACCTGGGAAAGAGGCAGCAAAACCCCCTGTGCTGTCAAGACTGTGGCATCCCAGTGCCAGCAGGAGAGGTGTGAGCCCGTGCATGTGCTCCAAGAAGGGGGTCCCTTTCCTTACACCAACTGCCCTCCCCTAGTTTTGCACCCCCTTGCTCAAGGACACCAGCAATGACAGCAGTGCCTGCTTGCCCTCCCTACAGCAGCTCTTTTGGGAGGAGAAGGTGGTGACGGAGCCATCAGGAGGAAAGGGTTGCATGCTCAGGGCCTTGGCAATGGGGAACCTGAAGGGAGCTCAAGCAAGAACAATGTATATGTAGATGTATATAAACATATGTGTGTATATGTGTGCATGGTTTTAGCTGGAACAATGAGCTTGGGGGCTTGCCACCTGGAGCACCCCTCAGCATTTCCCTTGCCCTGCTCCCTGGTCTTCCTTCCCCTGCCCTGCAAGGAATCAGACCAAAACAGCAGCTTCTGCACCTGTCTCCCCACTCCTTTCCCATCATCTCCTGCTTTTGCTGGGAGGAGGGGGTGTGGTGGCGGTGCTCTCCCTGCTGCAGCTGAGCTTCCAGCTGTGCAGGCAGGTGTGGGGTCTTCACACCTGAGGCTAGGTTTGTTCCTCACAGCATCTGTTTGGGAAGGAAGTGGCTCCTGCCACAGACATGGATCTGCCTCCCAGAGGGAAGGGGCTTTGTCTCCCTGCTGGCTCCCCTCCGAGGAGGTGAGACCTCTGGAGAATCACAAAACCCTGTCAAGGAAATGAATCCCCTGCGCAGAGACAGGGCAGGGGAGGGTGGCTGGACCAAGCCCTCCCAGGAAGGCATGGGATGGAGAGGGGGTGGCATGGGCATGGGGTGCAGGCAGCCCTGCGCTCGGGGCCCACTGATGACGACACGAGGATTTGGATCATTTTGTGGTACCCTTTTTTGGTAAAGATGTTCATTTTACTGGAGAAAAATTATTTCCTGGAGGAAAATTATTGCCAGGGTGAGTATCCCATTGCCACCACAGCCAGTTAAGGTCTAGTCCTGTAGTTCTGCTGACAGCCGCCAGATCTTTGTCTGAGCTTGGAGAACAGCGTAAAGCCACTTGCCTGCCCTGAGGGGAAGCCCCTCTCCCTCCTCTGGGTGACAGGTTTGTGACATGTGCCTTGAGGACGTTCAATTTCTCGGAAGTCACAAACGGCACTCAGTGCCAATAGCTGCCAAATCACGCATGGTTTCTGTGGGTATACGTATGACTGCATAGGCAGTCACAGAAACATATACCTACATGCATATATATATACACACACACATATGCATGTATACAGCATACACACCCAAAACATTTATCAGCAAACAGGGACTGATACAGTGACACAGAGATGAAACGGGCCACGTTCCCCACTGTCCCTGGCTCCCTCCCTGGGGAGTTTAGGGTGGTTTCCTCCCATCTGTGGGTGCAGGGGTTTGGTAGCTCTGCCGTTGGCACTGGCTGCTTCCCATGGTGCGTGGCTGCCACTTCTCTGAGTCAGTGCAGGTGGCAGATGATTCATCTCTTGTGTCGGTACAATGCTCATCTGCACAGTCTCAGGTTAAATGTTTTTGGGGTTTTTTTTTTCAGTGCCCAGGTGATTCATTTCCTCGTGCCAATGCTTCAAAAGCTTCAGTCCCAGGGGCACTGTCTTCTGTGGTCGGTCTTCTAGGAAAATCACGCCACCACTTCCCTCCCTCCCTGCTGAGCAGCACCGTCTGGGCTTTTTGCACTCTTTGCTTCTTATTTACTTACGGTTGGGTTTATGTGGCATCCAGATAGTATTAGCTATCTACGAGTGACAGTTTTCCTTGCTATCTTATCCGTAATATTTTAGGAGGGCAGTGATTACCATAGCGTCTTCCAGTCTCACTCCTGCAGGACTTGGCTGAAGGTGGTGAGATGGTTTGCCTGAAAATGTCTCACACTAGCAGAAGAGTCTTGCCAGATGCCTCCCCCTGGAGCGAGTGGGCACATTACCCCCAAAGGAAACCAAAACAGCTGCCTAGAGTGACAAAGCAGACACCGAGCTTTTAGGAGCACAAAGGTGAAACTCTTTCAGCTGCCAGCAATAAAGCTAGTCAGATATTGGTCCTCTGCTGTACTTGTTGTGATGAGGTGACGAGAAAGAGCTGCTGGAGATAATGAGGGTGGGGGGCATGAGGGCTTTAAACTGGGTGTTTGCAAGCATCAGCTGGGATGATGGGAGATGGGCAGGTGAACATCAAAGAGCCATGAGATTGTTCTAGAGAGTGAGAGGACTTTGAAGGTAGAGATATACCCAGAGGAAGGAAACATTCAGGAAATATCCTTTGTTCCAGGAAGGGAATGTACCTGTGGATGTGGGGAATGGAGGGGGAAGTCCAGCCCCCAGCATGGATGCAGCAGAGACCATGTGAGTTTGTGGCTTAGATTTTGGCTTTAGCATTTCTTGAAAAATAGTAATAGTTTCTCAGAATGCTTTAGCAGGTGCAAAATGTGTCCTTGCTGCAGGTACTTTTTCACTGCTTGTGGATGTCCTTTCTGAAGAGGGCTGTAAAAAGCCTGCCTTTCTAATTGAATGTGTGTGTGTAGACAGAGAAGGTGCAATCTAAGATAATTAATGCTAATTAATTATTACATGGTCAAATGAGCAGGAAATGCACATGGAAACTTGAAAAAAATTAATTATATGAAAATAGGATAATTGCTTGTGTGTTCAGATACACATTTATCTGAATGAGTGTATACTCAGCATTTTAAAAAGGGTTACTATAGAAAAAAAAAGCTGTGAAGAGAAAACATTTCCTAAAATACTCCCTACTGCATATTAAAAAACACAAAGCTAGCAAAAATTAGATGAAGAAAAAGAGGCTAGTTTCAGTATCACTCGCCTTCAAAGGGGAAAATATTGACATCGCACAGCCTACTGCACTCTCACCATACAAATACACCTGGCCTGTGAATTTAGTCACTGTTAAAACAACCCAGAAAGGGCTAAATTTTACTAATTGTCCTCACAGTGTGCAGTGTTTTGTTTTGCAAGCCATTGCAGTGAGGCTGGAGAAAGCAAGGTGAGAAGGCTGGCAGGTGAGTGACCAAAACCCGTGGGATGGGAGAGTGCAGAGGCAAACTGATGGTTTTTACGTCTGCCACAACTTGGCCCGAATAACCATTACAGCTGCATGCAGGCAGAAGCTGATTTCCTTACAAATATAAAAATACTTGCTTAGAAAGTTTCCAGAGCTATCAGGATCCAGGTTTTCTTCCCATATGGTTTTTTCCCTGTTGTCTCCCCGGCCATAGTGCGTGATGAAATGTTCCTCCGCAGCAGCCGAGGCAGAGCTTGTCGCTGGTGGAGGAAGGGGGAGACGACAACTGAGTCCTGGGAAACTCTGGGGTTCCTCAAACCGACCTGTGGGGTTCATCTCCCTGGTTTCCACATGCTATTGTGCATTGGGCGTACGGTGTTGCGTTGCTAAGCAGGGGCACCACCTCCTTCAAGCACTACCTCCAGAGTTAGTGGTGGGATGTGTGGGACAGTCCATCATGGAAAACGCAGGAATATATCTGCTCAGGGAGCCTGAGATGGGGGAGGCAACAGCACCGGAGAAACAAATTTCAGTTCCTGTGAGAAAGATTTAAAATATAGAACTTTATAGCCAAAATTTTTCACTTTCTGCCTCCTCCTCATCTAAGGATTCTGACTTTAGATGCTTTAATGAAGAAGCAAGCTTGCCAAACGTTTACCAAAAAATTGCTTAGTGAAAAATCTAATTTTATCCTAAAACTATGTTTGATCCAGAAATTCATCCTAACCCTTGTCTGAAGACTTTCAGTGCCAAGACACATGTGTTTATCTGCTTACACCTTTCCTCTGAGGAGCAAATGGGAGGAAGATGAACAGAGCTTGGACCTTTCTCCAAGGAAGAGCACCACAGTTCACTGTTGATGTGCCTCAGTACAGACTTTCTATCACCTTTAGGGAAAAAGGAGGAAAGACAGAGGAGCTATCCTTGGAAATGGATAATGGTCTGAGTGTTTCCTGAGACCTGCTCTTGCACAGAGGGCTGGAGGACAAGCTCAGCACTGCACCTAAAAGCATAATCAAGTCCTTGGAAGTATGTAACAGCTAAATTCTCATCTCTGAAAGGCAGCAGCAACACTGATTTGGGATTCATCGAATATTTTATCCAGGCATAGGCATCAGGTCGACCTCCAGGAAGCGGGTGGATGAAAGCGTGAGGGGGAGTGTGTGATTTGTATTAAATGAGAAATAATCAGTTAAGCCAACAGCAGTTCCATGGAGCCACAGCAGACCATTTCCAGTAATTGATTTTTTGGGAGCCCTGTGGATAGACCTTTTCTTTTTTTTTTGTGTAATGGAGCTGTCCCCCGATGATTAACTAAGTAATTCCTCTAGCAATTACATCCTCTCCAAAATGACAGTTTCATGGCTTAGAAGGTACCAGCAGCAGCTCTGATCTCTACGCCCATGTGGTTTACCCCCCTGGGCCAGTCCCACCTGCCCCTCCAACATCGCCATCCCTCTTAGACCTGGCTGCCTCCCATGCTCCAGTCCCACGCTCCGTCCTCCGAGCTGACCGCTTGCACATGAGAACCTTGTTGCAACATCTGTAAATGTGATACAAAGACAGGGCAAATGGTTCCTGCCCTGGCCCTAGCACAAGGGCCGTGCTTGGTCTCTTGCTGGCTGCTAAGCCCACGGGGCAGGGAGGGAGGTGCCAGCAGATGAGGGGTTGGCCACTGGGCGCAGGAGTTGGGGTGCAGGCATCTCTTTTCTCACCCAGGACCTCGACATTTGCTGATGCTGGGGACCCAGCAATGCTGTGTGGTAGCTCAGGCAGGAGCAACTTGTCTTCTCTCAGCAGCTGTAAGGTCGTGCGTGCTTGCAGTTGGAGGTGCAACAACTCGTGGAGGAAGGGTCTCTAACAGCGTACAGCACAAATGGGTTGTCTGGATGTCAATGTTGTAACGCTGCCCATCCTGCTCTGTTTCAAGATGCATTTTGGGCATACCTAGGAGGTAGCAGACAGATTTCTTCTATTTGCTTTAAAATTGCCTCCTGAACTCTAATACAGTTAGCGGAGCATGATTAACCACTTTCATCCTTGAGTGGGAGCTGCACAAGCACAGCTTTTCCCAGAAGAAAGCTGTAAACTTGAGGGTCTACGATGAAGACAAGTCCTTATGGCCACTGGCCAACAGCAAATGATTACAAACTAGCAGGGCACCCACTTCCTTCAGCTTCATATAAACCGGATAATTATCCTTTGGCTTTGATGCTGGTATCATCAGTGCAGCGTTGGCTTGTCAAGTTGGCAGGAGCCCACGCAGTCTTAGTAACAGGAAGTTTCTTCTGCGAATGCTTAAGAAGACTTTAATAATTATTTATTGAATAGGTCGGATGAGAGCCAGGACATAGCAGAAACACAAGGAGTTTCCCAGGAGGCTTTCCAAAGTCTTTGAGATACTAGCAGGTCCAGCTGTAAAGTTATTAAAAGGAAAGAAAGTCTTCTCTGAAGAGCTTTGGGCTATTTTTCTTGCTCTCCTTCCCTCCCTCATTTACCTGGCCAAATCTCTTCAATCTGCCTTTATTTAGTAAAGTTGAGGAAACCATTTTCTTTTATAAACTGAATCCTTCCCGAGCGATCTTGGTTGAAGAGATAGAAGGAAAGAATACAAATCACAGCTCCAAATTTATTCCTAACAAAGGGAGCTGTTGCTGCTAGTCCCGAGACAAACAGATAAGTCCACTAATTATAGATAAGTGCTTTTGTTTGATCTGTATAACAATTTCTGCATTTTCAGGTAATTTCCCTTAGGTGTTCACAAGCAGGTGGGAAGCTGTTCTTATATAGGCTGTATTTTAATATATTTTCAATTGACTTCTTGATGAGCAAACAAACAACTTTCTTCCATTTTTAGGAATAAACCTGTTCCTGAGACTTCGTATGAGCTGAAGTTATGATTGGTTTTTAATATTGTACTTTCTAACTTCTGCCCTTTCCCCCAAGAAAGCCAGCAAATAAAATAAAATACCCCGTTGCTTCATTCTTGATTGTCTCCAGTAAAAAGAACTTGAAAATGCCCTAGCATCTTTCAAGAGCTTATTACAAGGTAGGGGCCAACAGTGCTGGCCAAGATTTGTCCTAGGTCTGCTAGATGCTATGCAAACTTCTCCAGAGAAGTGAGAATAGTGTGCAAATAACTCAAACTTTTCATTTTCCCAGCCTTCACATTCCTATGAAAGCCCACTGGGACATTTTCCAGAGGTATAAACAGAGACACAGATGCCTCACTAAACCCCATGCGCTTAGCAAACTAACACGCAACCAGGACTTTCAGGCTGCTCGCAGGAACGTTCCCCTGGCCAGGATGTTCGAAAGTGGACGCGAGCTGAAGCCAGCTCCATAACTAAGCGATGAAGTCAAGCGTTTGATATCCCAGGTTCAGCTCCCAGAAACAAAGTCAAAATCACGGGCCAGGTTGGTAAGCTAGCAGTATGGCCCACGCAGTTGTTCAGAAAATGCTCCTCTGGCCAAAATCTCCTCACTGTATTGGTGTTTCTATGTGATTGTGAGAAATTTCAGAGGTTTCTGCTAGGGAAGAATATATTTTTTTGATGTGCAAAGTGAGTACAATAGTAGGCTGCTTGTCAGCTTGACTGGAAATTGTTCTTTTAGTGGTGAGAGAGCAGCTATTTGAGAAGGCCTAAAACAAACCAGATATGTTGAGCTTGCTCTTCCTCCTCTTATCCACTCTTTCTTGCCCTCAAGCAGTAGCCTTGCTCTAGAACAACAGCATTCACTGCTCCTACCTCCAGGCTCAGTGTTCCCCTGATGGCACCCCCAAAAGGGGTGGCCAGTCAGACTGGCTGAAGATGAGGGTTGGTGGGTGGTTTAACTTGGCTTTTTTTTGGGTGCTGATGCAGGGGGTAAGGGTGGACTGAATGGTGGTGCAGAGAGGCAATGAGAGTGTGACCCAAGAAATTGCTTGCTCTGAGTAGTCCTTGGTGGGCTTGTGGTAGCTGCCCCTTGATGAGGGGTGGTCACCCTTTGGCAATGCAAGACCTCTTGTGGTCAAAGGAAACCTCAGTCTTGGCAGTGGTGTGACCAAAAGCCATGTCTGAATTGGTTGTAGCTGGACTTCTTGCAATGAAGCTTCAAGGAGGTTTCAACAAAGTTTCTATGGCCTGCCAAGCCCTAGAGTTTCTTAAGTATCTTGGCTGTGTTTGGGTTAGTGCTACCACCTTAATGAAAAAGCTGACGTTGAACTGGATCAGGGAAGGTTGGTATAAGACAAAATTGCTGTGTTTGTTGCCATTCTCTTGGTCAGACAGTGAAGGAGTAGCCAAGATGAAGTTTCGCAGCTGCCAGGAGAGGGGGGACAAGAGCAGAGACGGTTGCTCCTGAGGGCACCTCAAGCTGGTTGAGAGCAGGGGGTCTGTGAAGGATAGTCACCGCAGTGTGACAAGGTTATATGCACCACATAGTTGAGCGGTACCACTCCCAGACAGTGTTGAACCGTGATGAGTTCCCAGGGTACAACCCTGGTCTGTGCCCACCTGTGCTCCCCGAGACGGTGCCCAGGGAGGAGGCAGCAGTGCTGCCTGATGGGAAGGAGAGCTCAGCTTGTGTGCCCATGAGCCTCTGCCCTTTGCCATCAGCCCTTTACTAGCCTGGACGTCGCCTCAACGTCTCCTGGAGAACAAGGCATAGCAGAAACCTCCAACCCAATGAGGGCAATTTCACTCTTTGTCGCTTTTGACACTGGCCTTTCACTGATGGTTTTGGCTCCCTCTGGCCATACTGAACCCAGTTTGACCACTTCCCATCAGACTTTTCCTGGTTTTCTTCTTTCTCGGACAGTTTCTGGGACCAGACAAATGGAAGATGATACGTCTCTGTCCTGGTTTCAGCTGGGAAAGGGTTAATTTCTTTTTCTAGTGACTGCTGTGAAAGAAATGTTAATGATACCTATTGGTTTTAGTTGTTGCTAAGCGATGTTTACATTATTCAAGGACTTTTTTTCAGCTTCCCATAGAAGAATAGACAAAACGATGGAATGGCCAATGAAATATTCCATACCATAGATGTCATGCTCAGTATACAAATGCAGGTTAGCAGGGGGGCGGAAATCCATGATCACTGCTCAGGCCGGTGCCAATTCACTGGGCAGTCAGAGTGTCTGGTGTTATTGTTAGTATTGTTATTATTAGTGTATGATGTTTCCTATTCTGATATTGTTCTATTAAACTGTCTTTATCTCAACCGACAAGTTTTCTTCCTGTCCTCTCCTTTTCTGCCTCTTCTCCCTTGTGGGGGGAAGGGTGGTGAGCTGCGTGGTGGGGGTTAAATCATGACAGTCTCCCACTTAGGAGCAAGGAATAGGTAGTGGGATCGTGTTTGACGGCGTGATTGTGCCTGGCAGTGAGGGAGCACTGGTGTTTAATTGTGGGCCATGTTAGTGTCAGGTAGGTGTAGAGGGAACGAGTGTCTAATAAGTATTTGACACAGTTCATTATCAGTCATGGTAGATTAAATAACAAGACATACATTAACTCATTTAATAATTAGCTACCATCATATCAACTTGATAAAAGAGTACTATTAAGTAAGTCTGACATTGTATTAATACAGTCTTTAATTTTTAACATGGAAGATTAAGATAAAACAACTGCCAAGGATCGCATTGTAGCACCTTTTCCAGCTATCTTGGGGTAAACATCTTTTTGACAGCATTAAAGCTTCCTGGGAGCAGTTAATGTTGACTCCTGTGTCTGGTATTTTTCTGAAACCTTGAGTATTTGTATTAATTGGTCCCTTGCCTCCCATTCCTTTGGGAAAGAGCAAACTGGGAATGGGATGTGGTGAAACCATGCAGAGCAGGGACCGTCCCACGCAGGGGAGCACAAGGAGGAAGGATGGATGGAAGACCCAGCTCAGATCTGTCACAGGCTTCCTCCTTGGTGCTCGAGCTCTTCCTTCACCTCTCTTTGCATCCGTTTCTTGTCTGTGTGAAAATAGGAATATTGATTTTCTTTTTTCCATGTCATTTTGTTTGCTATGTGACTGCTAGCATTGCTGTACCACGTGTAGGGTTAACCACATTTCCCGGGCTTGTTCGGGAGGTACTGAGAGCGTAATAGGTGCTGTGTGTGCTGCCCCATATGCGTTTTTGTTGACCACATGGAAAGTCGGGGTTTACGCTGACATGGTAACAAAAGTGATGTGTGGTTTGTGAGTGGCTTAAGCTGGTTACGTCTAGCAGATACCGTCTTCATAGTGAAATGCTAGTAGGAAGTGGGATGCAAAACAATTGCTTTGGTTACAATCATGTTTTATAAACTTGCTGTATGTATATTTTCTCTTTTATTTTGCTTCCATTGTTGCTGGGGTTTTTTTTGTGCTAGCAGTGCTTTTTTGAGCCACTCGGGTAGGACGTACCTTCCAGCAGGACTTTTGATCCCTTGCCTTCACTTCTGGGTTTAAAAACCACGCAGGAGAAGACCTCCTGGTGGGAATCACACCCAGCAATAGGTGGAGGCGTAGCAGCGGCCGTGCTCCAGCCAAGGCACCTGTGGGCACCCAGGGGAAAGTGGAGGTATAGTGGGGTTTCCCAGCAAGAGCTTCCCCAGCTAAAGCCGCTGTGTAATGGTGCTGGAGGGATTTCTGCTGTAGGAGTTTGTCCGATCCTTTTTCAAACCTCTGTAAGCTTTCGGCACCCATGAGATGTACTGCTAGGTTTGGCCAGCCACCGTACAGATGAGTATCTGTCCTATTTTCAACACACTGCCTGCTAGTTCCTCTCCATTCCCGCCTAGCTCCTGTGTTGAAATGAGTGTGAACGGTCCCCACCTGTTGATGTACCAGCTCGTTGCCTTTGCTATGTCACTGGGCAAGTGGCTGCATATTAATGTGGGGGGTTTTGAGGGGTTTAATTTCAGTTTAAGTTCAGAAGCTAGACTGAAGATATTTCTGGAAAAAACCAAACAAACAAACAAAAACAAAACAAAAAACCAAAACACAACAAACCAAACCTGCTAGAAGATGAGTATTTGGTTTTCAAATAGATATTAACTAACTTGAATAATAATTTCTGTTATTTTTTGCTGTGCTGACATGAAAGACTAAGTGGCTACGCCATAGAGGGGTTGCAGAGATCTTTATGAAAGGGGCTTAAATACTGTTATACCAGTGCATTCCTTGTTAAATACTGCAGTAATGTCAATGGCCAATATTAAAAAATAATGGTAGGCTCAGAAAAAACAGAAGTCAGCTTAAAATCATAAGAATGAAGGGAATATCTCTCTCTCTCTCTCTTTTTAGTTCTTTTTTACCTTCTGGTTTTTAAGACTGCTGTTTATGCTTGCAAAGGCTTTTCCTACACTCATATGCTCTGTCAACACTTTTTTATTATATTGTGGCCTGGGTTCCCATGATATTACTCAGCTGAAGGGTCAAATATGACAAAATACTTGATAAAATCACCGAAGATGGCAAGCTACTGTGGCTGCTTAAAGCATCTTTTCTGGTGAAACAAGTTGGCTAGACATTTGGGGGAGGGAACAGGTAGATTTATTCTGAAAAATCACATTAGCAGTGTTCATGCAGGAAAATGAGCTCTTGATGGGACGTGTTAATTGTTATTAATTAAACAACTTACAGATTATATGATTAGTATTGACCCACAATATTAAAACAGTAAATTACTTATAGAATGGGCAAGACTACAATATGGGAAATTGAATAAGTTAATAAATCAAAATTAATGGGTGTCTGGAACAATTATAGTCATTAGTGGAACTACAGTCACTTTAAATATGTAAAGGGAAGTCCATAAAAGCTAACAACGTTACTGTGGAAAGGGATTTCTTGGGACGAAACAGAGATACAGACTCCACCAGCCCCCATGTTAGGTATTGAATGGGGGTGTCAAACGGGGGTGCACCTGTGGACAGGAGAGGCATTTCTTCCCTATGGCTTTCTTAAGGCGGCTTGGAGAAACTGCTTCCAACTGTATGCAATATGCATCTCTCCACTGAAGCCAATGAAAATTAATGACTCTAAATATCTCTCAAGATCAGGCTTTGATGTGATATTCTCCCAGAGATTTACAAAAAAGAAATGACAATTTAATAAGCCCAAATCCTGCTCCAAGCTCATACGGGCTTTTTAAAGTGCTCTGAAACTCAGATAATCACTGATTATTTAGAAGAAAAACCACAGCACAGGGGCTGCTAGTCGCCCATGTTGCTTTTGCTTTCTTATCAGACTCCATCAGTATTGCCGCTTTGCCCCGCTCAGAGCCGGGGCCTTGGTCCGTAAACCTTCACACCCCCTCCCTTTGAGCACAGCAACCGTCCACCTGGAGAAACGATCATTTTCCGCACCGTGGAAATGTTTCACTGCCCATCACGAAAGGGGCCTCTCCTAGCAGGCATAATCTGGGAGAGGTCTGCAATGTGTGTGAAGCCCTTGGCTACAGCTGGAAGACAAGCCCTGGGAGCTCAGGTGCCTGCCCACAGTTGGCATCTGGGGATGTCTGTGCAGGTCGTGTCATCTCCCACACAAAACAAGCGTGTGCATCGGCAAGCTGGTTCCTGCAAACCTCCCTTTTGAAAGCACAGTCGCAGTTACTCTTTGAACAGAACATCACGATGGCAGGGCATGTTCCCCAGCCCTTCTCGCTAAAGCCTAAAACAGAAGGGAAGGAGCCCTGCTAAGTTCAACAGTGAAGCCTCCGGCGACGAGTGGAACAACACTTGGTCTCAAACTATGAAATCTCACTATGCCTGTGAGGTTTCCACCTATGGAAGGGAGGAGGGCTTGCACTTGTGGCATGAACTATTTCCACTGCTAAGGACACAAGACTTTGTGTTCAAAGATGATCTTCTCGCTCTTCAACATGAAGCTGCGGGTCCTGGTCACCTCTGGAAACCACGGTCACCAGCTTCTGACGTGCGGGGACACACAGACACTTACACAGGGCTACTTTTGAGAAGAGAGAGGGACAGGAATGCGCTCTGAACCCATGACAGGGCAAAGGAGGTAGCATGCTATGGATCTGATCTCCCTTATTTGTGTTAGCTTATGTGAAAACGCAGCAAAGCCTTAACAGCCAGTCACCAGGAAACTGAAGATCTCCAGCCATTTTGCATCCAGAAGCAAAGTCGTACTCTGTTACTGAGGCAGATTTAATCAACAGGAACCAGTGCTTGAGGGCAGTAAGAGATAAGCAGAGAAATTAGTTCCAGAGTTATTGTAATTAAAAACATCTGGGTGATGTCACCCTGCTTAAAAGGCCATTTTCATGAAGAGTTTGCGAGCACTCCTAAAATCCATATACTAATTGGGAACAGCAAGCCTTTGCATTACATGCCACACTTTTTTTCTATGTGTGTGTATGCGTGTCTGTGCAATATTTATGGGTTTGGATATTCCCACAAATACTGTTTCCCTTTTTTCAATGTTGGAAAACCAATGCCACTTAGGAATTTGCAAGGACAAATCGATGGCCAGACTCCTCAGCAGATGGAAATGTTTAACAAATTTCTATATCCACTGGAGAGACTTACCACAGATGTATCTTACCGAGAGACTTCAGCCAAGTCTTTATTTGTACACAAGGAAATGTTTTTTTTTATATGCGACTTTTCTTTTCATTGACACCAAGCAGAAGCAAAGAAGCTGTACCTCCCATCCCCACCTCCAGCACAGCAGAGTTGGCTCTGATGAACTCAATTCAGATGGAAAACGGGCAGAGTTCAGCTTTCCTTCTGGGATGTACGGCGAGACTTTCAACTTCAGTACCCTTCAATCAGAGAATATGCTCTTCACCTTATTTTAAATAGCTAAATATTATTATTACATTATTAAATATTATTATTAAAAAAGGTGAAGACAAATGGACTACCTCAGGGCTAATGCTGGAGTAGAAGTTGGTTTTCCAGTGGGACACTGGGAGGGTTGAGCCAGGCACTGGGCATGGGAAGGGATGTGGAGCCGGTGCTGATGAGAAATAGGCGCCACTCTGCTTTTCTCCAGGATGAGAAAGAAAGGGGTGGCCAAACTCTGCACACTGCCTGCCTCTCTCCTGCGTCCAAATCCCTGTCTGTGATCCTGAGGGGATGAATGTAATGTGGTCTTCCACATTTCTTGCTTTGCGGCTTTATTCATCACCTCTGCCCAGGTCTTCAGGTGGCACCAAAAATCCCTTCTGTGTGTCCTTGGGTGAGAGGTGCAGACGGGGTGGGGACACTCTCGTCAAGCCACAGTGGTGCACGGGGAGCGTGGCTTACTGCAGGCAGTTGCCCACACTGCCTTTTCAGGGACGGGCAGCTTAGGGACGTGCCGAAGACTTCCCCGCCAGAGAAATTGGCCAGAGCAGGCATAGCCCCAGGATGTTTTCCATTTCTGAAGGTCAGTAAGACTTTCTGATGAGGAAGGACTAATACCCATAATGGCCAAAAGGGCTTTTTTAATTATTATTATTTATTATTAGATTTAATTGACAGCTGGACCATGATATTTACTGTTTGTAGGACTTGCACTGCCGCCGCCAATAACTGAACTTCACAGTTTATTGGTTTGTTTTACAGTCTGAGTGAGAGTCATCCTCATTAATGTTAATGTAAGACTGTCACATAATAGAGAGGTCAGGCCTTTTTCAGATGCTCTCCGTGTTGTTTTTGGGGATTCAATGCAGAGGAATCGATGGTTCGACACAAACTTGCTGCCGCTACATGGACTGGTATGAGAGGGGGTGGCAAAGGTCACTGGGAGTTACCGCAAGACATGCTGTACAGTAAAATGTCACCAACATTCCCATTAATGGACTGCTGCAGGAAATTTTAACTGCACTAAAATTAACCTGAGCTATTGTTTAAGCATTTTATCAGACTATCTAATCTGCTTTTCCAGGTGTTTATAACATAACTGTAGTTGTGGTATGTATGCACGCTACGAAACTCTCTGAATCTCCGCTAAGATGTTATGCTAGAGATTGAGTTTTCTCTGTGTAAACATCTCTCTGGAGCAGAGAGGGCTTGCCTTGTCTTTGCTGTACAAAGAGTATAAGGGTTTTTTTTTTTAGGGTGAGGCCACTGTAATACATCCCAAGCTTGCTGCAACTGACTTTATGGTTGCCTGCAATGGAGAACTTCATCCTTTTAGCCCCCAGCTTTCAGGAGCAGCCTCTAACGGGGACGGTCGTTGTGGCGCCGGCTGGCAGAGGTGCGGAGCGGTGGCTGCCCCAGGCCCCAGCGGGATCTTCTGCAGCTCTGAAACAAGCCCGCGGGCTGAGCATGCCACAGCCCACCCCTGAAAAAAATAGCAGCCGCTCTGTAGATGTTTTAAACAAAAGGGAAGAAAAGAGCCACATTCTCTGACCTCTTTGCTGCAATGTGCTCACCATATTGTTTCTCCCAGCCCAAAGGAGGTTGCATTTTATAAGAAGTGCACAAATAGCTCTCCCAGTAGCTGGGACTATTATGAAGATACTTTTTTATTTTTTTTTTTCCTGGCACAGTGTCTTGAAAATATTTTAAGTTTTTGCTAAATTAGAAAATAAGTTTTCTTAAAGAGCTCTGTGTTGTAGGAGTATGCACAGAGGGAAACCTTGTCAGGTGTTAAAAATACCCAACTGAACAACTTCAGTTTGTATCAAAGTGTGTCATCAATACCACGAAAGCAAGGGACTGCGTTTGGGCGAGGTCAGACACGCTGCCTTTTCACCAGGCTTCAAGACAAGCCACGTGGAGGCAAAGTCCACCTATGCAAACCCTTAGAAGGAAAGAAATGGCCAGTCGGAGGGAGGCTTGTTGTCAGCCCTGCTGCCTGGTCCTGCTCTTCCTTCCCTTGCAGCCCCTAAAAGCCTCCTCTGCGGAGGGGGTGAGGGTGTCCTGCCGCCAATGCTGCCTGGCCGGGAGGGAACAGCGTTGTTGTCTGCCCTGCCCTCCTGGAGCTAATTCCCACCGCAGGTCCCTGGGCTGACCGCAATGCATCCCAAAAAACTGAGGAGGCCAAAGGATGACCTTAGGCTGGGAGGGGGGAGGGTGGAGCTCGTCTGGTCCGGCTGCGTTTGCTGCTTCGCTCCCTCCCAAGGCAGCGGTGGATGAGAGGCACAGGCGCCTAACTTTTGTCCGGCTCCAAAGCCTTGTAAAACATAATAGACCAGATCAAAGGCCTCAGCAGCTTAATAGCTGCTTCCCTCCTTCCCTCCTAGCTTTTTGCTAAGGCAGTGCTGGGAGCGCAAACCTGAACCAACACGTTGCGAGTAAAAATCACGTGTTTTCACGGGAATCACGTTTGTGCTTCAACAACTGGGAGAAAAAAGCCTGAGACCAACAATTTGCTGAGCGCAACAGCGTGCTAGTTAATAGGCATGTACAAACCTGAGGAAACGGCTTCTTCTGCAGCCGTGCGCTTGGCTGGAAGCGGGAAGGGGAGGTGGTGAGGCTTTTGCTGCCCTTTACATTGCTCATCTGCCTCAACTCTCCCAGCTTTGGTGGTGCGAACCGGTGGTACCTGCTCTGGTGGCATCCGGGATCCACCATGTCTAACAGCAAAGCGCCATGGGGGCTGGTGGCAGTGCACCGGGGGAAAAAGAGACGAAACCACACGTTCTTGTCACCGGGATTCACGACAAGTGTCTGTGCTGGGGCGTGGGAGGCAGGGGATCTCTAACAGGCGTACTGCTTGATGAAGTGCTGTCGTTACCGCACAGCGTGGCTCCCGGGAGCGACGCCTACCTCATGCCCTACCGTTTTCCCCACTCCCACGCTCCGTAGAGTTATTTCTGAATAACCCAGCCCGTTTACTGGGGGCGGGGGGGTGTCGATTGCCAAGCAGCTTGTTGATCATACCAGCTGATGCAGACACTGTTGAAAATTTAAAGTTTTAAACTTTGAAATGGCACTGATATTTCCAGTTTTCTTGTCAGGCTGCGCTGCATTGGAAACAATGAGTGAAACTCTTAAAAATTACCCGATTCTCACTGAAAATAAAGGCATGGGGTGGCTTAGTCCTTATCACCTGCAGTGCAAGGTGACAAATCACCATCAGATGAATGAAATCAGGATTTACCCAAAGACTTGCTCTATGTATGTGAATATGGCGTGACGCTTCCCATGAATATTCATTCCCATTTTAAAAGTGACTTTACATCGAGCATTCTGGGGTAGGTGGTGTCTCTGGAGAAGATTACCTGCTTATGGATCCTGGCTAATTTGTTGGCCTCAAATTTTCTAAAAGCAAAGTTCCCTTGCAGGGAGTTTTCCAAGTGAGCCGTTTGTTTTGACGGAGATGGGAACAGTGAACAGTGCCTGGACTGCCCGTAGAGTAAAAAGCAGGGGAGGATCCCACTGATTGCAATAGCCCTTGGCTGTTTTGGCAATGTTGGTCCTGACTTTGGTCCTCAGAAGCACAGTTGGGGTAAACGCTGAGGTCACTGCTGTGATCATGTGCCTTCCCCTTATAGCCTCCCCCTGCCCACATACCTCTATACGCATACCCACGTATATACCACCACGAGTGCAAGCTCTGGCAGAGTGCAGGTAGTTTTGGAGGTACCATTTTGTCAGCTGGGTCTGCAGGGAAGTTTCACGCAGGGCCAACGGCTGTGAGCAAGATGTATGAAGCTCCTCCAAAAAATGGCTTTGCCAGAAGCATCTCACCACCAGGTATTGACCCATCATGGCCACCTTCAACAAAAAGACGCCACCTTCAACAAAAGGACACCACCTATACAAAGGACACCTCCGTGGGAACCTGGTCAACTTTGTGTCCCTACAATATGTAATGGGGTCAGCGGGAAGGGGATGGTGATGACCTGCTGGCGCTGGCGTGTCAGTGTGTGAATGCCTCGTGCCCCCCACTGCCCCGTGGGGTCCCCTGACTCAGCCTGACACGGTGCAAGAGAGAGCCTCCCAAAAGCTGTGGGGAAGGTTTTTTACCATGTTCACGAAGGGAACCGAGGGCAAGCCAAATTATGGCTGCTGCTGTCTTTCTGAATTTGGAAGGAAATTGTCTTGGTATCAGGTGTTTTATAGCATGCCTCAAACATCCTCCGATTTTTTTCAAATTTCATGCAACAAAGCTTTTTTTTCCAAATACGAACATCAGAGTTTAAATTGATAACAGTGCTGGGTTAGGGCTCTGTCCGAATATTGTCCTCAAGCTGAGTAATATCCCTTGGATAGGCAGAGGTTTTGCTCCTGGTATCTAGGAGCGTTGCACAAATGGGAGCACATGACACAGACAAAACGGCCGCCTCTGGAGGAGGCTGGTTGCCAGCATGCAGATGCCCAGGTCCAGCCTGCACATGTTAGAGGAAAGGCATCTCCATCACTCCAGAAAAGCTGGAGATCTTTAAAAGCTAGAGGTGCTGACCATCCTCTGGAGGCCCCACCTGGCTCCCCTCCCCTCTCCCCCAGCTGCCTGACAAGTGGTGACAGCTCTGACAGCCGCTGGGAATACGTTGGGTCCAAACATTTCCAAGCTGCTCTTTAGATCGTTAAGAGCCTCTTTGCATTAAGACAGGGAAAAAGGGGCCACGCAGCGAACAGAAGAGCTCCCACAAAGCTTCCAGTTCTCTCCAGCTTGGCTGCAGGTGGACTGGTTACAGAAATCACCTCCAATGGTTTATGAGGCGCCTTCAGGAGTCAGAACTGATGAGCTATTTCTTCTTCCAGCTTCTTCCAAGGGGAAGCTCATCAGAGAGGCCTGAGCCCACTCCCAGCTAATGCCA
Source organism: Burhinus bistriatus (assembly GCA_013397275.1). Classification (NCBI taxonomy): domain Eukaryota; kingdom Metazoa; phylum Chordata; class Aves; order Charadriiformes; family Burhinidae; genus Burhinus; species Burhinus bistriatus. The sequence goes on from VYXH01002319.1 coordinate 875,894, forward strand.
CCGCAAAACAGCTATCCCACCCACCCTTCCTATATGTTATGTGTAGGGAGTCTGCACAGTGGGGCGACCTGCCCCGAATGGGCTCTTGTGCCAGCCCTTCGCACCCTCCTGCGTTGCACTCTGTGCCAGCGAAAGCCGAAAAGCCAGTCCCACCTGCCTGCAGTTTTGCCATCGCAGCCTGTCACTGGATGCTGCGAGGCTGCTGTTCCCGGGACCAGTCCCTGCGCTGCAGCCGCTGCTCCCGCTCCCTCCCTGAGGTCCACGGCGGGGAAAGGTGGCTGGAGAGAGGGGAGGCTGAATTGCTGGGACTGTCAGCGTGCATTTGGGGAAAGAAATGGGTTGCTTCAGTGAGCACGCTGTTATTTACCAGCTTGTTCTAGTTTTTGCTGATTTGGCTTGTTCCTATACAGTGTGCCTATATGCAACCCACTCAACTGGGACAAAATACAGCACAGCTTACTAGCAACAGGCACATGCCTCTAGAAATGACACCTTATTCTCTTGCTCATGGGGTCAGGGCAGGGACCGGCCGCAACCCTACGTGCTGGACCACGGGTGATTAAAAGCATGGGCCAGCCCCTGCTCAGGTGCCTGGGAGACAAAATGGTTCTGTGGGAACTGCCAGCCCTGGGAGCATCTCTCCTTGGCCCTTAGCCCTGCCCCGGGTTGCAGTGAGCCCGAGAGTGGGACCCAGGGCGGAGGGATGCGTGGAGAGGCACCCCAGGACCCGCCCACCGATGCCTTTTTCTTGGGCTATCACTGTAGGGTGGTTATCCAGGTTACAATATTCTTTTAATGGTCACGGCATTAATAAAGAACATTTTGCAGGGCTCAGCTTTTAAAAGAAAACCAAAGCAACTTTGGAGGGTGTTGCCAGCCCTACCCACTCAACTACTTTTAGCTTTGAAAGACCTTATCAAGTTGAACACAACTGACAGGTCGTATTTCGAGGAAGTGAGCCAAAAATGTTCTCAGTATTTAGTTGGGTAAATTCAAGCGTTGAGCAGTTTAACCCCCAAAGCACCCTCCTCATCCACTCCCTGCATGCCTTTTAAAATAGGTTTTGTAAAGGACAGAACATAGCTTGGCTATTTGTGCACTGAAACATGAGTAAAATGCTGTGTTTTCCACAGCGTTATAAATAGACAGAAGATCATTTGGTAAAAGGTAACCGGGGGGAGAGGGGAAGAAAACCCCCGAAGGTGATTTCCATCAGTGTTTCCAGGCTCCACTTCCGCTGCTGTGCAATTAAGTCCAATTCAGTTGATACATTGGTTATCCGAAATGGAAAGACAGAAGGTTTATATTGCTTTCCATTATTATGGGTATGATGAAAGTACCACAGGCCCCCATCCCTGATAGAGACCTCTATTGTTTGAGACACAAAGCTGAGTAATAAACATAGTCCCCAGGGGAGATTCTCAGCTGGTGTAAATTATCACAGCAATTAATGTGCTATTTTGTAAGTATGACAATTTACACCAGATGATAATCTTCCTCATGGCCTGGAAGAATTACTGATTTTAGCACACGATTCGATAAAGCTAGCTACAATTGCAAACTGCCGTGATTTACATGCTCTGCTAAAAACCCTCTTCTCTGCCACGTTCCTCTGAGTTAAGAGGATTAAGTGCAACATTTAGGTTCTCCCTCTTCCTTACAACAGACACCTGTGGAGCACCCACCTTCCACGTGCAGCCGGCAGTTTTTAGGGACTGCTCGTCTATTGGAGCACCCTCTCAGCCCCGCTGAAGGCAGCCTGGCTGTGCCCTGGAGAGCTCACCCTCCCTGTCCTGTCTTGCTGCCTGGTGTCACAGGGGTCTGTTGCTCTGGAGGTGCTGGCTTTTCCAGTTGTTGCCCTGAGAAGTCTCTGACATGATCTTTAGAAATGGGACAGGAGTGCAGACTTTGTAAAACAGCAGGTTTTTTCCTGTGTTTCTGCAGCTGTGTCGTGGCCTGAAGGATGAGGAATGATGAGGTTAGTGGGAAACCCTTCCTGAGCCCCCTCCTTGGCACAGTAGCTGCCACCGCTGGCTTCTCCTTGCCTCATGGGGTATCCTCATCCAGCACCTTAGGGCACATGAGCATTTATCTGATACTACTTTTGTTACCCCGTTTGGGCTTTGGTGCATGTAGGACACCAGCATGGTCTCTGCCACAGCTGAAGTACTCCTGTCTCTCCAGAAGCAGAGAAGGTGGCTCTTGAGAAGCTATGCGTTTTTAAGAGATGTGTACAAATCTTCCACAACATCTAAAGGAGGAATTTCAGGACCCGGCAGTGGATTTAAGCACCTAAGTTATCTAAATCCCTGTCTAGCAAAGTGAGGTTTTTTCCCTTCGGGGGGCTGGGCTGCTATTGTTCCCGCTGCACACGTATATCTTTAAACTTATGAATTGCACTGTGAAAACTCACAAGAGTGAGGACCCCTCACATGTACTTTACGTCTAGCACAAATACACACTAGTTTGAATTCTGGCTTCGTAGTTCTTGGGGTTTTTTTCAGCCTGGAGGTGTTCCAGATGCGACTGCTGTTACACATGTGCAATGGAAACAGGATTTCTGTAGCTGGTTAAGCACGCTTGGATCCTGCAGGGTATAGACATTACTATTATAATAATGGCTATGGTAGTTTCCCAGGTAGGTGATAAATCTATCGCTTAATCTGTCCCTTAATTAGACAGCAAGTGAAACATCACTATCTGGAATAGAAGGAGACTCAAGTGAGATCGGTGTTTAAAATCTAAAATTCAGATTATCCTTTCCTTGATGAAGGGGGGGGGTGCTGTTCAAAAATAACAAACTCCAGTGACTTTTATGTGGTATCCTCTTGTCTTATCAAAAAAACACAGATTCAAATTGCAGAAGCTTTAGCGGACCCAGTGGAGAAAAGTCTTTAAGTTTAATCCTACCAGGCATTTTAAAACCATGAGACGATACAAAGCACAGATTTTAAAAGGCAAAATGAAATGCTTAATCTTCATCAGTTAAAAAAAGGCCACTCCAATAACACAGAAGACTGTAACTTTGAGGAGAGGGTTCAAGTGGTTACTGCAACCTCACTAAACTTGGATGGTGAGACCGGGGAACAGGAGATGTGCACAGGGGTTTTGGCTTTGACTCAACATCGCGGGGTCAGTGCACACGAAATCTAGACCAGACTCTGTAAATTGAGATCCTGGCTCACTCAGCGCCCTTTTATGCGGGAACGTCCTGAAGCGCTTCAATAACTCGAATGGAGCAGGATGAGCCGTGCGCGTCCCCACGGTGCTGAAGCAGGGGCCAAAGCGGTGTGGGAAGGTGGCTTGGCTGGTACATCTTGTAGAGTGACAGATTGCTTACCCGGCTTGGAGTTCTCCTGCCCACTAGCTAGGGCCCTTGTAAAGAGCTCTGCAGCCTTCCTATGGCTTCTGGATTAATATTATTATTATTACTATGCACTTGGCATCAAACCCACATGAATTGCTTTCTCAAAAGGGCTTAGAATAGAGAATAAATTTCAGTTTTTGCGGGGTGGGTGGGGAGAAAGAGTGGGTCAATCAGTTTAAAATTTCACCCAGCGCTAGCTTGCAGCTGCTCTGCTAGGGCTGTGTAACTTCTTATTCCACAAACTTTTAACAGGATGCGTTTGAAGCTGGGCTGTGGCTGCAGTTCATCCTTTCCTTTCCTCTCTTATTTTTCACCACTGTAATCTGTGTCTTTCAATTAAAAAAAAAAGTGCTTTCTACACCCAAATCAATGTGTTAGACTCTGAGTGCCTCTGATGCAACAGGTGGTTTTAAGATGAAAGAGGTTTGCATTTAGGGTATTTTTAGCTGATTGGTAACATAACAAGCGGCTTATGTCTGTGGCCTTAAATGTGAGTGGCAGGGGCTTGTCACTCATAAAGCCTTATCTGATGCAGAAGATTTCCTCCATCTGGAGCTTCTCTGTTCTGCCAACTTCTGTCCTACTGTGGAGAAGCTGTAAGGGTTGGATCATTAATTAATAATATCCTAAGGATATTGTCTAAGCCAGTGCAGTAAAACAGAGCACTGATTTACTGAGTTGTTTCTTTTTCCTGCCGTAAAAGACTTTAAAAAAAAAAACCAAACAACCCTCATATGCACAAAACCCGCCCCTCAGAAACCAAACCCCAGGAGGTTTGTTGTAGTGGCAAAATCTAGACATAGGGAAACTGCTGCACGTGCTGGGTGATGAGAGAAGAGGGGGAAAAACCCCGTCTTGCTTCCTCCTCTGCCAGGAACAGAGTGTCTATAAAACAGCTAAGATAGTTTACAAAACCCCCTGCAAACTAGGCTGAAAGCAGCGCTGCCTCAACAGCAGCCCCCGGGATGTCCTTTTGGGTCTTGGTGGCCCTGGCTGGGACAGACATGTCCAGCCAGGGTCAGTCTCTGCAGAAGCACTGCTTTTGGAGGAGGTGTGCAGGTTAATACCAGCCATGGACCTTCTCCCCTCCCAAAGCCACCAATTATTTTTTCCTAAGAGAGCTACTTTTAATTTATATCAGCTTAACTCAGATCAAAATCGGGACTGGTATGTCAATAAACCCACAGAGCACTGTCCTGCTGGGGTGTGAATTGGCGCTCTTTTACTTAGACCTGCTTGCATTCATTTCATATACCAACATAATCATCTGGCATTAGCATCCAGATGAGGGTATTAAAAGAGGAAAATTAACATGACATATCAGAGGTGACATTCAAATACAAAGTCCCCACCGTTTTCTTGACTCAAATTCTGCAATTACAAAAAAATGAGCCCATTACGTGCTGGGGGTCCTTTCAAGCTGCAGGGCAGCCTTGCAGGCGGGGAGCGCAGCAATAACGCAAGCCGCACTTTGTGTTCAAACAGTGTTTGACAGCATTAAAAATAACATAGGCTGATCTAACCTTCACGTCTCCATTCAGGTGCCTGACAATGGCAGCAGCGTTGTTTTATTATAGATTGAAGTGCATTTTCCTTTGACTAGCTTTTCTTTCCCCTTCAGAGAACACTGCAGAGATCTAGATGTGCTTTTTTTTTTTTTTTTTTGGGTGCATTGAGACCGCTGTGGGTATTTTCTTCTTGCTCTTGCCTTTCCCATGGCGCGGGCTGTCCCCTGCAGCTGGCTGAGGGGGCCCAGCATCTCCACCACCCCGTTGGGGACTGAGCCCTCCGCTCCCATTTCGAGGGCAGCATTGAGTATTTGGTGAGCGGCGAGAGGCTCTTTGCAGGGGATAAGAAATGAAGGTGCAACAGATCTGCCACAACGGTGCTGTTTGACTTTTCACACAACTGGCAGCAGTGCGGCGGGGGGAGGGAGGAGAGGATCTGGGGGTCGATCTGGCCGTGGGTTAATCTATCCTGACAGCAGAGCTGTCAAGGTATCTTTGCTTAATGGGACCTGGAGATAATTGGATTTAGCAGTCGGGGCCAAGCCGTGAACCCCAGGGCAAAGGGGATGGTAATTTGGATTTCCCTGCCGTGGAGGGGTCGAGGTGGCTGCCTGGCTGGGATGTGACAGGGACGAGCCCCCACTACAGCCCCTCTGCACAGAGCTTGGGGAAATGAGCCAGAAACCACAGCGTCCTCCTCAGGGTGAAATCCCTTTTGGCATCACCTTCTTCCCCTCCCCCTTGTCCTAGCTGACTTATTTTTTTATTTTTTCCCCTAATGGTTAATCTCAAAGGAATATTTTAAGACCAAATCATATTGATATAAAATTGTTCTTTTTTTTTTTTTTTGAATTGTAGTCTTATACAGAGTTTCAAGCCATCCTTAGGAAATAATAACAGTAAAAGTTAAAGAAGTCAGAGTGAAAAGCAAGATGAAACACAATTATACCAAAAAAAGTAATTTAAAATGCAAATTTGCCGGAGAAACTGCAAACCCCTAATTGCAGTATTTTCTCTTATCGTCGCTTCAAAAGCTCTGCGTGCTACCTTCCTCCCTCCGGGAAGGGCCTCAGCCGCGGCTGTGCTGCCACACTCTGACCTCTCCAGCGAAATACGGGTGACCCGAAATAAAAGCAGGAGGAGAGAGGGGAAGGAGGGGGCCGGGGCACCTTCACCCCCTGAAGCTCCGTCGTTGGTGGCTGGGTGCCTGCCCCATGGATAGGGCTGGGAGAGATGCTATGTAGGGAAAAGGCTGTGAATGTGTAGGTCTGGAGAAGGCTAACCTGCTGCGTGTACCTTCAGGTCAGTCTTTAATGGCGAAAAAACTGTAATTGCACTTTAAAAAAATTTTAGCTGAGAAATTTGAAAATACTCCAGCTATTGAGACACCTTTGCACAGATCCTGGTAAGAAAAGACCTAACATGAATATATTTAGTTGTTGAGCTCTGGAAACTTGTCCTTGGGGTCTAAAATTCCCAGTTGGGCTGTGTAGTGGACAGCACCGATGCACTGCACGTACCACTGTGGCCTCCTGGCCAGCACCTCCCCCCTCTGCTCGGGGCAGCCGGGGCAGAGGGGCCTCGCTGGTGTCCTCTCCCCTGGCCCGATGCGCAGCCACTGTCAAGCATTACAGTAGAGGTACCAGCCTTTGCCAGCCAGCAAGTGGATGTGTGGCCGCAGTTTGGCCATCAAAGATGTCCTCAGGGACATCATGGAGGCAATTACACCTCATGGTCTCAGGCAGGCTGGCCTTTCATGAACATGTCTAAGTGCTTTCTGAAGCTGTTTGTACTTTAACCTTTGCAATAACCCCGTGCAATTAGTCCCCATGGATTTACTCTGATTTTTTGGGTGGCCTTGGAGGGTCTTGGACCAGGCTTTGGGCTCAGCATCTCACAGTGAATTCAGAGGAACTGGGTAGGGAATCACCTGTTCAGCCATACTGTGGCCTTTCCAGCTTGTGGGCTGGGCCACTTTTTATTTAATTATGCTTTATATATGAACTTGAGGTGCCTCAAGGCTTTCTGATTACTGAAAGGGAGTGGAGTCATTTTTGGAAGCACTGAGCACCGTGGGAGGGGCTGACACCTCCCCCCAAAACCACCATTTCACTGCACATGCTGCCCAGGGCAGTGACCGCCAGCAGGGTGTCATGAGTCACCTGGCGTGTCCCCACCTGCCATGGGACCATGAGGTTTTTGCTCCAGCACGGGAGAAAACAGCAGTCTCGGGTTTCCTCTCAAAGGCACTAAGTGGTCAGGGACCTCTGGCCAAAATCGCAGAATCACAGATGGGATTTGCTGGCCTCATGCTCACCGCAATTGCAGGACCCGTGCATTTCCCTTTCCAGCCCCCCACTGTGCTGTAGGGTGCTGTATCTTTGCCTGAAATTTTGGCGATGCACTGAGCCAAAGCACTGACTTTGTCTTTTCCCAGCAAGGTTTCACAGAGGCCGGAGCACATCTGGGATAAGGGGTAGGATGTCTCTCTGGTGCTTGCCAGCGTCTTGAGCTATGGTGGGTCTGAGGGTGCTGGGGCGGGAGGTTTTCCTTGTGCCTCTAACCCAGCAGGGCGCTAATGCAAGCAGTGGAAAAGCCATGCCAGGGTATCACCTTTTTCACAGTCTTTGCCAGGACCTGGAAAGGAGTAGGTGGAAAAAGGGGCTGAAGGCAGACATACGACATCATTTCCACTCGCACAAGGAGCTCGGGAGATGGTTGAACAGGTTGCGCTGGTTCAAACACTCGCCCAGTCCCGCGCTCTGTTTTGCCTCTTTCTCATTGCAGCACGAGCGGTGGAGCCACATCAGCCCATTTGGTGACTCATGGCTTAGTTTAAATCCACCCCCACCAGTAATGCGGGCTCAGATCCTTGCACTGAAGGGCCTGAGCTGCATCCTGCTGTGCTGGCATCTAGGATGGGAGATGCAGGATGATGAGGGGTCGTGGGACCAGTTTCTGGGCAGCCATGTGTAGGACCTGCCTTTGCAGTGGCTGCTGGTCACTGCTTAATTTTGGTTGTCATTGGTCTGCCTTTTGCAGGCTCTGGTCTGCTTCTTAGGATTGTGTCCTGCACAGTGGCTCTTCAGCCACGTGGGGCTGAGTTCCCCCGTGATTCCCCACCAAAGGCATACCTAGAGCATGAGGAGGGCTTCACAACGTCTATGCTGACTCTTACAGGATAGATTTGTCACCGTAGGGCATCGGGATGCTCTAAAACAAGGGGTTCCTCGGGGTGGCTGCTGGCGTCTCCTCTGCGCTTGCATGTGCTGGGTGACACCTGTGGCACAGCCAGTCCCACGCTACTTCGGTCTGCGGCAGAGAGGGGATACGGCTTTGCAGATAGGCTGGCATGTGTATTGCTCTCCAGGCTGCTTTGGGTAAAGTGATTATTGCTTGGCACATCCAGCTTTGTTTAACTGCATGAACAGCTTGCTCAGCAGGTACAGCGCCAGCTGGACGCACGGGCACAAATGGAAGCACCAAGAAAGAGGCATTCGTGTAATCCCAGTATCAAATCCTGACTCTTAAAGGCCAGAGTGTGTTGTTTTTCTTGAGTGGAAATGTGCATTGAGATCTTGAATTATTAACACAACCTTATGCTGGAGATATACATTAGATGTGGAAATCTTTGGTGTGACCACCTGTGGGTGACCTTCTTCAGCTGGATGTTGCCAATCTCATTGACTTGATCAGTACTTTATTGAACAAAGTCTCACATTTTCTCTGGAAATACTTATATAGCACTGCTTACCTCGTGACCTAATGACATGGTTTAATTTGGCACTTCGTCATTATTGCTACTGTTACTGTGCTCCGAAAGCACTGCAGCTTTGCCTGGAGTCCTCTCCGTGCAAGGGCCGGCCAGGAGGGCAGCAGCAGCAGCTGGCTTAAGGAACTTAAAGCAGCAAATTAAAAGTTGCAAAATGAGCTTCCAAATATTATACCTGCCCCAAGCCTGGGTTGGATGTTGTCCACATTCAAACACAGGCATCACCCCAGTCCTGAAAGCTTCTAATGGCTTTCATCCAAAGATCTCAGAAAGCTAACCGCTACACACAAATACTAATTAAAGAGCTGTTTATAAAGCCAAAATGTGGGGCATCCGTAGTTCATCTAGCTGGGTGAAGGCAGCGGGCACTCGCTTTCATGCTAGCTGTGATGCGACGCTCAAATTTTGGAACTGAAGGCTGGGTGCTTGCATGCAGGCAAGGGAGCTGCAGCCACTGGTCGTGGCGTGACAGCGGCAGAGCTGAGTAAAGATTATTTATTTCCACGTAGCAGGGCCATAATGAAAAACTTCTCGCCTCAGACAGGCACAGTGCTCACCTGGCTCCTTCTGAGCTGATGGATGGGAAAGTGAATGAGGTTTTACTTGCCTGTGGAAAAAAAATCCGCAAGCAAAGCCAGCTCTAGCTCACCTCGTTGGAAAGGCTGCTGGGGACTTTTAAAGCCATTTTTGGGGGTAGGGCAGTAGTGAAGCAATTACTATCTGAACGTGTGCATACAGTAAAATGGGTATGTTTTCTAAATGGTCTCTTTTAAAGCAAAACTGAGTAGTAAGTAGGAATGCTTCCCTGCAGGCTGGCAGAAGGACACAGTTGGTATCACACGTTTTAGCAGCTGGCATGTTAATGAGGCCATTTTTATTGAAATGAGCTAAATACTATTAACATTTGTGGACTCCCAACTGATTTCTGAAGCATTTATTGAACTTCAAAAAGTGCTTCAAGAATCAATTAAAAATAATTTTTTAGATTTGATAGAAAGAAGACCAAAGAAAATTCTGCCGTCACGTTTATGTTTATCTGAACAGATCTTACCTTTGTGTTGCTGACTTTAAACAGTTTCCTCTCTTTTTTTCTTTCTGTGTTCTAAATAATGCTGAAAAATATCTCTTTTGAGAAAGTGATAAGGTAGTTTGTAGCCAAAATGATTTTGTTTGGTGCGCGTTTTCTCCTATGCGGGAGGATGGTCAGTGTGTGGTTGAAAGTGCATATATGACTTCGTTATACAGTGATTGCACTTGGCCACTTTTACTAGTGAACTTAAAAGTGTATTTAAATTATTAACTAAATTATTTATTAAAATATTAAAAAGTTTTAGAAAGGAAGAAAGCAATGAAGTGCTGTCTGGCTTGGCGTTGCAGGAGGAGTGGATGGCAAACGACGCTTCCCATTTCTCTTCTCCCCAGACAGATCTGGGGGAAACCCTTGAGCTTTGACGTTTTTTGGGAAGCCTGAGCAGCCGGGTCTGGGAGCACGGTGAGGAGCTGCTCACCACGCCGGCAGTCCATCTGGTTCAGCACGCCCAACCCCACCACGGCACAGGGAGGTGAGATGCTGCCGACTCCTCGGCTGCTTCCCTCGGCTATGCGAGAGCTGCAGCCAGCCAATATTTAAAGCGTTGTGACAAGCTCTAGTATCTTCAAGACAGAGTCAATTATGCGGTGCTAAGGTGAGGGGCTTGTTGGTAAAGACAAATGTTTAAAGGAAAAATCAAGCCATGTTCTTGAAAGAGACATTAATCTAAGCAGCGTGTCAGCCCGCAGATGCCGGTGGAGTCATTATCCCAAGCTGAAACAACAACCTATGCAATTTTATTTCCCTCATTTTGTATTTTTTGTCACAGCAGGTATTTGTTGCCTGCAGATACATGTAATGTTCATCAAAGACAGTCAATGGCAGCCCTAAGCCTTGACGGTGCACTGGGGCGGCGGGAGCCAGGCGTACTGCGGTGGCTGGGGGCACCTTCCAAGCGATGGGCTAACTGTGTCCCATGCAGCCGCTGCAGGAAGCAGTGAATTCAGAAAAAGGGATGACTGACTGGTTTGTTGAAATAAATCTTAATCAGGATGGCCAGGCCATCCTCTGGCCTCTTCCAGGGGTTGCAGTGCTCGCTGTCAGATGGGCTTTATGGCCAGAGCAGGAAACCAGCTTATCAGCAAGGCTCCCAGGAAAGCAAGTTGGTGCATTGAACGCTGTGGGAACGGGAACAGAGTGGGAATTTTAGTCCTTACCCCAAGTGCATCTTGCCTATTTACTAATGAATCCAGCCAGTGGCAGAGAAATGCTGTTGGCTCCGTTTAGTAGCTCTGGAGGGGCAGGCAGAGCATTAGAGTATGATCTACAGCTACATACCAAAAATACAGGCTGTTAGGTCTGCGTGCAGCCTGTGAGACCACAGCCTGCCACAAATGTGCAACCCTGCATCAGCTAAAATAAGCAGCATTTCTGTCCCTGTACCCATTCCAAAAAGTTGTATCATTGCTTCTAGTTTTATCTCATATCTAACCTGACAATTACTGGCCACTAGGATGATGATTTTTCATTGGTTTCCTTTGAAAGAAAGAAAAGACAATAAAACAAACCCTCAAAACAAGCAAAAAGATCCCATGATGAAAACACAGCACGTGCAAAAATAAACCAGTAGGCAAAAAAAAAAAAAAAAAAAGACTACTT
>VYXH01002319.1:887236-900050 GCA_013397275.1 Burhinus bistriatus
AAACACAGCCCGTGCAAAAAAAAACCAGAAGGAAAAAAAAAAAAAAAAAGACTACTTATTTTATAAATATGCCTAGAAGTGGTTGGGTTTTTTCTCATTCAACTTGAATCCTTTCCCAAACTTTAAAAATAGCCTGGATGGAAGGAAGGAGAAGGAAACCAGAAGAAACAGCCTGCCAATGCAGTGCCTTTAATAGCAAACCTGTGCTTCCCCAAGCTGCCAGGCAGCCGCCCAGCCAGTGTTTACATGGTGGGAGCATGTCATGCAAGTGAAGGAGGCCAGAGCTTGCCAGGCAGTGAAGGAAGGTGCTTCTCCCACCTTTAAATGCTGGAGACAAGACGTGTAAGCCTAGCAGACCAGGATGGCGTGGAGGAGAGGAGAGGAGGAGGCGAGCGGCTGTGGTGTGGGCTGGAGCTGGGGCAGCGGCATGGGGAGGTGCAGGCTCATCCCGCCAGCAGAAAGTAATGTCCCCAACCTGCTTCCTTCACCCTTCCTTGCTGCTGGTGTCCCCTGCACGCTCATGCTTCTGGCCATCAGGGTTAACGGCATGATGCTGGAACAAGCTTGGTGAACAGCCAGCTGTGATCTAGGTCCCCAAAACCTCTCTGCAAAGTCAGCAAACTACAGCTGATGTAGGAGAAATTACTCTGTTTACATTTCTTCGCTCTTCTGAGTCCAGTTTTGTCACATGAAAAAGAAACATGGATGATGCAGTTGCCCAAGTTAATTGCTAAACATCTTCATTATTCAGCCCTGTGGCAAAACCTGGTTTACTCGCTCATTGTCTCTGAGGCTGCACAGTTGCTTCAAGCTTCATCCAGGGAGGACTTTATCCTTTTACCATTATGGAAATCACAGACTGTTCCTCATCGTGTGAGACAGCATCCTTGATGAAGTGCATTTTCTGTTGGGGACAAACACACACGTGAGCACCCAAGGCACACTTCAATTTCTCACTCTGTTACCCCCTCTGTGAATGATCTCTGTATTTGTATTTTGCATTTATTTAAAGAGTCCAGGCTTGGTGTTCTGGCTGGCATAATTTGACCTCTTTTTATTAATATCAGTTTCATTTTGATGATGTAGCACGGCTGGGGATCTTGATCATTCTTTTCAAAATACAGATACAAAATACTCTTGAAATCCTTTAGAGGTACTTTCTGAATAACCAGAAACCCTCTTCCAACCTCTTTTTGCTGAGGTTCACATTACTCACTCAATTTGCAGGACAGGGGCAGCGCACAGGTAAGCCTGCTGAATGAGGGCCATGAGCATCACTGCAGCAGAAATCAATCCAAGATGTGCTTGTGGCTGTGCTGTAATTTCAACACACAAGTAATTAACACGTTAAAATAAAAAGCCCAGCCAAGGTGTTTGGTGATAAAGGCAACGTTCAAAAGCTCCATAAATTAATCCCTGGGTAGGGCTGGGAGTCCCTGAGCCCAGGGGCCACCATGGGGCTGGAGGCTGGGCAGGGGTAAGGGTTGGCTCCAGCCCTGGCATTGTGCAACTGGGCACAAATCCAGCGGGTTATTGTTTGTTGGTTTTAACATTGCTTAGATGATTTGCCTAGGTCTTTTTGGATGCTGAATGGCTTTACGGCAGCTGCTGCCTGGAAAGCTCCACGTGCCAGGGCCCTAATCCTGAAATAGTCATTTAGGTGATAACTCTTACAAAGATTAATAGCTTCATTCAACTGGGATGGGATTGTTCCCAGTAGTTAACTGTGCAGGAGTTTGCTGGAAGATGATGTACCTGAAGACCTGAAGTCAGCAAGAGGATGTGATAACTGAGAGGTGTTGGAGGAGGCAGAAAGAATAACTGAGACAATGGCATTAGTGAGACAAGATTTCATTTTAAGTCTTCTTACAGCCATACAGCTTCCCTCCTATAGTTTATTCTTGGTCTTATTTCTGTTTTTTTTTTCTCTATTTCTTTCTACAAGTCTCCGTTTCACCTGTTATTGTTCAGGGAAATCCACCTCATCCACCCCTGGCTGCCATGGTGCCTTTGCACCTTTGCTGCTGCAGGGAGGGTCCTTGCTCCTCTGCTCAATTTGGCCATGAGGAGCGCTAGCAGTGCCTCCATGGGAAGCTTTGCAGTTTGGATACCGTTTCACTTATTTCTAATTTTTTTAAATGAGAATATGTACTAGTGGCAGGGGCCTTGCCCACAGGACCCCGGCATGCCAAAACGAGCGGAGCCAAACGGCATTGGTTGCAGCTCACCGTGCTTCCTGATCCAAGCACTGCTTGTTGAAGCTGGATGAGTGCTGAGTGGGATTGCTGATTCGTATATGACAGTGAGAAATGTTAAAAACTGGGGATGGCTCTTGCTCGCAGAGAAAGTAAGTGGCTGCTGATGAGCAGCAAAAAAATTAATTGTCATTTATTGCCCGAGAGGGCAAATAGCTGCTTTCTCTGAGAGCTTAGAGTTGGCATGGGTAAAGATTATCTCCCGTGCATGAGGCTGTCCCAGAGTGAAGATCTGGAAGGGGTGGGAAGGGTTTGCTGAGCAGGGAATGACCTGTACAGGGACTTGAGAGGGGAGATCCCAGAACAAACACCATGGCCAAACCCCTCTCCTCTGGGTTTGGCTTTGCTGCCCCGTTTGCTGGGAAGGTGTCTCCTTTTCTGGGACGGACAGCCCTCGCTCAGCATGTGCAATGAGGAAGAGCTGCAAAGAGCTGCTGAGGTGAATGAACTCCCTGAAAACAAGAATAAAAAATGAGCTCAGACGGGAGCTGGCATCTCCTTTATTACTCACCAGGTGACAGCGCCAGCCTCGGCTGCTGTACGAAACCCAGAGGCTTTAACTCGAGGTGACTCACTCACGAAATAATGTTTTCCCTCCTTCCCTCTCCAACCATTCCTCTTTTCTGAAGTGGTGGTGCTCTCTCCATCTGCTCGGCCCTTCCCCAGCCCACCACGCAGGAACACCGGCAGCCAGAGCTTACCTCCCTGCCGCTGCTGGCTCTCCCCAGGCAGCAGCAAGGAGCCGGGGGCTCTCCTGCAGACACGTGAGGGAGGCGACAGTCATTTCGGGGAGATGCGCCCGAAAACAAGCAGCCTTCTTGTATGATGCTGCTGGAGTTGGCGTCGCCCTGCACCTGGCCATATTCATAGTGCCATGCTGAGCCCCTGCTTTTTCCAGCTGCTCTCAGTCATGTTCAAGAAGCACCTCTCTGCCTCCCTAAAAGAAACCAAAAAAAAAAAAAAACCCACCCCAAAAACCTCTGTAAAAGGGAGAAAGGGTGTTTCAATGAAATGAGTCAAATGGAAGCATTTTCATCTGAAATCTGCTCTGTAATGTCACACTGTGGTCAAAGCAAAGAAACGAAAGGTCAGATGTTTTTAGGGCTTAAATAATTAATTTTAGCGCAAACAAGGCATAAGAGCTGACATGGGACCAGACCTAACACTGCCTGAGTAGCAGTGGGCACCATTAGATGCATAAAAACAGGGAAACTGGGACTCTTCAAGGAGACGGTAATGGTCTGTTCATGGTAAAGCAGGGTTTTATTCAGTGTCTCCAAGTTGCATAGGGTGATTTCCTCAGACAGGGAATAGATTCATGTCATTGTGTATAAAGGGTTAATTTTGTACTCTAGTGCTAGCCCCATGGCCAGGGACGCTGCTCTGCTCCTTCAGGCTGGGCACACAGTCAGCGTTCAGCTGCAAAATCAGCCCAATTAGTAAAAATACCTCTTATCACAAGCTCAGCCTTTTTCAAAAACTGCCTATATCGTTGTCCCTTGCTCATAATGAAGAATACGAGTGGCCTTCTTCTGAATTACCTGACTCTATTTTATCTAAACACCTTGAAATCACGTGATGGTGCCGTACTGTTCTCCAGAAAAATGCTGCTTTAAACAGAAATCTCTTTTCCTGTAGAACTATAAAAAATGTATGACTCTGTAAACACGAACTAAAAGGGCTGAATTTATCCTTCCCGTAACTTTGATAAAGCTGATGCCATGGTCTGTGTCTGTACGAATGAAATCAGCCTGAACGGCAAGGGAGCTGACTTTATACTAGGTTATTGCAAATGTTTGCAGATACTCTGCTTTGCTATCAGAAGCACATTGCTGTCATGCAAATTTTAAGTACCGTGTATCACATAAAACCAGAAATAGGAAGCTCTGTTTTGTTAAATGACTGCATATTAAGTGTTTATTATAAACACCCGGTTTTGTGAGGCATTGGGAAACTGCTATCACTTACATTTTAAGAGCTCACTTGCAGACCAGCAGTCTCTAGGAAAACATGGAGTTTGAACCTTGATTTTTGCAATGGGGTGGTTTAAATGGTCAGTTTTGGTGAATTTTTGCTGTTCTGAATTGTAAGCAAAGTTATTGTTCTGCTGCTGTCTCTTCAGGAATGATGCTTCTATTTTTTACTTTCCTGTGAATGGCAAAAACATAAAGCAAGCTGGCATCAAGGAGTGTGCTTTATAAGAAAGGAAAGAAGAAAGATAAAACGGCTACATATGGCAATATGGACAGTTTCCAACTTAATGGAAATAAAAGAGTCCGATTTTTGCAGCATATACTGAGAATTGAACTGTATTTTTATGCAAATGCTATAGAAAATGCAGCTCAGCAAAGACTGTTTTCCTAACGTTGGCTGGAAAGCATTTTGAGCGCCTAAAGACTTACATTTTCCACGAGAACTTGGTGAGAAAGAATATAAAGAGGTAATAGAGCGTCTAAAAACATTATGCCTACCACAGGGGTTTTTTTCAAAACTCAAGTTTCATCTCAAGAATCAGCTAAGAGGAGGAAATACTACCGAGCCTTTGACAAGCCTAAATAGTGATTACGCTTTGTTATTTTGATTTTTTTTTTTTTTTCAAATGCAGGTGAAGAGCAATTTTTCTGTGGAGTAAGACACCAGAAAAATGGTGTATGTCTGCACAGCACGATCCAGCCCTGAGGGTAGCCACCGGAGGTACGTTAGGTCCAATATAGTTTTGACAGCTTGGAGCTTTATATATCAGAGGGGAAAGGCAAAGTATAGCAGCACAGCACTGGTGCGCAGTGCTAATGCATCTCTGTTACTGAGAGGACCCAGCCTTGTCCAGGTACCTCTGCATTGAATGACATTGTGCCACGTCCACACTTCGTTGCTGAAAAACTCATCGCATGTCGTGAATCAGATGGTACCAATATCAGAGGAAGCCCCATAATCTAGAAAAACTTTTGGGATAGGATAATTGGAACACACCTTGGGGTATGGATGAGCTCAGAACGAGGATGCTCCTTAGAGAAAGAGCTGAAGGACCCGAGCCCCTTTACTAGCATGGGTGGGATGGGCTCACTTCCTATGTGTTCTCTTACTAAGAAAATAAATCACGTGGCGTTAAGCCTGGGAGTCTGTGCAGGGTATCCCAAATTTCTAGAATAAGTCTGCTGTTACGGTGTCCCAGAAAGAAGAGATAAGGAGGTTTAGGCTATCTGCCTGTCATAGTAACTTCTCAATATATCTGTTTGCCATTAGACTTAATTGTCACTGAAGGAGACAGTCTCCTGCTGATAGGCAGAAAGTGGCAATATAGAAACATAAACTGGACTGAAAAGCAGCATCCTAGAGACCTGCCAGGGAGGGCGAGCCAATAGGTAAAATACAGAGCTGTATTTAGGGCTGACATTTGTATTATAAGCAGCACAACAGGAAGCCTAGAGGGAGCGAGCGATTCCATTTCTCAGTTTGTGCGGGTGAGGCTGGTGCCATTTGTGTACCAAAGGGCAGCTGCAGAGGAGAAGTCGGATGGATCAGAGGAGCAGTGGGATGGATTGCAGACGCAGGGTATAATTTCACCTGCAGAAGCCAGGGCGGGGGCTGTACCAGCCCTACGTGCTCCCAAACCCCACGACGAGGTAAGGATTAGTGGGAACTATAAAGTCACTGTAAACCTCTGGCTGTGAACGGATCAATACCCAATTCCTACACCATAAGATTTATTCACAAAAGTTTTGAGAAGGGGGAATTTGCAGCTCCAGTCTGGTCCGAGGTCTTCCAAAAGGATCTGATGGATAACACACCGAGGGGGCTATTTACAAACATGGCATTAACCCTCAGAGTGGCCAATCCATATGCCATGGGATGGGAAGGTAAGAGTTGTTACCTGTTTTTTCGGATAACGTATTAATGAATGGGATGAGCTCAGAGGAACACTTATAAAAGCTGGAGGAGACCCCTAAAGAGATTGCAAGTATCTGTCTTTGCTATTAACAGAAGTAAGCACATTTTGCTTCACCGGGCTTATTTGGAACATTGCATAGAAGCACTCCACTTATTAAAAGGGACAACAAAAATGTCTGAGAACATACCAATACCACAGAACAGTGGTTCTGGTCCTGTTAAGCTGTAATAATTAAAAAGTTGGCTCCAAATATATTAGCTGCAATCAGCTCCATGTCTGGCTTGTGTTAAAAAAAAAAAAGCTTAGTTCAGAAGAATGAAATTAGATATTTCAACAATCAAGTATCTTGAGCCCTTTGATACACGTTAATCTTCAGCACTAACATTACTACCTCTACTGGAAGGGCTGGTTCCTGTAATTTCAAATATCTATTAAGAGATGAGTACAAAACCCCATATCATTATCTTACTGAACATTTTCAAAACTGACCAGCATTCACTTAAATAATACTGCTCTGCTTCCCTGCTTTCACCACAAAAATCTTTTGTCCATCATTTGTGGATAAATGCTAAAATGACCTGTTGGGATGAAAATACTGCCCTCATCACCAATCCAAAACTTCTGTTAGAAGCATTGAGGCTGAGAATATGCATTTCTCTGCTATAGCAGACAGATAGCAGGCACTGAGTTTTGTTAGATAAGCATTTTACCAAAATATTTTTTAGAATAGACCCTCAAAAATGCTTTTTTGTACTCATAGGGGGGAAAAAAAGAAAAGCAGCTCAGTGTATATTTTCTATTCCACAGGCTTTTTCTTAATAGTGCTAAAGAAATTGTTCTGCAAACAAGAAATAACTCCATTTTGGTTATTATTATACACTCTGGACTTTAGGGATGGCCACATTGCACTTTTAGCAAATTGACGTTTTCCTCGGTTCCTTGCCAGGGGGGAATACTAGGGACAATAAAAAAAGCTTACAAAGAGACACGCAGGTGTAAATACCTGAGTAGCACCAAGAGAGATTAAATTGAAAAGGAGGGGAAAAGTCATTTTGCGTGCCTGCTGCTTCACCCCAGGGTAGATGCAGGCAGCAGTTTGTGTCCTCGCAGCAGGTCATGGGACGTGCCAGGGCAGGGTACCCGGGGACGCGCACTGTGCCGCCACCTGTTAATTTTGCCCGCTGCTTTCACTGCTAGCTGGTGCGTATTGCTGGTGCCGGGGGCGATGCACGGGACAGGAACCTATGCTGTAAAACAGCCCAAGCGCTTCAGGAAGGAAAATTTGCTGAAACCAGACTCAGGCGACCCCCGTGCCAAGAGCAGTCCTGGGCTGCCCACCCTGCTGACAGGACCGGCCAGGCACTTCGGAGGGGAGACGGTGGGAGAGACCTGCTTTGGTGCACTGCTACAGTTTCCCTGGGCAGAAACGCAGTCCCCAGGTAACCCTGACATAACGTGGAACCGTGCTGAAATCAAGCAGACACAAAGTGTCTGGCAATAGAAACTCCTCCCGTATGGGGTCCCGCTTCCCCCATGTAATTCCCTAAGTTTCTGGTTGGGGCCGACAGTACCAGTATGCAATTGGATGAGATAGGGAAATTTGGGAAAAGGCATGGTAAAACAGATTTTGGTGCCAGTGAGGTTAAAGGGGGTGCGATGAAGAGAAACGCTGATTGATTGTCTAGGGAAAAGCTTAGAGCAGATGTAATATGTTCCCCCAGAAGTTAATAAAAATGGCTTCATCTTTACAGATTTTTGTTGTGTCAGAAAATAATAGCCAAGGAAAGGAGAGGATGGAAAGATGTGCCAGGTCCCAGAAGGAATGAAGAACAAGAGAAAAATCAGATATCGGGTTCCCTCCCTGATGCCCAGCACTGACCACTGTGAATTCAGAGAGCTCCACCAAGGTTAGGCTTGTGATTTATTTTACTATTGGGGGCATCATTTAGGTAACGTACAAGGGAGAAACATGCTGTATTGACAAGCTGTGCCGAAGCTTTAAAGCTTATGGTGCTGCTGATTTCCAGCCTGCTGGGCAAAAAGCGTCTAAGATTTTGTTCTTCGATTCAATCATGATTACCACACAGTCAGGGCTGATGGTCTTTCTGTGGCCACTTCCTCACAAGAGTTACTGGTTTTTAACTTCTGCATGTATATCAGCCCCCTAAGTGTTTAGAAACAGTTTATAGAAATGAATATGAAAGATAACTGCAGCAATCTCAAAAAAACTGGGTAGAAATTAATTGAAAAAGTGAATTGTAATGATCTCCTTGAGATTTTTGCAACGGGCAGAATGAATTACTTAAAACTGGTAATGTGCCGTCAGAGAGACAGTACCTCGCTCATTCAGAAGACAAACACCCACATGCCTTTAAGAGGCAGGTCCCTAATGGACCAGAAGCACCCACCCTTCCCTACGGTGTGATCGCTTGCTTGGGCACGAGCCACAGTTTGGTCCAGGTAAAGGGATGCTACCCAGCTGATGGCCCAAGGGGAACCTGGCCAGATACTGACTTTGTTGGTTTGTTGACCCCCAGGCAAATGCAGGAGAGGGTCTGTATTAGGTCCCCTGTGCTCCAGGTGTGGTGCATGAGCTGAAGGCAGAAGGGCAGCCCTGGACAGCCCTTTGCCTCTTTCTTTAAGGACTAAGCCTTGCAAGATGTTTATACTCCAGCTGCCTGCTTTTACAGTCTGTCACATTTTTCTCCTATGTGATTCAAAAAGGAAAAAAATTGTAATGCTTAGGTCGCTCTTCCTAGAGGGATGAAAATTTGCTCCTTTGGAGGCCATTAGTATTGCCAAAGATTATTTATTAAATGCTTATCTCTTATGGACCGTCCCCGCAAGTCTCAGAGCTGTCTGTACCTTTACCACTGCCAAATCACAAGCTGAAGGGGAAAGAGAGCTTTCCTTGAAGCTCTAGCTCTGGGCTTCATGTGATTAAGACGGATTCTCATTTTCCATTGAAAAAGTAAGTTTCCAGCTGCTGTGATTGCAAAGAAAAGGTTGAAAGTGTAAGCCTGAAGTATGCAAAGCAAGAGAAGCAAATACAAAGAATATGAGGGTTTTTTTTTCATTTAGTCCTATGTTTTGAACTACTTCTTTCTCCAGGAGGCTGATTCATTCTTTCGAATGGATTGTGCTGGCAACACTGTATTTTTTGTTCCCCAAGGGATAACTTCAGAGCTTTTCTTTCAAAACCACTTTGCCCAGTTTAGACGTCTCAGAAAAACTAAATGAGAAGGAATTTGTAAGAAAATTAATGATCTGCTACAGAAATTTTTCACAACTTTGTACACGGATGGAGTGGGTTTGTAGAATTACAGAATTGCAGTGACTAATAATAGTAATAAAGTGTCTGATTGTATTATGTGGTTAAAGATAGTCATAATACTCTCATTGTTTTTGCCGTTTTCCCACTCCTTGCTGTGACATCAGCCCATCCCAGACCATCACATCCTGCTCATGGCTATGTCTTTGTTGATAAATAATGAGTCATTATACACTCTGCTCTATGACTCGTACAGCTGTATTGCCCAATTTTCCTCTCCCCAGAATGAAATCCCCCTTTGCAAGGATTTAGTATGCCTGTGAAACAGCAAAGTTTATCTGCTGGCAAGTGTGCACTTCAGCAGGAGGAATGGATGAAGTAAGGTTCTTTCGGGATGTTTGGTACCTGGAGTATGCTCACCTACTGTAAATGATTTTTTTTTATTAATGACAAAACCCCACTGCCACTTTGTACTGATGGCACAATCCACTGCATACTGAAGCCCTGATTTCCATGGATTGTTCCTGCAGGGCACAGTCGATGCAAAGATCTGAAGAGCCCTGCTGCCACACAGGCATCAAAACTCTGCACGAAATATTTGGATACTTACATGTAAACAGATACACACGGAAGTTACATGTGTTCTCCACTAACACCAAACTGATTTAGTAATACTGAAATCAAAACTTTTTGCTCTCCATCATGCTGCTACCTACACAGCATACTCAGGAAGCTCTCCTAAAAAAAATGGTTACCAAAATATATTAAAAAATGCCAGAAATAATTGTAATGTTTTCCAAAAAGACAAAAATATTTACGCACCCTTTGCTATGACACTGAGAACATTGAAGAAATACTGTGCGCAGCCTGGCACTCTAAATAGCTGATTTGCATAGCTGGGAGGTAGCTGTTTTCTTCCATTTTAATTTAAAAGTATGATCAAGCAAGTGGCATAGCAAACCTCCAGCTCTGCAGACCTGCTGAACGAATATCAATTTCTTATCAACAGCCACTGTGCAATCCAGTATGCCTACTTTGTACAGATGAGGTGTGGGGAAAAAGATCCAAAGGTATGAGATCCTCGGTGAGGCAGGACATGCAATGTGTTTGGTTTTCCTTCCTCCATTTTAATCGGTTATTTTGCAACTCACCATTGCAAAGTGTGAGAGATCAGGTAGCCCAGGGAGTGGCAGGGAGCATTCATGGATAAAGGAGGGACAGCTGAAAACCAGAACAAACCTGTGATCCCTGGGGCTGCTTTCTGAATGGATGGATGGCCTTCAGCCCCGGCTCACGTCTGTCTCCATTACCTTCTCTTTGCTTTCTCTAGATCGAGGGTCCCAAACCGCAGTCCATAGCTGCCAGACATAAGCTGCACATAGGCAGGGGTCTGGTGTGGAATAAACCCTTGGCCAAAATCTTGGCTGTAAGTGTTGCTCTGCTGGTGAACCCCCATGGGGCTGCAGCTGTGTTCCTCAACAGCTTTCCACCCAACTTTCCCCATCTGTAAATGCAGAGTTGTAATACATGTCCCACGAGCGTGACATAAGATGGTCAGGTAATGCATGGCTGTGCTGCTAATCAAGCAATATCTACACTTGCAAAATGTTGCATACTGGTGTTTAGGGGTGGTTAAATGGGGGTGATTTATTGATGCCCATCACCTTGCTAGCAGAGACTGTGTCACGCTGAGCGTGACCTTCCTCATGGTCTCACCTGCAAAGCCTCCTCATGCGCGTCTCTTCTCTACTTGACCTAAAGTGATCTAGGAAAGTCCTGTCTCAAATCTCTCCCAGCAGGATCCTGAATGAAGTGTTCTCACCCCTGCCCATTTGCCATGAGCTGGCCTAGGGTGGGTGGCAACAAACCTCCTGCAGAAATTAAGGTGTTTTGACCGCAACAAACCAACCTATTTCACAGCACAACTCTGTTGACTGCTTGTGCACCTGTTGTTTTCTTCCCATACCACAGTCTCCTCCTTTGGGTTTCTGGGGAACACCATAAAGCCCGGTTCATGGTGCACCAGGGATGGCAAACGAACAGAAAGGCACCCCCTATTCCCTAGCCCCATTTAAGACCCTTTCCTGTGCAGAGGAGGGACTGGGTTTGGGCAAACAGAGAAGTGCCCCTGCAGCCGAGCATGGGAGATGAGTCAACTGCCCATTCGCTGCCTCTCTCTGTTCCTTCTGATGCGTTTGTGGGTGGAAGGATTGCATATTTGATTTGTTAGATAGATTTAAAAAAATGTAAATGATAATTATAAAATTCCACGAGTCTTTTTTTCGATGATAAATTTTATGTAGCTGGCAGTTAAAATAAGTGATTACCCCATAAATACCATTTTAATAGCCTAGTCAACGGTGTAGCCTCTGCTGTTCTGAGATTTTTATCTCAGAAAAGGGAGGGAAAAATCCTTTCCCGTGGATTTATATTGCTGTAGCGGCTGCTGCTGCTCGTTACTTGCTGAGTAATTTGGGGGAACATATTCCTCTAATGCAGGCAGCCACAGATGAGTGAGCATGGATGCTGGTGCAGGCTGGCCACCCTGTGCGTGCACAGCTGGCTGTGCCCTGGCTGGTGGTGGCCCTGGCCACCACATAGTGTGCTCCAGCTGATGCTTTTGGGGTAACAACCTCATGTTTTCCAAAGCCAGCCGTTCCTGCTCATGAGCACCATCTGCCTCCATCAGCAACAGCAGGGCAGGTCAGGAGCTGAGTTGGATGGATGGACTGTTCGATGGATAAGGAATTGGCTGGATGGCCACATCCAAAGAGTTGCAGGCAATGCCTCAGTGTCCAAATGGAGATCAGCAACAAGGGATGTCCCTCAGGGGTCCATATGGGGACGGGTACTATTCAGTATCTTTATTAATGCCACGGACAGTGGCACTGTGTGCTCCCTCAGCAAGTTGGTGGACAACAGCAAGCTGAGTGGTGCAGCTGATTTGCTTGAGGGAAGGAATGCCATCCAGAGGGACCGTGACAGGCTGGAGGAGTGGGCCCATGTGAACCTCACACAGTTCAGTGAGGTCAAGGGAGACCTTTTTGACCCCTTTCAATAGATAAAAGGGGCTTATAAACTAGATGGAGAAAGACTTTTTTACCAGGACCTGTAGTGATGGCACAAGGGGTGACAGTTTTAAACTGAAACAGGGTAGGTTTATGGTGGACGTAAGGAAGAGATGCCTTATGATGAGGGTGGTGAGACGCTGGCATAGGTTGCCTTGAGAAGCTGTGGATGCCCCATCCCTGGAGGTGTTCAAGGCCAGGTTGGACAGGGCTTTGAGCAACCCTCTCTAGTGGAAGGTGTCCCTGCCATGGCAGGGATTGGACTGGATGATCTTCAAAGGTCCCTTCCCACCCAAACCATTCTGTGATGAGGGCCTGGGGCGCCCTTGGA
>VYXH01002319.1:900426-940398 GCA_013397275.1 Burhinus bistriatus
GCGGGCGGGGAGCGCCTCACGCACCACGGCGCTGCCCTCCCGGGGAGCTGGTCCTTGTCCCCAGCATGGGGCCATGGCACCCAGGGGTAGCCAGTGGCTGGACTCGGGCTACCACCTTAAATAAACTGAAGACTGGTCATACCCTGCTCGCTGCCTTGCAGGCCGGTTGTGCTCCTAAGCTGTTACAAAGTAAATATTTCACTGGAGACACTTTGTGGCAGGGTGGTATTTGAGCGAAAAGTAGGGAGCAGCGGGGTCAGGCCCTAAACCTGCGATTGCGTAGGTACCGGTAGTTCTAGTAATAACGCCAGTGACTTTTCAGGTTGCATTAGGAGCTCTTCCTTTGGTGCAGTGAGGAGTTCAGCATGGCTGCTGGTCAGTAGGAAAAGCTGCCAAGTGCCCTCTCTTCCCTCTCATCGCATCCGTCTGGGGGACTCTCTGAAAGGTAGAGTTTTTTTGCTCGACGCACTCCCTGAGCGAAGGGTGTACGTTCATTTTGCTGCTGGGCTGTGCGGGGTCCCTGGGCCTTACACAGCTCATGTGCCAGGGCCAATGCAATGTGTGTGTGTGTTTGGGGGGACAGGACAAAGATACTAGGGGCTACTGGCTCCCAGTCCTGCAGTTCCAGGCTGGTATTACCAGATGAGCACTATGTGTCTGTGTTTGTGTAGGTACTCATTTTTTCCACTCCATGCAAGCACACAAATTAGTTTTGCTAGGGACTGCATGCTTCTGCAGGTTTGCCAGAAGTGGAAGCATGAATTGTTCAAGCTCAGTCTTAAAGGTTTGGACTCTAAGGTTGTTTCCACCCTCATTTTAAACAGATGTAAATCTAGAGTTAGCTCTGCAGCACAAAACCATTGTGCATGTCTGCGAACAGATACAGCTGACTGTCGGAGAAATAAAAATAATGAAGTAGCAGTGACTAAGCTGAGGACCTTACTTTCAGCCATAATAAGCAGAGTTTCTGAGAAGCAGATGTTCTTCTCCCTCTTGCAAGCGCTGGTCTCTAGCTGAACATGGCTGAGAAGGCAGCGAGGTCCCCTGAAACCTGTGTGAGGCATGAATGTATATATAGGCTTTAATGCTGTCTTAGAGGCAGAGTCACTGCAATCTGATCCTTACACGCAAAATTATAGTATTAGATGCACTGCCAGACGTGTTACAGACATGGATTGGCTTTACAGGGATCTGCCTTTGCATGTCTCCTCATGTGTGCCATAAGCTATTAAAGCAAGATTAATGGATGTATTCTGCAGCTTTGTTCTCTCAGGGCAGATTTATATCCCTAGGTGGGTCCTGTAAGCACTGGTACCATGCATTACACCTCCTGCTGATTGTTAGTGCCATAGTGTAAGATGTAAAGGGCTCTTTCAGTCCTTTGCAACAGGTAGTAGCGCCATTTTCAACAGGACTGGGCAGCTCTACTGCCCACGGTATTGTTGTGTATTAGCGGGACTGATGAAGGTTTCTCCTGTCCTTTCACTTTAATATGCTCCCTGATCCCAGAAAATAGCAGTGTACTGAACTGGGACGATGCTTCTCTGACCTTTACACGAGCCTGGAACAAGCATGAGAAGCTCTTTAGCTAGTCTGCTCCTCTGTTGTTTCTGCATTTGGACTTGAGGTAAACCTGGCCTCTAAGAATACTTCATTCTCAAATGCTTCTGTTTTTCTTCTTGTGGCCATGTAGAAAAGACTGCTTATCTTATGCTTTAAAAAGACTTACTTTACAGGAGTTTCTAACTATTTTCTATATTTAAATAGCTTTCCTGTTTCTTCGCACTGACTTTCTTCCCCATATAACACGTGTGTGCTTTCTTCTCTGGTATCTCACAGTCACCTAGAATGGAAAGCAAGGATGTATTTATTTATCTTTGCTGTTACACTGTCAGAGAATATCCTGCGTTCCCCAACAAGAATTTTATTTTCCCTTTTTGTGTGTTTACTATTGGATCTTCACTTGTGCTCCCAGCCCCTGCACATTTTAATACCTTTTTAGATATTCTCTTTTCAAAATCCATCAAGTTTTTGTTTCCTCCCCCCAGCCCCCGCCTTTACCTTCTGGAGTTCTTTTTGAATTGCGTCTTTTTCATTATGTGGCTGTTTGAAGTCCTGGTTCTGCTTTGTCATTGTGTCTTCCAGTTTCTTCATGTTGGCTGTCAGGTTCCTCTTCACGGCTTCACTTTTTAGCCATTCCCCTCCTGTGCAAAGCTGCTGGTGAACTTTGAAAGAGCTTGCTATCTCTTCTAGTTGTGCTTCTAGGGTGTTTAGTTTGCCCACGCCCTATAGCCTTTTCAGTTTGGAGCTGAGTATTACCTGGAGTTGGTCACTGCAATGTGAAAGGTTTTCTTATTCTTCTTTTGATTGTTTGCACTTACAAATGCTGAGCAAGCTGAGTGTCATGCCAGGAATGGTGCATCTTCTGTAGTGTTGCTGCTAGGGGAATGGGCTCACACTCTAACATACATCAAAGTGCTGCACTGGTTTCTGTATTCAGTAATTGTGTTTTCTGTAGCTTTAATAATTTGTCCCTTAAAGCCTTGGCTGTCTAGGGAAGGTCTGTGAAGATGGGTCAATAAACAATGATTTGCATTGTGGTCTTGTAATCCAAGGCAGCGAAGTCCTTTGTGGATACCAGCTGGTAGAATATAGCATAAATATTGGCCAGTGCCTTGTTCTGCGTGTAATGTGGGTTTGGAGGAAAGAGGTTTAAATAAGCATTTGCCTGTGTCCTACTGTCTTCAACAGTGACTTACGTACAGTCTGGGGGACTGGACTTCATGATTTGGGATTGACCTGGAGACTTCTGAATCTTTCCCGCTTTTGTCATCCTGAGTAAATTTTGTTGCAGTTTTTGTATCTTATATATCTGTTTCCTCTAGTAAATGGTATTGCTCGTATTTGCCAGTGGCAGTTCTACAGACTTCTGAATTTTTTCCTTTTTGTCCTTCTGGGCAAATTTAATTCTAATTTTGGTGTAAGTATTTATATAGTAGAGAGTATCTCTTCATATTTACCAAAGTCAGTTCAGATGCGGAAGCTCCTGAATCCAATTTAGCTCGTTCATGGAAGTAAAGGAGCCAGCTACCAACCCAACCAGCCCTCACAGAGCAATATCCAATAACAATTGGTTCTTGGATAACCACTAACCAGAGTGGTTTCAAGCGTGCCCACTGCCAGCCATGCATGTAAGTAACAAGCTACAGAAGTTTGTGGGAATGGGCTAGCGGTATCTTGTGGACTTTACTACCAGCAGTGGAATCCGTCTGTACCTTTCACTTCACACATGCCCTTCAGCAGGAGCCAAATAAAAAAAAAAATCAGCTTCTGAGTGAAGAACTGTGGTTGTAAATTTACTTACAGGAGAACAAAAAAACCAAACAGATCAATACTTAACGGTAAGTAAGTGAGGCTGCTAGTCTGTCCTTCAAAGGATGGTATTTGGTACTCTTCTCCCTTCATGGGAAAAAATTCAGCAATCACATTTTTGCTTCATAGTGATCGAGTAGATCAGTTTCGGTTTTCTTAATTGAAAACTTGGTTCTTTCTTCCTGAACAAAAATCTGGTTGCTGAATCTCTCTAGTTCAGAGTGTACAGTTCTTCCTAGAGCTAGATGTAGCCAAAGTGTTCTTGAAGTAGTAGGTTTGCTGAAGAAAACAAATTTTCCAGGGAGACCAGATCTACTTTGGTGTGACATGAAATTTGGTGAAGGTTTATTACAAACTTCCCCCACCCCCCCCCAATCAAAGAAAAGGAGGAAAGGCAAGGTTTAAAAAATGATTTAATTTTGTGGGCATTTTCTTCTTTTTCAAGTCAAAAATAAAGAACAAGGGGTTTACTACTTTAAAGGCAAACAGTGCCTCCTCTTTTGTTTTTTTTTTTTTTCCTTAGACAAACCACCCCCCTTAGCTTTTATTTCAAGTAGATTCAACTGAAGTTTTTTCTGCCTGTGATTGTTTTTTGTTTGGCCGTTGAACCAGATAATCCAATATTTGCACAGCTCTCCCTGGAGCTGCACAAAGAGCTAATGCTGTCATTATGACAGGTAGACCTCAAGAGATAACATGGAAGCACAGGGTCTCCTAGCAGAAGCTCCCTGGCCTTTAAATGTTCACTCTCAGATCTTCAGGATTTCCCTGCAGATCTCTGGACTGTGTGATATTAGAGGGGGTTGAAGTGTTGAGGGGTCTATACTTTCCCAAAGGAAAGCAGAGGAAAAGTAGTATTCAGCAACAGGGCATGGAGTTCTTGGACTGTTCATGAGTATTTGTCCCCTAGGGAAAGATAAGGCTTCTAGTGCTAAATAGCAGGATTTACTTCTATATATATTTTCTTTTTAGTTTGTGGGGTTTTATTGTTCTGAAAACATGGTGACGTATATACATCTTTCTTGCTATTGGTTCTTGCTTAGGTCAATGTACCTAATTCTATTTGTACAAAAATATTTGTTCCTAGTTAAACTCTCCTTCTCCTGTTTGCACCAAAACATTTTGGGCTCATGAAAACTGCCTGACCCGTGAAGCTGTCTGCTTGAACAGACAACTTTTGCAGATCAAGCGGTTTGCATCTAGAAATTCAAAGTTTTTTCTATCTGGCTTAGATGATTAGTAGTATAAACTGTCTAAGCAAATACCCACTGTTACAAGCAGCTGTAGGTTCTGTGCTTGCGAAACCTATTTGCACAAATATTATAATCCACCAAAGTCTCCACCCAAATCTGCCACAGTTGCTTAGAACTTCCAACAATTACAATCTAATTAGACCCGGCATTCAAAGTTGCCTCCAGCATTTGAAACAAAAGTAATTTAGCGGTAATAAAAGTGGTAGATTGACAGCTCTGGAGGCCGAACTCGGCTTATCCACAAAATATACCCAGGGTGGGAAAGAGCTACAAGAATCACCACAATGACTGTCTGAAGGGCTTGACCCCTTGCCTTGAAACAACAACCTCCAAGGGGTGAACATATGGGTAATTTTCTACAGGTCCCTCTACTGCCACTGCCAAGAGTGCTGCTAATTACTGACAATAATTAGTATATTGTCTGTGGCATGAACAGTTTTCCACTGGAAAAACACCTGATTCATTGTATGATAACAATCAAATGCCCATCATGTACTGGCGGTGCTTACGAAGTTAAGAATTATTCTGCATTTGAACTGCAGCCTGTGAGGTGAAAGGCTTTATCCTATTACCAGTCCCCTGAATCATTCAGTTTACAGTGTGTGAGGTGCAGTGCTGTGATTACCAATTCATTTCATAAAGGCCAACCACTTAAAATTCTCTCAAACTAGCAATTGCTCGAGGAATGAAAAAGCACCTGGGTCTGGACAAATATCTTTTTCTTCTTCTGGGTTAATTTAAAAAGAAAACCAACAATTCTTTCCCCTGGCAAATGAGACTTTCAATAAGCATTGAGCTATCGCTGCAGAAGGATAACCTGTCTTTGCTTACTTGACATATGGGATTCTTCCAGTTCCAGAGGTGGAAGTCATGGTTAGGCTGAAGAGCACTTGAAAAAATAAGCCGCTTCATGTTACCAGTCAGTAAGAGGAATCATTTGGCTTTGATGTGGAGGAAAGAATAGGCGATCCACCTTCAGTTTCTTGTGATGTTGCTGGATTCTTTTATTGCTGTTGCTTATAACCACAGGCAGAGACAAGAAATACTTTTCCTTCTTTCCCCCTCTCTCTTCTATTTCTCTCTCTCATCCTTCCTCTATCCATTGGTTTCTATGCTCTAAAATATTGAATTATAACATAGGAAGGACCACCAGTGACTTCTGTAAGCTGATGGGTCTTAGCTTTCCTCCAGATGCTGAGTTAATATACACCTTACTGCGGCAGGCAAACTTTAATTCAGTTGGCAGTAGGATTACAGCAGGTATATTTACACTCAAGAACACTCATTTTCCATATCTAATTATCTCATCATCTGCTGAGTCAGGAGGAAAATCAAAATTATCCTCTGTTTTAGATTATGTTTTCCTAAGACTGACATGAGAATTCTGGGTGACATTCTCAAAAGCATCCAATTTATATAGGATCAAAAGACTGTGGCTTTCAGGGGATCATCTGCTCCTCAGATGTATTAGGGACATTAGAAAATGGTACCTTTCGTTTCTAACATTGGAGGTGGAGGCATAGATTGCTGCCTTTATTGCCATCGGTATAGGATAAAATCATAATTTATGTTTTCAGATGAGGCTTCGAAAATGATGATCTTTTATATTTCTACCTGGAAACCAAGTTGCCCATGGGGTGTGTTTCAAAAGAGTAAGAGTTTGCACTAATAAATCCACTTTTTTTTTGTTCTTTGTCCCTCTGCAATATATTTTTCTGGCAGCCACAATCCACTCCAGAGGAGGATGAAGATGGTTGGGAGTGTGTGTGTGTGTGTCTATCTATGTCTAAAAGGCTTTTGATTTATGCTGGGGACAGCTTGGTTTTTTCTTCCTTTCCACAACATTCCTGTGTGATCTTCAAATTACTAGTCCCTATCTGAAAATTGGGTATAAGCAAGATGCTTTTCTGCCTCCTTCATCAGTCTATTCCACTTAGCCTACAAGCAGTTTCAGACAGAGGCTGTCTCTCATTCCAAAAGTATGTGTGCCTCCAATATCCATGCCTTAATGATCTAGAAATACTATGCTATCCCCCTCAGTGGCAGAGGCTGATATGGAGCAGTTGTACCTAC
The DNA here is from genome assembly GCA_013397275.1 of Burhinus bistriatus. Lineage (NCBI taxonomy): Eukaryota > Metazoa > Chordata > Aves > Charadriiformes > Burhinidae > Burhinus > Burhinus bistriatus. The sequence continues at coordinate 907,125 of VYXH01002319.1, forward strand.
AGAGACACGCACTTTAGGTCCTTTTCTCATCCAGTTCTCTTCTCTCATCCCTATTTGAGAAAAGCCAAGTTTCCTTGATAGAACTGTGTGTGTGAAGAACTATGACAGCCAGCAGCCTGTCTTCTTGTCTCACTGCGTGTAGCTGTATCAGCAATTTGGCCCAGCATCTAACACACCACCTGCTGAATCTCACCAAAATACGAACACTAAGATAACAATACAGATGGAGGAAGATATGTAAGATAACAATACAGATGGAAACATTTAAGTTAGTACATGGTTTGTAGAGTAGTTTGGGATCCTTTGGGTTGATAAATGCTGTGTAAGTTTAAAGCAGTATTATGTCTCATGCTCACATAAACTTACGTTCCTTGGCTTTGTGTTTTGCTGTGCAGATTAAGTTACAGCACATCTGTCTGGAACACCCATTGAGGCTAAACAGTGGTGCATCTTCTGCTTTGCTGTTTAATATCAGATGCTTTATTATGGGAATTCAAATAAAACTTGACCTAAACAAGACAGGCCTTCTTCCTCTTTTTAGAACGTTATGCCATATCTCATGACTGTTTCACAGGTCAGTGTGTAATTAATGATGTGTGTCCTTCCTTCCCTTGTTAATTGATGCACAAGCTTTTGGGAGGTATGTATCATTATCTAATGTAATCATGCAGAAACGTGAAAAGCAGGAAAGGGAAGAAAAGAAAAAACCTGCGTGCCTTGATGTCTTATCACAGTTGAAGCGGGAGGGGGTGGCACGGGTTGCCCTAGCAAGTTCAGAACTGGACTGCCTCACAGCATTGCCAGGATCCGTGAGCTTTGAACAGTCTCTGGCTCCAAATGCCTCCGTGATCCTGTTTAGAGAGGTTGTTTTAAATGTGTCTGTTCCTTCTGTTGCCCCTTGCCCTGGCACCTGGCAAGAGGGCAGAGGAACCTCTCCCTCCATTTTCTGCTCAGTGATCTCCATCTCGCTGTTGTTCACTTTCAGGTTGGAGGCAGGTGTGCGGGAAACCCTAGGTTCCTTTAATCCCTATTAAGAACAGCAGATCACAGTGGCCCCTCTGGCCTTGTTCCCTATGACTATGAAACTAGCTTTAGCAGCACAGAGATTTAATCTTTCTAGTGGAAATGTAGCGCTGGTCAAAGGTCTGCGCTGCATCTTTTAGGACAGTTTCTTAGCTGTGTGAAGTTAATCGTGAGGCAGTGTCCATTCCAAGTCGCAGATTTTGGCAGAAGGCTTGTGCTACAGACTAGCCTTTCTGCATCTCTGCTCTCTTCCCTTGGAAAGATCCCAAAAAGGAAAGCCACAAACTCTGCCAGAGGCAGAGAGCGGGCCTCTGGCCCCTCTTGCAGGCTCCTCTTCTTGCCTGCCTCCTCTTCCCACCACCTATCTGGTGACCAGAGGGAGAGAAGGAGCAGCTCTGGTGTGCACTACAAGCTGTGTGGGGATGATAAGCAGCTCCATGTCTCTCGGTTGTCTTTAAAACCTACCTGGTGCAGTCTGTCAGCTGCTTCAGGTCCTCTCTGAGAGTGTAGATGAGGACGAGCCAAGGTGTCTGTGCTACATAGTGCACCCCCACCAGTGCATGCAGCAGATAGGAAGGGCTGATAGGGAGCAGCCAGTGGCTCTGTCAGCTGTTGCTCCCCAGTTTTGTTCCTCCATCTTCGGTTAATTTAGATCATACCTAAAGTGCGTCCACAACTACGTTTAAGCAAAAGCGGTTACCATAGTAACACTGGAGATTTTCTAAATGCAGTCTACGTTGTAAACAACTGAAATGACTGTCACCCCAAATAGTTGTTTATTTCTTCTGTGTAGTTTATTGAGTATTTAAATCTGTTGTAGCACACACAGATTTACCACTTCTAAGTATAACTTGGAGGAGTAACACATTTTTTCTTATTGCTTCCATTTCAGCAGATCTGTTTCCATGTCAACAGCTCACATTGATAAAGAATTGACATTCTGACTGCATTTGGCAGTGTAGGGTACAAGGTGACAATTAAAATAAATCAATGTTTCTAATGATGCTGATGTTAAAACTGTGCCAAAATACTGGGATTCCCATGCACAGTAGCCAGAGATTGCTGCTTGAATCTGCAGAGAGCGAGGCAGGAATTCTCATGGGAACAGACTTTCTTTGCAAGGTTTTCAAGCCTTCCTGCTTACAGATGCAGAAAGACTGGAAAAGCAAACTCTCTCTATTTCTCTCTTACGGAAAAACGCACCTAGCGCTGTGTGTGTGTGTGTGCACACGTGTGTTTGCTTTGGCTCATCCACTTCTAATCTAGGTGAGATCTAGAAATGCATGAAGTATGTAATAAAAAAATAGAACACTGTTCTTGGACTAAACCCCTGTTTTGAGTCAAGTTTCTGGCAAAAATTGTAGAGCAAGAGGGCTTAATTAACCCCCCCTCCTTCCACTCCTAATTTCCTTGTAGTGAATAAATGTATTGAAATTACTGAGGGACAAGAAACATGGAGGCCCAGAAGGGCATTTTTAGGCTTGCAAGCCTGTTCAGCAAAGACCTGCCCTTCAAATTGTATATTTGGGGATGAAAGTGGACAGCTTTTCTCTGTCTGTGTGAGCAGCGTGTAGATACACAATTGCCACAGTTGAGCTGTCATCGATGTGTTTGTTTTCCCTTGGTGCCTAAGGGGGCTAAGATCAGTGGCCCACTGTATTAAGCATATTAAGCACCCAGTTGACACCCAATAGGAGAGACAGACACAATCCACAAGAATCCCCAGACTAAGGAGACAGCAAACAGGGAAAGGAGAAAAAATGTTACCCCCATTTTAGAGGGACAGACAGGGATTAGAAGAAGTTTTTCAAAGCTGCAGATAGGAGTGGCTTCCAGGGGATGCAGGCTCCCTACCTGTGGTTTGGATGGCAGAAAATCCCATATCTAGTGTTCGCTTGGGGTCATGCTGGAGTCTCACGGCAGATGTGGAAATCCAGCTGAGCACTCCTGCATTGAAAGATGCTTACCTTCAAGGGGGAGCAAAGTTTGGGAATACATATCCATGGAGGCATTCAGCTTGTCTGAGGGCACTCTGGTTTGAAGTAGGTTTGAATCTATAATTTCTGTTGCATTTGGGGACTATACATACCTCCTAATGATGTGCCTAGCGATTTTAGTTGCTGTGGGTTCTCTTGGTAGCCAACGGAAAGAAATAGTTGTGTCCAAGCAACAGTTCAGATCACCTTCAGCGGGTGTCTAGCACTGCCTGATAGTGCTTCGTGAATGTGTAAATTCACTTGTTATGTCTTTCATATCATGGGATCATATAATTTTTGTGGATTTGACAAGTCCCCAAACTTACTTTGCCTAGTGAGGCTTCTATTTTTAAATGAAATTCTTAGATATTGTTTTAAGAAAAGAATATAAAAGCAGAAATTCTGGTAAGACTAATGCGATTGCTGGTACTGCTGAGGTATACCAAAATCTTGTGATTTTTCGTTATCATACATACACACAAGAGCAAACTCCAAACCCCAAAACCAGTCATTTGTTTAACGGAGGATGGAGATGAATATAGTAAATCCCCCACATGTACTAATGATAATTTTATTTCTAGATTGCATTCTTTGGAGGATCTCTGAGTGCTTCAGAAGGACTACGGAATTATGCCTCAGCAGCCCATAAGGTGGTAAGTATTATTACTGTATTTTGTAAAATGTGAAAGAATTTTGGGATATTGATAAATGGAGAAATTGCCAAATCAGTCAAATCTGCGGCAAATAACTTTTCCCTGTGGAAAAATACCACTCTGTCAGATACAAGACAGGTACAATGTTTATATGTTTCAGCAAACAAGCCATTGCTGAATGACTTTAATTTGATTGCGCAGGAGTGAGACACTTTTAGGGCGTATCCTGTGAATGTCACTGAGGTGCTGTAACATAAAAAATAGATTGCAGCTGAGAAGGGATGTGTAATCTCTGTTTGTCGGTCTTGAATATTGGCTGTAGCTGACAGTAGAACAGCAGCTGCTTAGATGGGTCTGCACAATAACAAGGGCTAAGAAGATCTAGCTCTCTCTGTTGAACTACTGTTGGCCTTCCTTATCATATTACCTCATCTCCTAGCTGCAGGTATTGGCAATCTTTCAAGGAGGTGTGCACAATATTGTTTTCCCCCACCTCAGGTTAGAGGTATGAAAGTAGCAGGGGCTCTAAGTGCTGCTTCTCAGAGGTCTGACTGAGTGAGAGGGTCCTGTGACCTCCAGCACCTGGGGGATCTGGCTTTGGAGGACACGAGGCTCAGGCAGGCATCGCTCCTAGTGCTGCAGCTTCCAGTACCTGGCTCTGCCTGAACTGTGGTGTCTCCCATCAGAAATCCTTTACCACAGGCTTGCAGCTGGCAGCTCTAAAGCCAAGTTTCAGTACCTATAGACATCATTCTATGGAGGTGTGATTAGCCATATGGTAGTGTTGCTTCTACCCCCATTTTATTAGCTAAATTTAAGTAACAGGCAGCTATAATAACCACACAGACAATTATAATAATGTACTGTCATCCTTCATTGTAAATAATGGCTGTAGTAGCCACACCAATATTATTTGTCTTAATATGAGTGTGTTTGACATACGCCATCGAGAATGAGATTAACATGATGCCTAAGACAAACTGTGTATTAACATGTGGTCCCCATTGTTCAAAAGCTCTGGAAACCCGGCCGTAATCAATAACAGTAAAGTTCTGAAGAATGAAAGGATGGTCACAACCATTTATATACAAGTTAATGCAAACCAGAAGAAATGCATGACCAAACGCAGTCAGGAGTTGAAGAAAAGCTGTAACTTAGTCCCAGAAATTCTGTACTAAAGGCCTAGACTTTAACAGGAGTAAACAAGACCCATTCCTAAAACACAGTTGAGAAATCTTTGTGCGAAACAGAAGGAACGTATAAGTGAAAGATGTCAAATGGTGTTTGGCTGTAATCGGATACAGCATGAATGCCATGAAAACGTTAACCTAATTCTGTCCCAAATCTGAAACCAAACTCTGCTCTTGCCACCTAAGATTTCTTCTAAGCTTTGCTGAGGTGCATTTGTGGAACCACTAATAGGAAGAAAACTATAATTCTAATAGTTGAACATGCCTTTTCAGTGCTGTCTAACACCAGAAAGTGGAGGAAGAAAGAAATGAGTTACTTACAGCCCTTCATGTAAAAAAACCCCCCAAAACCGGGGTGTGAAATAATAAAAAATGTAGCTTTTCTAATAAATCATATATACTGAGCTGTAGGCTTCTGCCCTTCTAAAATAAGAGGAGGCAAGAGGTTGTCGGTGGCAAAAATACTATCTTATGGGATTTTAATACAATTGTGGAACCCATTCCCCTGCCTTTGGGATGATGTAGCGAAAATGCACGGTGTTATTCACAGTTCTTCTTGGTTTCATTCAGTGTCTGAGTTGCCTTTTGTCATCAGTGGGGTGCAATTCCTATGGAGTGAAACAACGCATACAGCATGGACTAAAGTGCCTCAGAACAGCTGCATGCTGCTTTAGGCAGTACCTCAATGGTTAATAGGACTAATGCATGTGCACACTAACAACAGTGAACGTGGCCAGTTGAAGGATCAAGACCAAAGGTTATTTTCAGATAAGAGAAAGGAGAGGGTGAAAATATACAGGGGTGCGAGAATACAGTGTTGTGAGTGGATTTAGGGCCTTCGCACAAGGGGCGGATTCTCCTTCCTCTACTGTTACTTTGCAACAAAGGTTGCAACCTGAAACATAATCTAACTAAAATACTGCTTCAAGCTTCCTTGAACTTCAGAGAGGCTCTGTTCTACTGGTGAGGGTTGGGCAGAGCAGAGGGTAAGAGTAGTAGCTAGGGCTTACTAAAAACTAGTGGGGCTTTCTGCTGGGGCACACATTATTCAGCAGTCACTTTGCTACCTTTTGAAAGGATAGGCATGCTCCTCCTAGTCTCTCCATGCTGGTGAAGATAGGTGTGCAGGCACAGAAACCTGATACCAGAAAGGATGCTGCAGTGACTCAGTGGTAATAGATTTTTGGCCAAAAGCAGAGTGAACAAGCATGCGGTGACACATAAGATACTCCTGACTACCTCTGCTGCACTGGATGAGCCAGGTACAGTCCGGTTCTTTTTCTAGTCAACAGCAGAAGAGCAACATAGCAAGTAATTGTCCAGCTGGTTGCTCCATTCACTCCTGTAACTGTAAGATGAAGAGCTATTGCTGCCACAGGAAGAGTAGCAGTGGGTCTCTGGTGACAAGGTAAGCAGGTACCAGTGACTGGCAAGTGCATATTGCAGTGAAAGGGAGATTCCAGACTGTCAAAAATGTCTCACCTGGGTTGCTGAAATGCTGAGCCAGCATCCTGATGCACTTCATTATTCTGGAAGAAAGTTACTCCATTTACTCCTCGGGTTCCTGGAAGGATTGCTGGGGCCAGAGACTGGCCTATAATTGCAGCTGTTAGTTCACTGTTAAATGATGTAAAATACCTCCTTGCACATCATTTATTAACATTTAAAATCCGTCAGGGGACATATAAAACATTCCTCTTTTTGTAACATTTATAAACTACCAAGGAGCACAGACACATTCCCCTATATTAATTACCCTAATTTAGGCAATGTCCATGGAGGGCCCGTGAGCACAGCAGCTCTGATTCCCCCCACAATCCTTTTATTTCTAGGCATTGAGGTTCCCCTGAGCCCATTTCAGCTGCAAATTCTCCTGGCATGAAGCAGGGGAATGCTGGAGAGTAAATGTATTTCCAGACCTTGTATACATGAGGGAGTTGCGCTAAGATTACTGGTAAACCTGCTTAGTTAAACCAATGCAAAATGTGACGTGGACAGTCTTATTTCATCTGGTTGCTTCTTTTAGATTTGGATTAGGTTTGAAATCAAGTAAACCCCCATTTAACATCTTTAAGGAAAGATGTATGAAGGCATTCGCATCAGTTTAACTTGAATTGTTTCAGTCAGATTTAAACGAAACCGGTGAAACTTTCTTGTTCTGAGATGACCCCAGTAAGTACAAATTTCTGTCCCTCTCTTCTACAGGCCTGAGGGGTTGCAGCTCTTCCAGCTTTTCACAAGGCATTATTTTAGTCACCTATGCTAGGAGCCAGTGGGAATTACAGGCTCGGCTCGGCTGGATCAGGGTAAATCAAGGGAGGACCGTTTAGTGGTTGAGGAAAGAACATGAAAGAAGGCAGCTTTACTTGTCTCACTCTGTGAAAATGATCACAGCAGCTCCTTTGAACCTCTTCAGGCCATGTGCCTGCCACAGGTTGCAGGGTTGGCCCAGCCATAGATCCTCAGTGTCGTCTTGTTGCTGTCAGAGTATCCCATGGGGCTAGCACATATGGGGTAGTCCAAGTGATGCATCTGACTGGGGCAGGGTCAGCCTGCAGTGTCTTTAGATGGCAAATTCCCTCTGGAGCATTCACTCCTTTCTGCTGGGCTTTGGTATTGGTACCTATGTGCGAGAGCAAGAAAATGGGCAGGTATCTATTCCCCTTGGGTTATTTCAGCCAGCTGATAAAAAGAAAGAAATGTGGCTTCTTTCAGTTCATGAAACGTTTGCAGTAGGCATGTTTTCCTGCATTAGTGTGACATTTGGAGAATAAAATAAATATGTTATACTGAATGTCATCTTGAGTTTCCCCCATGAAATAATTTGAAGAGTGTTCCCCAGCTGCACGTGCTGAGCTGTGAGGATTGTTGCTGAAAGCACATAATGTTGTGTATGCTTAATTTTAAATGACTCCACTGTGGAGAAGTCTGTATATGTTATAGAATTACCATGGTTTTCAATGGTACAGATCTACGGTTTTCTTCATCAGAGGTGAAGCCATGTAAATGCTGCTTGCCACCTTCTTCCTGTGCACATGCCGTGTCACCTATGAATGTTTTAGTGAGCATCCCAAATCAGTGATGGAAAAGCACTGAGAACTATCTAGAGCAGTAGGGTTCTTGTGCAGGGGAGAGCTGACCAGGTCCAGTGCCTGGAGGGTGATCCTTCTGCAGAGGTATTCTTCCCATTAGCTGTGGCACTAAGCCATATATCATAGGAGGGCTGAAATTTGTTTTTATCAATTCAGGAACAAGATCCTACATCTGTTCCTAATTACAGGTAGCGGTCTCAGAGGAGGTCTGAGTTACAGTGTGTGTGGATATCAAAATGCATAGCTCTCATTACTTGAATAGGTAAATAATTTTATTCATCATCCGTGCAGGGACATAGGAAGCGTAGCCCAGGAGATGTTAACAATTAACTGCAATCTCGTTTGCATTACTGGCTATCAATATCTTCAGCTCTTCTGCACAGTAGTTTAATATTAACTATGTAAACCTTCTGAAAAGGGGTTAACTTTTTTTTTTTTTGTGAATTGGGCATTTACAAATATATTTCTATTTTTGTCAGATTGAATTTACATGATATTTTTCTATAGAGGATGTGTTTTTATGGTTCTTTGCTTTCTTTTGGGGAATGAGGGACAAAGTGTCTTCTGTAAAATCTGGGCTACCACAGCTTATGACTGGCTTCCACTCAGGTTGAGGTGCTAACCACCATGCAGGACTGTTTCGTGTGTCTGAAACAGGTAATTTCCCTGGACCCAAAATTTTAGTTTGGGCGGCATCAGCGTAGTTGCTTATCCTTTTGAGGGCAAACGTCTCCGTCCCATGCAATGTACAGATTCTGCAGTCTGGTAAATGCAAGGATTTGCTCGAGTTTTTTTAAAGGACTTACCCTCACTGTAGGGTTACTGTAGTTACTTGCAAGAACATCACATGTAAGAAATGCACCAAGAGACTCCATAACCCATATTGATACAGTTTATTGCTATAGATTCAAACAAACACGAGAGAAAAATAGTAAGAAGTGTAGCTATTTGCAAGCAAATACACTGTTATTCATATTTTTAACTTGAGCTGGCTTAACTGAAGCACACTGATGTCTTTTACTGATGTAGTCTGCATGGTTGGAGAGTATAGGGAAAAACTTGGGTTAATAACACACAGCAGATGCTAATATGACTCCCCTGTATCGCTTAACCATGACACTACAACATGGCTATTCTCCCTGTAGTAATCCGAACTCAAGGGTTGTTAACTCAAGGCTATGTAACTGCTGGGAAACTTTTTTTTTTTGTTAAAAATTCCAGCTGTATCCCAGGCAGTGCAAAATACTGCTGACAGATTGGTTCTGCCCTCTGCTAATTGTGGTAGCAGACGTGCTTTGATGGTTTGTACATACGGAGTTGGGAAATCCCTCTGAGAACCTTTACACGTGCAGTAATGTAAAATACACTGCTGCTGTTACTTGAATTGTTAAGTTTGTTGAGGTGAACAGCAGTTACCTGCAAATGGGAAGAGGAGAAAATTCAGTGATATCAAAGCAGTGCATTTAACTTGAATTCAGTCCCAAGCACATTGCTGGAGTTACTAGTAAAGCAATCAGTTCGGACGCAACTACAGCAATATGGGTGGTAAATAGATGGCAGCATGGATTTATTAAAAGTAAATCATACAAACTAACTTAATTTCTTTCTCTGATAGGATAAAAAGCTTAGTGGATAGGGTAAATCCACCAGAATAATGAGCCTCTGTTTCATGAACATTTTTCTTACAGTTCCATACAACAGTCTCATAAGAAAATTAGAAGCATGGATAAGATATAATTTTTATAAAATATGATGGATTGTAAGTCATTTTGATTGACAGTAAATATATATATCAAGGTATATCTAAAGTGCTTGTCACATTGGTGCTTATATATATATTAATAACTCAGTTTTGAGAGAGCTTTCAGGAATCAATTCTGGCTCCAATACTAAGCTAATGTGCTCTGTTTTCATTAATTGCTTTGATGGTAGGATTAAGACTTTATTGTTTGTATGTGTGAATGATATTAGTCTTGTTGGGACTGCAAATAACATGCAGAGAGTAGTCATTAAAATATATCCTTCTCTGGATGAGCCCCTGAGACATACCCTAGAGCCTCAGACAAGGAATGCGTACATAGCTGGGTCAATTTGGAATTTCCAAACTCCCTGTGTCCTTCTAGCTGGGGTCAAGAGATTGGCTTTCTATCTGCAATTACATTTAAAAAAACCAAACCATCTTGAAAAACTTACATTAAAAGAACATTAAGGTTGTAAAGCCAACCACTGAGTAATTAGGAAATAATAGAATTCAAGTGGCCTGTATAATTTTATTTCAGCTTCCTAATGCATATGTATTATGAGGCAGTCTAATTCCGGGAATCCATACTATTTTTAACTCAGGATTCTCCTTCGGTAGCCCTCTGCATAGGAAGAAATTTCATGCAGACTGAGTTTTCCTTCATGCAGTTTCATGAAAACTTCCTCAGAACTTCATTCCAGGCCAGTTTTCAGCCCACCGTTTCTAATGATATCCTTGCAAAATGGAGATGTGTGTGCAGAAATGTGGAAGCACCTCAGTGTAATATTTCAGAAGCACTAAGAAGAAACATGCAGTTTTGGAATGCAACAATGATACAACAAATTGGTGAAATCTAACATTTTTTGATAAATCAAATGAAACTTAAAAAAACCTTCCAAATTCAAGTTTCAGTGCAGATATTTTGCAACGTCTGTAAGTAAAGTCATAATATGATGTATATGTACACTGAATCTTTGTGTCTGAAGGTTTGTACTGTTGCCTTAGATGCATGACAATTAGGTATTTTCTGTTGAATGCTCTGGATAATACCATTAGATGCACAATAATTAGGTGTTTTCATCTCATTAATATTCATTTTCATACATTTAAATGCCTCTCTTACAGCATTTGTTAATTAATATACATTTACAATGGTATATTCCTCTTCCCCATTCACCCATTCTGACTAATGTAATGAGCTGACGTATCAGATGACTTCTCTTACAGGATTCTACTGTTGTATCTTTGGTGGGAACAAAGAAGTGGTTATTGTGCTGTTTGTGGATGGTATTAGTGCAGCTGTTTTTTCTCGCAAGGAATCTGGGGCACAGAGAGTCTGTCCTCAGTGATGCTGTTGCAAAATAGAGGGGTCCTTACTGTCTATTTCCTTTTATTCATATTATTAAAACCTGCATCCCAGAAGCAAAGTTTGGGCCCTAATGTGTTTTTTGAATTGAAAGTGAATACAGTTTGTACCCCTAAAAGTTTGTGTTTCGGGCATCTTAGAGTACAGAGCGCAGCAAAACTGTAGTGAGGGACACACCAACATTAAAAAATATCTTTCCTCAGTCTTGTAAGTAGGACTAATTTAAAAGGTAAACTAAAACGTTCAGGAGAGTTGAAGGAAATCCCAGTCTCCTGAAAATGTCTGCAAGAAGGTGAAGTAGTAACTGAAATGCTGCTGTATAATTACACCTACTGGGGATATTCATTATGATTCTTGGGTTACTCTAGAGTCTGACTATTAGTATTAAGTTAGACAGCTTGCCTGTGTATCATACAAATATTTTAACAGACTGTGCACAGCACCTCCCACAATGATGTTTGTGGTTTCAGTTCCTGTGTTGCTGCTGAAGTACAAATAATAGTAATAGTAGTAAACACATAGAGAAAATAAACAGTTCCTTCTGTAGATTTAGCAGATAGAGTTTTTGTGACAGTACGCTACAGTTTTTTGAGTCTCATTCCATCAAAAATTAAGGGGAAAAATTCCTGTAAAATTCTTCATACTGATAAATCAAAAAGCAATCTCAGCAGTTAACAGATTATTCAAATTCAAATCAAGAAAACACACCTGGAGGGGAATTTTCAAAAAGGCTCAATGTCAACTTAATTCTGTTCCTACTGAAGTCAATGGGAGTTAAGCCAGTACAGAGCGTTTTTCAAAATCTTAACCCTAGGATCTGCATACCCATCTAAGTTCGATGAGGTTTATTCTTTAGGAGATTCCGAGTTATTAAGGAAGAGATTTTCAGTAGCACCTGGGGGATTTAGAAGCACAGTTCAATTAGTCTTTCACTGCAATTTGTGCTTCTAAATACCTGAGACAGGTTTGAAAATCTCACGCTAAAACCCCGTCTCAGCTGCTGGTTAAAGCCTCAGTGCACATGTCTATTCCGATAAAAATAGGATTCCAGTCTGAGGCACATGTAGAATTTTGCGTGTGGTTAGATGGTATGCCAGGAGAATAGGCTGTCACATTATCGTTAACTATAAATGAAGGGCACTGTCAAGTGAGGAACATTTGAACAACATTACAAACACTGCCGCTGCGGTCCTGTGGTGGGTTCTGCTTAATACTGAAGAGTTACACCCTGTGACCTGTGTTAAACTGTGAGGCATGTAACTCCCTGAAGATGCCAAGAGGGGAAGTTAGTATTCATTTTGAGCACGATGGAAGGATCTGGTGCCCCACTTTTTGGACTGGCATATCATTTAGGAGTGATGGATGCGGTTATACATCAGTGAACACAATTTACATGGGTTTAAATGGTTCCTTTTGACGTGTTTTTTATAGAGCGTTACTGGAGCCACCCAACAAACCCCTGCCCTGCTAGTGCGGTGAAGATGATCAGACTGAGGTGTCTTGACAGCTCTCACATTTTCTGCTGGCAAGAAAAGACATATCCCTGCTTTCCTGAATTTCATGGAAGAGAAAACACAATTCCTTTTAAGTGTCTGGAAGAGAAAAGAGGAGAGAGTTCCCTCAGTGCGTTAGAAACCAGGAGAGTTTCAGCTGTGGTTCTTAGGAGGAAGGGTTCAAAGCCCAGTGTTACTTCATTTGAGAGCAGCTTGGCTGGCAATGCCAAGTTAACCCCCTCACTCTCTGGGAGCTCCAGCTATGACATGCCAGTGGTTCAGAGTTTAGTCTACCTATTTTGCTTATAGGGTGCAGTGTATGTTTCACACAGAAATGGGAATATAGCTCTTTTTAGAGCTCAGATTCTCCTTCAGATACATCCAGGCACTCGCACTGGTGGAAACTAGTTGGACGGCTACCATACCGGTCCATCTCAGGACCTCTTGTGAAGGTGTCTTCCTTTACATTTTTAACTCTGCTGCAGTGTAATTGAACAGGAATTTGGGGATTGGGCAGGAGGAAATGCGGGTAAGAAGTTGATAAATGTTTTCCTTTAAAAAGGATGGCTAAAAAAGGATACTAAATTCAAATTACTTTAGTGTGCAATACACCACGCAAAAAAGAAGAGGAAGCTTGTAATTTATTACAGGAGCTGTCCCAGTCATGCTAAAATTAAGCCTAACAGGACAGCCAGTTAGTCTTTACTTGGGTAAGCAGATGGGTGAAGGAGAGTAAGTCTGTTTTTGTACCATCCCTTCTTCTCAGCAAGCCTTGTACTCATGTCACGGGGAGGAGAAGCAGGAACATTACAGCAGCATACCTAGAGAAATGCCAGATGCTCTTCTTCTGTGAGCAAAGGGGGACGAAGCAGCAGGAAATGAAAGGAGCCTCATCCCGACAAATGCAGGGAGATAGCAAGCTCTGCAAAGCAGGGTGAAATAGCTCCCCACTCTGTAAGAGGAAGGATTCTGGGAGGTGAGGTAGCTGTAGTTCACACAAGCTATGCCAGCCTATTCAAGGGACTACTGTGTTATTCAATACAGTGAAGAATTACCATCTTTATACACTATTGAACTTAAACCAAGCCCACTGGGGCCAAACTGCTCCAAGAGAGAGCATTTGGACTTGAATTGGAAATAACAGCTAATGAATGGCTCCAGGAGGTTCAAGTTACATTAAGAGTTGAGGTTTACTGTCTGACCAGGGTATCTTTTTATGACAATACCATTGTTTAAATATAGATAGCCCATTGGAGCTGCTTGATAAAGGAAAATACAAACAAGGATGTCATGGGGTTAGCCCTTGGGGGAGAAGGACTCCTGCAGAGAACTGCTGCTCCTGAAGACTTCTAAGTACACTAAAGCAGGGAAGCTCCGGGCATTAGAAGGGTGGAAGAGGGTTCAAAACAGTCAGCTTCTAAACTCAATGAGGCCAGGCAGTGTGGGGCTCACCATCAGGTGAAAGAATGGTTGCATTATGGGGACACTAATGACACAGGAACCTGGGATAGGTCAGGAGGAAACTGAATTGGAGGTGAGTAAAGTGAATCATAGGATGATTTGGGTTGGAAGTGACCTTTAAAGGTTATCAAGTCCAACCCTCCTGCAATAAGCAGGGATATCTTTAACTAGATCAGGTTGCTCAGAGCACTGGCCAACCTGACCTTGCATGTTTCCAGGCATGGCGCATCTACAGCCTCTCAGGGCAACCTGTTCCCGTGTTTCATCATCCTCATCATAAAATATGTCTTCCTTATTGTCCTGGTTTGAGGTAAAACAGGACCCATTTTCTGTTTTGTAATTTTACTTTGCAGCTAAGCCTCTTCTAACTAACGGAACTTTCTGAAATTAACAGCATATTTTGCAGAAACCGTTTGTTCTCAGCGTGGTAAGACCTGATGAGTTGTAATTTATGCCAAGGAATGGTACGCAGAGAGGCTCTTGTTTATACTTATTGCTGTGACAACCAAGGCCAGCCAAATTTGTTATTTGCCCCGTTGGAGGGTTGGAAGCAGAAAAGCTTAGAGGGGTCGCACCTGCGGGGAGGAGCAGACAGGACAGGTGACCCAAAACTGACCAACAGGGTATCCCATCTGCCTCATGCTCAGTATAAACGCTGAGGGATTAAAGGGTCAGCCCCTTTCTTCAATGGTCGGCGTCCGAGGAGGACTCTGTTCGTCTGCCTTTGATCCCGATCCCTGCATTCCCGAATCCAGATCAGGAATCCAGTTTCCGTCTATCGCTGAGTCCAGTCTGGGACTTTGCCCATGCCTGTCAGTGATGCAATCATAATCCTGGGAGCCTGATACGGTTTTGTATATATTGTATATATTTCATTATTTTCTTTTTAAAAATATTTTATTAATTTATTCATATTTGCATTAAAGTAGTTTAGTTTTTTTCTAAACTCATAAGCCTCTTTCTCTCCCTCCTTTTCTTGGAGAGAGAGGTGCGGGAGGGCATCTGTCATTTGCTTCAGTGGCCACTGCAGCCCAAACCATGACACTTATATCGAGTCTAAATCTACCCTTTTTTAGTTTAAAACCATTACCCCTTGTCCTATCACAACAGACCCTGCTAAAAAGTTTGTCCCCATCTTTCTTATAAGCC
Organism: Burhinus bistriatus; assembly: GCA_013397275.1. Lineage (NCBI taxonomy): Eukaryota > Metazoa > Chordata > Aves > Charadriiformes > Burhinidae > Burhinus > Burhinus bistriatus. The sequence continues at coordinate 922,269 of VYXH01002319.1, forward strand.
CCCTTTAAGTATTGAAAAGCTGCAATAAGGTCTCCCTGGAGCCTTCTTTTCTCCAGGCTGAAGAACGCCAACTCTTTCAGCCTGTCCTTATAGGAGAAGTGTTCCAGCCCTCTCATCATTTCTGTGGCCCTCCTCTGGACTCGCTCCAACAACAGGCCCATGTCTTTCCTGTGCTGAGAACTCCAGAGCTAGATGCAGTACTCCAGGTGAGGTGTCCCCAGGGTGGAGTAGAGGGGCAGAATCACCTCACTCAACCTGCTGCCCACAGTTCTTTTGATGCAGCCCAGGATGCGGTTGGGCTTCTGGGCTGTGAGCACACATTGCCCGCTCATGTCCAGCTTTCCACCAGTACCTCCAAGTCCTTCTCCGCAGGGCTGCTTGCAAACGCTTCATTCCCCAGCCTGTATTGATGCTGGGGGTTGCCCTGATCCAGCTGCAGGAACTTGCACTTGGCCTTGTTGAACCTCATCACGTTCACATGGGCCCACTTCTTGAGCTTGTCCAGGTCCCTCTGGATGCCATCCCATCCCTTGGGCATGTTAACCACACCACTCAGCTTGGTGTCACCTGCAAACTTGCTGAGGGTGCACTTGATCCCACTGTCTATGTCATTGATGAAGATATTTAACAGTACTGGTTCCAATATGGGCCCCTACACCACTCGTCATTGATCTCCATCCAGACGTTGTGCCATGGACCACTAGTCTCTGGATGTGACAATCCAGCTAATTCCTTACCACCTAATAATCCACCCATCAAATCCATATCTCTCCCATTTAGAGAGAAGGATGTTGTGGGGGACCATTTCAAAGACCTTGCAGAAGTCCAGATAGATGACATCCGTAGGTCTTCCCTTGTCCACTGAAGGGATAAGCTATTGGAGTGGTCACATAAAAATGTAGCATGTAGAGAAGGATGCAAAGGAGTGAGAAGAAGACAAAAGTATTCCCATGACAGATGAAAGACTGAAGAGCTCTGAGTAACTTTTCTGATTTGGGGTGGAAAAGTGCTTGACACATAGAGACTCCTGTGTGATGGTCAGTCTCTGAACAGGTACTTATGCAATCTGTTTTACTTTGGTTTTGGTAAACAGCTGCAGGTCCTGATAAACAAACATGAGAAATATCCTTTTGATTCCACATGGCTTGTCTGGCCTGTAGGCTCAGTCCAGAGTAATGTGTAATGGGAACTTTACTTGGACAGCAGCTCTGCACAGATTGGTATTTGGAGAGTAACGTTTTCTTCCCTCTTGGTCTAATCTTGGAGGAAGTGAGTCACTGCTATCTCTCTTGCATTTGCTTAGAGGTTGTGCTGGTATGGAGAACACATTATAGAAGAGTCAAGTTTCCTATCCTTCCTTCCTATACCTGTTTCTCTCTTGCGCTAACTCATCCCACTTAATGTGGAAGACACAACTGGACTTGAAATGGAGTTCATGAACAAGCAGCTCTAAAAGGGACAGATGAGCTATTTAATTAACAGCTTCTGCTCATCTCTGCCACCAGGCCTAGCCTAGTTCTGCCTTTACCTGGGTGAAGGAGAAGAGATGACAGGGTAGCAGCGCTGTACTCTTCCCCTCCAGGCAGAACCTGAGACCTATTCAGCTTCTTGGGGAAACATCCAAACTGCAGCAGTGAACCCTCTGTGAGATGTTAATCCTGTTGTGAGGATGATAGCAGTGCAAAGCTGTCTTAATGTTTGTGTTAGCAGGATGGGCAGGTGAGGTATAGAGATGGGTGGAACAAGAATTCCGGGACATTCCTTGGGGCCATCCATAGACTGGTACAAATCCAGGACATCTAAAGATGCCTCCCCTGCCTCACCCCCAGCTGAGCTGCTGTCACAGCGCTGAGGCCAAAGGCTGGGACACAGTGCGTATGCTAAGGTAAGGTGAAAATAGTAGCATACACTGCATTTTGCGCTTTTCTCTTTCCTGACGTAATCAAGTACTGTTAAGTTTTACACACCAGTGCACAGATTACTGGCATTTACTAGGAAGCACGAGGAGCAGGCTGGCAACTGCTTGGAGGCACGCGGAATATACAGGCAATTGCTCTGGAGCATGGGCAACACACAGGCAATTCAATTCCCAACTGGTTTCTAGGCAGGAGCTACCAATTAAAATTAAAAGAATAAAAGACTGCAAGCTTGGGACTGATGATATGCTCTGGAGAGAGAAGTTGCCAACAGCTTGTGCTACAAAGATGCCTCTCTTTCAGTGGATTTCAAATGGCGAAGAAACTCAGGTAACAGATCATTCTTTTCTTCTGGTTTCCCTGATTTTCATGTACTCAGTCATGCAGCCAAAATTCCTACAAAGACAGACGGGGCTGCTCCCCATGAATTCCAAGCAGCAAGCCAGCCTTTTGAGAGCTGATGCAGTGAATATGCCAGCAGTCAGTGATACCTAGGAAGCGAGATTTTAAAATCAGGTACCTGAGCAGAGAGTGCTGAATGATGGGGCTCAGATAATCTAGTAATGAGAATGTGGTATTTTTATATATATATATATGAAATGATTTAGGATTAAAAAAAAGTTACCCATCTAATGTGTCTTTCACAGTAATTGTTAATGAGTCTCTGAAGCAGACCTCTCCTTCTGATGAAGAAAACTGAAGCCTAACTAGGTGAGGCTATTAGACATATGTGGTATCTGCAAAGTTTGGATTTATGCTGTGCCAATCACAGTGGTCCCTGGGTATCATATAGAAAGTGGGCAAGTTTTAACTGCAATTACCAAACTGCGGCTGCCATGAGGCAGATGAAGTCATAAATCACAATCTGTCGTTGGTTATGAAGTTAAAGCATGCTTCCCTTGCTCCGCTCAGAAGTCAAATGTATGTTGATGAACTAGTCAGGTGGAGGCTGCTGGATTGGAGCATTTTCACAAAAAGCAGCGAGTTTACCCAATTTTTTTAATGATTTGTACAAAAGAGGATGACGCAAAGACTATTAGCGCTTCAAGATGTGGAAGTCATAGTGGTGATGCCAGACAAGAACTGTGATCTTACCTGAACTCTCTACCAACCAGAGAAAAAGCTGTGCCCACCAGCCGCTGAAAAATGGTGGCACTAATCCAGTAAAAATGTCTGGAGCTAGTGTATGCATTGTTTTAAGACACATTTTGTCACATGTGGCCTTTACTTGGGAAGCAAAGTAAGAAAGAGAAAACCTTTCAGGCACTTCACCTCCATTGGGTGGGAATCACTTGAGAATCACCAGACTCCACACCACAGTACTTCAAAGTCATTGCAGTACCTCATGTCAACACAATTTTGCTACATTAGGGTTTGCTTTGTGAAGGATGAACTGTGTGGCTTTCCGATTTCTCTTTCAGAGAGCTTAATGCAGAAACTGATCCACTAGCAGGTGCAGGATGGAATCATTTATTATTGCTTGGCTTAATAAACTGCATCTTAAATTATGATATCGATTACGATGTTGAATGAAAAGGCTGAGCTGGCGTTATAGTATTTGACACAAGCAGCATTTTAAAATGTTTACGCTTATTGCATGGTGCATCAGTATTGTTTTTGGAAAGCAATAGACTTAAAATATGGTGTTGTATAAAGTGCTAGGTGCTTCTGAATTCATTTACTTAAATTTTGATCTAAAAAATCAAAGACACTGCATGGTAAAAGGGGGTCACCCACACTTCTTTTCCCCATTAACAAATACAAGCCAACGTTTGCTGTATCTGTTCACCAAATTAATGACATTAAAGCACAGCAAGAATACATTTGCAGCAACCCTAGTAAGTTCTGTAGGATCTCCTGACAGGATAAACATGTCTTCTCTGCCCTCCTTTTTTTCCCTCCCCCCCAAACAAGCAATAAAAACATTTTGCATAAACAAATTCCAAATTACAACTAATCATAGGAAAGCTGACAAATGTATGCTATGCTAGTCTGTGAAAATACTAATCAAAGCAGCCTGTCAATTGTTAAAGTTAATGATTTAGATATGCAAAACTCTGACTAAATTTTTGTGGATAATTACATAATTACGCCTGGGTTAACACAATCAAAAATAGCAATTGCGTGCTCCATCTTGAAATCACCATGGCAGTTCCCCGCTATCTTTTAAAGGTCTCTTTACCCTTGTTCCCCCTGCACGCAAAGTGCAGTAGGGAAAGGAGAAAAACCCAGGAGCCACCTGGGAAAGAAAAGCAACTGTGGTAGGTGCCCCCTGCCTACTCCATCCCCTCTTTGCCCTCTGCAAAAACAATCCCCCAGAGAACAAAGCACCGGTGAGAGTGGGTGGAGGTGTCAAAAAAGCTAGCCAGGTAAAGGAGGACTGGAAACAGGAGAGTTATCCGCTGTAACAAGCTTCAGTAGCAGCACCTCTGCCCATGGATTAAAGTACGCGTGACGTGCTTTTCCTGTGGGAGGCCTTTCAGATCGAAGAGGAAGGAGATTACGCTTTGTTTCAACGGTTTTGGTATGATACGGGAAACCAGGACTGGCAAGGCTTACCTAGGTCATTCAATTTTTCATTAAATTATCAAATCATTCAAAAGTTCCTTTTGATCCCAAACAGTCCCCTCCCAGGTGTTTGGCACAGAAGGGGCTATCAAGCTCTTCCAGCCGAACTGCCACCCCTATGAACTACGAAATGCTCCCTCCGCCTGACCACATGCCTGAAGCCTTTGCTGGGGCTGCCAGAGGAAGGGAGGCTCTCGGTGGAGGGGAAATGAAAGGGGGTAAGCTAGCAAAGGAGCCCAGTCCTGTTGTGCACTGGTCTTTTTTCAGCTCCTTTGAAAATAGCTCTGAGTCTATTCTAAGCACCTTTGAAAAGCCTAGTCCTTGGAAATCTTGAATTTCTCTTGCAGCACTGTTTTTTTCTTTCTCGTGTTGGCTTCTTGCTCTCTTTTTATACTAGGTCTAACTGATATAGTGTAGAGATTCCAGATGTCGGGAATCTCAGGGAGGTAACAGAGTATAAATAAAATGAATATTGGGCTCTTTCCTGAATGTCACGTTGGCTGGGATGGGGTAATGATAGTGATGGGGATTTAAAAAGTAATATATCTCTTGTGTAATTTTTTATCATAATTTTTCTATACAGTTTCCATTAAATAGATAAATGACCTAAATGAAAAAGAGAAATAAAGTAAAAGCATAAAATCAGTCCCTGTCAAGAGCTACATAAAAAGAGTCAGGGCCTCAGCCTCCTGAAATTGGCTGCCTAAACTCCTCAATGTGCAAGTAGATGTTCGGGTGGATTTACTGGCTCTACTAGTAACTTACTAGTAGTAGGGACCTAACATGTCAGGGAAGCAAATGCACGTTGATGTAAATGTGTTGTTCCCTGCCCCTCGCCCTCTCCCAAAAAAACGCCCTAAAACCACACTCCAAACAAAGCTATCAAAGTCAGCCTCAGCTAAACGATGTTATGGGACCAATTATCGGTTTTGTTGTAATTTCAAGAGCAACTGTAACAAATTCACTTGGTTGCTTGCTTGGCCTGTAATAAGGGCATGAAATTAAATAGTAGTGCAGTTGGATGTCTGAATGAAACCTGAAATGTTGTTTTGGAAACCTCGCAAGCACCTGGAGCAATAGCAGGGCTCTGAGGCACTATTCACCAGTCTTACACTGCTTACTTCTGCTGCACTGATGAAGCAAAAATAAACTTCCTGTACTTAGACAGATTTTAAACATTTTTCTGCAAGACAGAAACCAGATGGAATATTTTCACAGCTGACACTAAAATTCACAGTTTTTGTGACTTCTGTGATATTGTGATTTATACAGGGACTTTCTGTATCAGCAGCCCTGAGCAGACAGCCTCTTGCCGTTCAAGCTTTTAAACGTTATTTGGCTTGGTAGGTCAAAAGATTGTATTAGCTGTGTGAAACGTGAAGTATCAGTGGATTTAAATGATAGCTCTGTGGGCTGTTCTGTTTCTGCATCTCGACTAGAAGTCATAATAATAAAATATGTTAAAAGTACACTGCTCCAAAATGGATAGCAAACCCTTAAATGCCTTGAAATTAATCATTTCTAGAAGCAAACAAAAAATCCTGCTGTGAGGGCATGAGCACAATGCAGGCTATTGTCTTCAAGCCTTTGCTAGCTCTCTTAAAGGGAGGACATGAGCGGCAGAAGGCAATCTGCTTGTGGCTGCGCGTTTCACAGGCAGTATTTTCAGATAAAGATAACCCTGACAAAAAAAGTGTTGAAGGTTGGTTTAGATTCGGGGTTTTTTTGGTTAGTTGGTTGGGTTGGTTTGTTTGTTTGTTTGTTTGTTTTCCCCTGCTGGAGATTCAGAAGCCAAGTCAAAGCTGCTGGTAGGCCAGGTAGAAGGAACTGGTGGAGAGTGTGGGAGCTGGCCGAGCTGGACGCAGGCAGGGTTTTTCCCCACGTCCTGTTTCCTTTGCTCTCCATTTGTGCCTTGATCAGCTTGTTGTTCTTTGCAGTCAAGCTTCTTTCCACCTTTGTGGGAATTCGTGGTTTCCTGGGAAACTTGTGTTGACCTGTGCCTGAAGAAAACTTCAGAAATGCATTGATTTTTCTGTTTTTACCAGGCTTTCTCTATGCACGAGAGCAGTATTTCAGCAACGCTGGTGGCTGCCTGCCTGTTTGCAGATACGGTGCCAGATTTTATGTTTTCCTTTCACAGTCTTAGGTGATGTGGCTTTTGGCTGTGTGATATCCTTACAAATCTTGAGCAGCACATTGGTGTTCCTAGTACTCAAGAGTTCAGCCTGCTGAGGGAGGCAGTGTTGGAGGTATTCCTTGTGCATGTATATTTATAGGATCCCGTACTCTGAAATCCACCTCTCTCCCCATCCAAGAGAGCTGGTTTGCACAGGGCTCCAGAGATCAGAGAAGTGCCTTGTCTTTAATCAGATGTTTGCTTAGGAAGGGATGTGTTGTTGCTAGGGGATGTAATTTCTTTCCAGCTCTGAGAAAGATGGAGGTATATATAATTTTAGGTGCTTATAATATGTGCACCTTATCTTTATAGGAGGATTTATTGTGTAAATCAATGACAAAATAAATAGTAACAGCTCCTACGCAGCCAGGGCAAGGGAAAGGCTCAGTCTCTAATGCGTTTTTCCTGCTCAACCAATTCTTAAGGCTACTGGCATACCAAAATATCCTTCAGTCTTCTGTAAATTATGGGCCAGTCTCAACTCCAATGCAATGGGCAAATGAAGTAGCATAAAACCACATCTATCTTTCACAGTGAAATGGTACTTTATGTTGTTCGGACCTGATGTCTAAGACTTCTCCCCCCCTTCCCCCCCCCTCCCCCCCCCCCCCCAACAAAAAAAGTAGAGACAGAGAAGAAGGATGGTTAATAATCTGTAGCAAATTTTGCTGAATTGTAGGCTAAATAAATGTTGGTTCCAATGACACCTGCTGAAAATTGCCGCACAGCAAAACATTTGGTGATAACATGAGGAAGAAGGTGTGAGAGACACTTAGAAGAAGCTTTCCACTTTTCTGTACATGTTTATAATCTAGTGTCCTCAACATTATAGACTACATATTGAAACTGTCTGTATGCAACCTGGCTTACAAAAAAAAAAAGCTGGTGTAGTAGAAAATACTGCCATTCTTAACATGTTATTTCCCCATTTGGACCTTTTTTTTGCCTGTTTTTTCTCTCCTTTCTGCCCCCTGCCCCCTCCTTGCCCCCCCCAGCTTCAGTGAATACAGACAGTGTATTATAAGGTTCATGCTAATTAGCAATTGTTTAGAAGGCTGCAGCACAAATCCATAATGTTCTCCTTCTATAGACAGTCACTGAAATCCAGGAAACCACATTTTAAATAGAATGCTGACATATATCTATATATATATATCTATGCAGTTTAAACAAATGCAGTCACTTCTGCAAGATACTTCCTTTGGCTACGCTGATCTGGCAAATTACTTAAATATATGCTTAAATCCCATGTGTACTTGCTTTGAAGTCAATGGGATTACTTATATGTTTATATACTCTGGTGGTTTGAGGCCTTAAAACATAGGAGAACATTTGGCATTTAGAAAAATAGGGCTGGAAGGAACCTCAAGAAGTCCCCCTTCTGCAGGATTGGTTATATTTATGTCATTACTGGCAGAATTTTTTTTTTAGGCTGTTCTTAAAAACATCTGGTGATGGAGATTCCAGATTCCACAGCTTTCCCAGGCTCCATCCCAGTGCTTCACTATCTTAATTATTATAAATATTTTTCTCTAATGTCTGACCTGCATCCATCTTGCTAGACGTTAAACCCATTATTGCTTCAACTTTCTAACATGCAAGAACCCTGTGTGTGACAAGCTTCTACACATTCAAAGTCTTAAAATGGTCTTCCCAGGAACTTTTTTCTTTGAAGACCCCAAAGTTTCCAAATCTTTTCCCCTGGACACATTTTCTGGACCTCTGGTCACTTCCATTGCTTTTCTTCTGGGGCTCTCCAATTAGTCCATCTCTGCCTTGCACTCTTCTCCTCGCCATGCCCTGTTGAATTTCAGCGCTTTTCTTGACACCACTGTAATTTGTCAACATCTCTTCAAACTCTGAGCCTCCATACTTGCAGTTGTCCTATGCACACCATTTGTATAGTCCGCAAGCACAGCAAGTGTGCCGTTTCATGGCCAGATGATTCATGAAAGTGCTGAACAGAATCATATTCACAGGGGAATTTTGTAATCCTCCCCTCCCCCTCGATGGTTTGCTTTGACTATGCGCAAACGATAGCTTTCTCTACACATCGTGCCCAACCGCTTTCGTACTTGTCTCGCAGCCATTTCGTTCAGACCATGTTTTGATAGTGTGCGTGTGAGAGTGCGTGTGAGAGTGACATGTGAGACAGCACCAAAAGCTTTACTAAATCAAGAAACGTGACATCTCCTGCTTTACTTGTGCCATGAGGCCTGTTCCCCTATGGCAGAAGGAAATTGAATTGATTTGACAGGATTTATTCTCTGCAAATCCATACTAGCTGCTATTCATTTCCATGTTATCTTCTAGGTGCTTACAAATAGTTTGATTACTTGTTCTGGTGTTTTTCTGAGGGTTGAAGACAAATTGACTGACTGGTAACTCCTTAGCTCTGCTTTCCCTCCTTCACAGAGTTAGATACTCTGTTTGCTCTTTTCCAGCCTTTTGGCTCCTCATCTTCTACTCTTGCATTCTCAGAGGTGACTGTCCAGTGATTCAGAGACTGCATAAGTGGCTATTTAAGAACCCTGAGTTGAAATTCATTGTGCCCAGTCAATTTCAAGACCTCTAATTTATTTAAGGGCATTTTAATCTGCTTTTTTTGGGCCATTATCTTCCTGCTGCTACATCTTCTGTTCCTTGTCTGTACTGGTGTCTGTGTCCTTTAGAAGCTTCTCAGCGGCACTACCAATTCCCCTAAACTTTTTATTTTTGCCTTCCATGAGACATCTTGACTGCCAGAGTTTAATCCTGCTATCATCAGTGGTTGTGTTGCTTCTGGATCAAGGCTTATTTGGAGAGTCTGGAAAGAACTTCAATTTCTGGTTCTTACTTGGACAGGAGTCTTGCTGAAGTGCGAGAGCCCTGAATGAAACTAAGAACTGCAATAATGAGACCTGTGGTGGGTTGCAATTTGGGATGCCTGCTGACCAACTTGAGTAAGGCAGGGTTTGAGCTGGTATATTGATTTGTTTTCAACCAGAACAAATAGCTCAACTGTCACTCTGGGAAGTTAATGAACACTTGTGCCACAGCGTCTGCTCCTCTTTATTAGAGTTGAGAATTTATTTTAACAAATCGTATGTTTAGAGAATAAACTGACCACATTGTATTTACCTCCTAAAGTTGTTGTTTGTGGTGGCACTTTCTCGTTTCAGTTCTTCGCTGTTGGTCAGGTACCAGAATGGTAACTTCATCCTTTATCTCTTTCCCTAAAAAAAGTGAAGTAGGGAGCATCATTAGAAACTTGCATACATTTTTATTCATGACATTTTTCGTGATGTCAGTTTTTCCATAGTCAAAAGAAGAACCTTCAGTTGAGATCACTCTTGAACTAGTAACAATTCACTGTATATAAATCAAAACTTTCTGTGCTATTTATAACATATTTATGAGGGGTTTTAGTTGCTCTCCTATAGAAGAGTATTTTCATTGCTATTATATTTTTGCATAATCTGTTTGTCTGAGAGGAAAAATGCAAAAATTCAATAGCCGAGGTTGTCATTTTAAGATGTACAATGAGAGACTAGGCTAAAAGAAACTGCGATATTCTATATAATTTCATGGGGTCTTCTAAGGAAATATGCCAATTTTATGGGGGCTCTTATGGAAAAATTCTGATTTCATGTGGATCCAGGTGAAAAGGTAAATTTCATGGGATTTCTAAAAATGGCTGGATTTCACTGGTTCCATGAAATCTGTGACAGCCATGGAAAAATGCACAGTTCTTGTCATGGAGTAGATTTTTATTGCGGTCTGCGGAACTTTATTTTCTGTGTACATCTGTTCCTCTGACACATATTATGCATTCTGGACCTCTTCCTCATCTTGTAGTCTCTTCCTGTGAATATTTTACACTTCTTGATAGATGCATAGTGCTCTGATCCTCAGATGATAGAAATCCATGACTGCCTACAAAGAAGGTTCAGTGTGTGAGTGTGTGTGGGGGAAGAGCGTGAAAAATAAGAAATACTAAATACAGTCCTGGGGTTTTCATATTTTATGGTAATACCAGCTTATTTTATGCAATATAAGAGGGAACATAATCAGGACTAAGGAATGGGAATGATTTATCATATTCAACTTGAGATCTAAGCAGCGTAGCATCATAAGCAACCTGCTCATAATTTGTAAAATCCTGGCTTGTGCAGAGGGTCCAGCACAAGACCACCTGAGGGGCATATAAAGCTTCAGAGGAGAACAACTGTGTTGTGGCATCTCAATTTATCCTGTAAGCAGTGCCCTCGTTGGCTAGGACGCAAGTGTGACTGTAGCATGCTTGCGTTGTTCCCTGTCTTGATAGAGGCAGCAGAGCTGAAACAGATCTTGCTTTTCAAGGAGAGAAATTAAGACACAGAGGAGAAAAGGAATGCATCCTCAGACAGGGCTTGAAAATCAATGGTGAGATGAGGTGAAAACTTACAGGAAGGCTGTGTCGGAAGGGCATGGGAAATGACAAAGAAAAAGTGATATTAGATAAGTGGAGGAATCAGAAAGGCAAGAATTGTGAAGCAGATTAAGCCAAATCTATGCAGGGTTTTAAATGAAGAAGTCTGAACAGTGTCTTCAGACGAACAGGGAGCCATCTGATTAGCTTTGATTTAATGATATTCTTGAACATCTTTGTGTGTCTGAGCAGCCAGAACTGAGAACATTCCTGACAGTGGAGATGAAGCCTCTCCTGGGGAATTGCCTTCCCCTCAGCTGCAGGGAGGTGTGGAGAAACGTCACAAAGTACGGCAGAGGTGGTGGGGCTGTGGGTCGTTCCTCACGCAGGAAAAGGAGAGGAAATAAATATCAGGGTCCCGGATGATGTCCTGTACCAGTCCCACTTCCATGAGAAATGGGAAGCAGAGAGCTGAAACTCAGGCTAGCCATTGATGCACGTCAAGGCTTGTCTATATTTAGCAAAGCCAAAGGGAGGTTCTGAGGGGCAAGAGGGACAAATGAAAAGCAATGTCTGGTGTATGAGGGAGTTGTTCGTGTTAGCCGCAGTGGGCACAGGTATTTGTGCTGCATGTTATGCTGGTTTTTATTGCCTGCTACCCACTCTCTTCACTGAACCTAGGATCTGTATTCCCTTTTGCTCAGTTTCTGTAAATGCTAAATAGAATTTTGCCATGTATAATGTTTTCCAGAGAAAACATCATCACCTTTTGTTATATTATTTTCAAGGAGTTTTTGGTATGCTGGGACCTAGAACTGCTTTTCCCCCTTCCCCATCAAACAAGCTACAACCGAGCTCTCCTTTGCATAATCCTATTTCAAATATGAACAATATGAATCCTCCAGTTTATGCTAGCAAGGAAATTTGGGTGGTTATATTTCATCGTTGCCTTAGAGAAGAAGGGCAAAGCGGCTGCCAAGCTGTCTTTGTACAGCTTTCTCTGCTGAAATCTAGTGAAGAAACTGTAGTTGTCTTGATAACATATTCAAGCTTTTTTTCCCCCTCTTTTGCTAGCTCGTGGTATCAGCAAGTTGTGCCTGTGTATTTTTCACTTGCAGTAGATAACAGCCTACCCACCTCATCCCCAAAGGGTACAGGTCAGACAAGGTCTTACTGTCTCTTTCGCTGGCTGCAGCTTCCTGATACATCTGTATCTATCTTGGTGACCCTCTGATGACTCTAGTGATATCTATATCACCTCTAAGACTTCTAGTAAAAAATGGCTAGTTAAAATGTTCTATACCAGCATGTAGTGAACTAGTTAGAGGCCTACCTTTTAGCTTTAGTGAGCTTTTCAACATAGAAAAGGGGTGTTCAGCTTGAGGATAGCGAAGCCCAGAAGGAGATGTCTGTAATAGCATTGACCAGAGAAGCCTGTAGGTCAGGAGGAGGTGGAAGGCTTCACGAGGAGCTGTGGGAGGTTGGGGTGGTTGTTCTGCATCTGGCCTCTGCCGTAGTGACCCCTCCTTTGCCAGGGAGCTGAACCATGCTCTGCAGGGTTGATTACCAGCAGAGCTTCTCCAGCCCCACTCCTCGAGTACGGCAGGGCAGGTTGGACTTTGTGTTTCTTTGCGGCTCCCATGCTGCACCTAGTTGTTGTGGTGTAGGAATCAAAGCTAGGTGTGACGTCTTGTGGGGTCAGAACAGGATGCGTTGGTACTTCTAGTCAAGAACATTGATCAGTTTTGTTCTTTGAAACTTTCCAGCTACTCCTTTGCCTTACATACAGCGTATGCTTGCCTTACATGTTTTGTCAAGTCAGGTAAGAAGAAAATACCCGCTTTGTAATATGTTTTGGCAGACTGTCCCTTTTTCCCCAGAAGCAATTTGTGCCAATATCTAACTACTCTACCAACTAAATATACATGGCTAATGCCTACAAACTAATTCATGCTGATGGGCCCTGCTTGCTGAAACTGTTCTGTTCACATCAGACACTGCAACCCTGACCATACATTTGTGGATTAGCATGTTTGATTAAACATGCCTACAGAACTGGAGATCACAGTATAAGGGCATGGACTATCTGAGCCTTTAATCTCAAATATACCCCATGGGTAAGGTAGTATTGTCACATGTAGTCATATAATTTTACCTCTCAGACCCCTTGATTGCCCCCACTTTGGGAATCCCCAAAGATCCATGGAGAGTCATGAGGTCCCAGGATGCCCGCGTTCACATAAGCAAAGACACAGATTAGCTGTGGTGGTTGTTCTTTCCACCAAGGGAGAACTAGGTGGCAACCCAGCTATTTCCTTTTGGGTGCCTCCCTTCAAAATGCAGGGGACAAAGGCAGTGAGACTTGGAGTGCCTGATGCCCTGCTGTTTGCATGTATCTGTCATCGTAATTTCTTCTCCGGAGTAAGCTGGCTAAATTAATTTGATTTTAAAGAAGTAAAGCACTGAGACTGTGCCTGACATTTTCAGGATTCCAGGACGCTGTGTTCCCAGATCAATATGCTGATTTAGTAACATAACTTATGCTCAGGAAGGCCATGTGACACTCCCAGACCCATCCATCTTAGTCGAGCATTTCTATTACAGCTGTGCAAATCCTTTCCAGGACAGCAAGTGATATTTTCACAAGTTTCCCATTAGAAAGCAATAGTGTGGAATTACAAACACCCCCTACCTCCCCCCCAAATATCAAATTTGAATATACCCCTTTTCTCACGTTTGAGACTCAAGCAGGCCCTGACACAAGACCATCTGTGTATTGCTAGCAGTCAAACAGACAGGCACACGTATACCTACGTGTGCATATATAACAATAATAGCCTACTGCCCATAAAATGTGCACTTGCATATGCAGATAAAGATGATCCATTTTTGAGCAGGCACTAAAAGATGCACTTGAAAAGGTATAAAGGCACCTCAAGTACCAAGACATCACATAGTTAAAAACCAAGGAGAGGTTTAAGTCCTTCACAGACTTAAATAGAATCAGAATAGTGCACAAATGTAGTCTGAGTTTATCTAATATGAAAACAAGCCAGATAGTATTTGGTCATGTAGCTCATTTAATATGTATCACAAGTGTTTGGCTGTAGGCCATTCATGTTTATGATACCCACAGAAACAGCACATTGGAGTCAGCGACTGTTGTGTCAAACAAGAAGTGACTTTAGGACACAGACAATATGAGTGAACTTCCTGTTCTGGCAAAAGTCTTGGTAAAAGCATATCAGAAAAAAAAAGCTACTTTCCTTTTCTGTGTTAAACAGCTGGCGCTGTAGCTTTGTTACATGACACAGTGCTTAGAGTTTATACTTCCTTTTACTTATAAGGTACTGGCAGCTGAATCTCCTAGTAGTGCCAGAAGAATCGTCGTATGTTATTTATTTCAAGGTGCACAGAAACTCTATTTTGAATAATGAGCCAGCTTTCTTTTCCGAACAGAGCAGAAATTAATGTAGTTAGTTCATCGTAGCAGTGAAGTTGCCTAACTTCTAAATCGATACCATATTCACCCAGCTTTGATTTGGGATATTTCAGTACCTTACTGTTTACCTGTAGGGACATTTGCCTGACTATAGCTTTTAAGAACAGGTTTATATTTATGCTGGAAAGGGTCTGCTCCTTACAAAAGGGTACAGGTTTTTTTCTAAGTACCTTTCCTACTCCAAGTAGCCCAAATACTCCTGAAGGCGTCGCATCCTTTATGCCCCCCGCAATAGCTGACAGAGCCTTGTACATGAGGGAACCAGGATCTGAAGAATCACTAAACTTAGCCATTTTGTATATCAATCTACAAGGCAGCACTTTAATAATGTATTTTCAAGGTTAGAGTGTTCATTTTTGCCTCATACTTGCTAAGTGGCATAGAGATGTTATGCATGGTACACAGTAATGCTATAATCTATTGCTTTCTAAAAGCCACCCAAAGTACTGCACTGTAATCAAATAGCACTTCTTGATGACATTGCATGCTCCAGATGTATCCTGAAACAGACTGACACAAATAAGTCATTTAAAGATGCACAGCCAATCAGGAAATCATGCTAAATGGAGGACTTGGGTAGAAACAGTTTTCTATCTTTTTAAATTATGTCTTTGTTTTAATGAAACATTTGCTAACAATGAAGCTACGTACATGCATTTGGTCTGTCCCTGTTATTCTCAACAAGGTAACCGATATGGCTGTGTTCCGATCTGCAACATGGGACCACCCTGAGGTTCGTTTGTCTCTGAGTCAGAAAATAGGCCTGTTACTCCTACTTTTTACTTTACTTTGGTTGCTGACCAAAAAACCACACTGTTTTTAGACTGGGGAAAAAACCCCAAAACCCAGAAGACTTAAACAGATGATGAAAGCTGCCCTCAAAGTGGCTGTTTCTAACTGGGTGGTTTTTTCCTTCTTTTTTACTCACTAACCTATTCATCTTCCAAAATCTAACTGCTTTCTGCTTCAGGTGGTTCTTGAAAGCATTAGCAGGTTACTTCAGATAGTGTGGAGGACATTAATTTTTGTCAGGCTTGTATCACTAAAAACGTCTCCTTTCTCTTTTGCTGTCCTTTGAATGTCACTCAAAGGACAGCCTTCCTCCTGACTTCCCCTTTTTTGGGAGGAGTCTCAAATGACCACTTCCCACCCTATTCCTCCAGGAAGCCCAGCTGCGGAAGCTCACAATTTGTAACGCTTCACCATTTACCTCTGCTGATGCGTTTCCGACTCCTTGAGTGGCCTGTGCTGCCTTCTTGGCTCTACCAGACATCTAGCACTAAGTGTCTGCTTGTTGACTGGGGCGTTGTACGGCCCGATCCAGGCGTCCTTTCTGCCGCACTGTCCTATCATTTTCCCACCAGTTACGGGAGCTGCTTTTTCATGCCTCAAGGTACCTTGTCCATTGTTGCTCAGGTATGGAAAACAGCCTTAATTTCTCGCTCTGTCTTTGATTGCGGGAGACAGGTAAATCTCGGCACATCTTTTCGCTGTATTTCTGAGCCTAATGAAGAGGTGTTTGTGTGGGTAGGCCAGCCTCTGCCCCTGCGCGCGAGGCAAACACGTTTACAAAGCGTCAGCCAGATTTTGAGAGCTCTCTGGGACAGGCATGCCTTTAAGCCTCATGTGGAATACAAAGCACATACGTCATCATTACTTCATTACCAATCACTATTGATAACGAATAAACAAAGTTCAGAGTATATTCAATATTATACCTAATTCTTGGTGTAATATTGCTCTGGCTATCTGTAGAAATGTAACCTATATCTCGGGAAACAATGGGCCATGTTTGACATTGCGAGTATGTCCAACAACATAAATACAATTGTTGCATCTTAATTTACAGAAATGTAATATTTAGCTACATCTGATATATTTTAAAATGCTTTCCAGCACAGTTCACTTGAAGATAATTTATTTTGTAAGACACCTTGGCCAATGCTATGATTCTTGGAGTCCTATATGTTCTGTAGCATAAAGAGAAGCTAGCCTATTTATGCCTTCTGAAGCCAGTGGAACTCTGTCTGTTGACTTTCATGGGGCTCTGGATTAGATCTTTAATGAACATCTCCTGATATCATTATAGGAGCAAATATTGGAACAGCATCATCAAAACTTCAGATTTAGTTGATACGAAGGATTTATTAAATTTTTTTAGAACATAAAGTAGTTTGAAAATTGCTTCTTGAAAATTGCTTCTTCACCTGCTGCTCTGTTTATGCTTATCCTACAGTGACCTAAGCCACCCAAAAGAATGTTTTGTCAGAAAGGAGCTGAGGCCAAGATTAGGACAAAGGAAGAAACCACGCAATATCAAATCGACCAGTTGCTTTGAAACAAATAGACAAGTTGCAAATTGAGAAATCAAATCTGAATGCACCCAGAGAGGTGTGGGGAGAACTTCTTGAATTTGATCAGAATTTCACAAGTGTGGTGTGTTGGGTTGCAGAGAACCTGATAGTTTTGACATGTAAACACACGATGTGTAAAACATAAGCCACAGAATTAATGAATAGTGTTAATTTCACAGTGCCCCCGCTTTGGACTAATTAGTGCAAATTAAATGCTGCATTTGTCAGGCAGAGCAGTTTGTGCACCATGTATTGCATTAAGAATTATTTTTGGATCCATTTGCACAATGCGAAAATAGTGTGAAAATATTTTTATTTCAATTAGTGGTAGTTTTACAGTCATTAAAAGATTTCTTTAATAGGCTTAGACTCCTATGGCCTGCATAGCTGCATGAGGTCTGGTTTGCATTTAAAGGTGGGAAAAATGGTAGTGGGAAGGCAGACATTTAGCTGACTGGATTTACTTAATTACCCCCCACCCCATTCTAAAATGCCAAACCAGGCTGATCAATTATCTGTCCCTTCATCAGAGGCCAATTGCTTAATTGCAAATTATCCCTAATAATTACACAGTCAAATAACTACTGGATTTATTTTTAATTAATGTGGGAGCCCTTAACAAGGATTTAAATGTACCCACCAGGATTATTTAAAATCGACAGCTATCAAAGGGCCGGAATCTGCCACTCTGGTTTATGCGGAGGAGAACCTCATTCTGCTTATTTTCTGTTTATTTTCAGTGAGACTCGGGGAAGTAAAGCTGCCGTGTCCATGCTCAGTAGTGTTTTTAGGGTCTAACGTTTTCATTGTTTCAGTGGGACAGACTGAAAATGAGAGATGACTGAAAACGACAAAGGGTGTCAGAACGTGGGGTGCTGTGAAGCCGGGGCAGAATATAGGACAGAGTGTGGAAATACCGCCTTTGCCGAAACGACATGGAGCTCTGCCAGGCAGCAAAGAAAGGGATTGTCAAAACAGCAGCGCGTTCCCCTCAGAGGCATTCCCACCGCGGGGAGAGGGGTCTGCCCGCCGCAGGGCAGGAGGCCTTCCCCTCGGTGGGACGCAGCGCTGGGAACTGGCCGGCAGCGGGGATGTAATTAGCGCTGACACAAAACACAAGGCAAGGCTTTTGGTGCTTGTTTCCAGTTTTGACAGAGAGGGGAAACATAAGAAACGTGTCTTTTTTTTTTTTGTCTTTTCTTTTCCTCCCCCTTTTCCTCCCCG
>VYXH01002319.1:942347-956375 GCA_013397275.1 Burhinus bistriatus
TTTTTTAAGATCGCTTTTCCATCCTATGCCTAAGGTGGCTTTTTATGCATCAGAAATAAGAGTGTAAAGCAACCTTTTCCTCAACCTGGCTTGAAGCACATTTCTCAATGAATCTTCTCTTCCCGTGTTCTTTGTCTTGTCACAATAAACAATCAACAGTTCCAAAGAATGCCATAATTAAAATTTCCTCAAGGAATAGCAGTTGTTATGGATACCGTTAAGTATACTGCGAAGTGCCACGGGTTACTGAGAAGAAAAGAAATACGACTGTACAGTCTTTTGACCTTATCTTGACCTGTGGAGGTGGGGGGAGAAAAAAAGAAAAAAAANGCCAAGGGTGAGCCGCCGGGCCGGTGGGGGGAGGCGGCGCGGCGGAGGTCGCCCTTGCGCCCGGGAAACCTTCCCGCTTCCAGCGTGCGAGTCGGTCTCTCCTCCGAGAGTCGCGGTGCTGCCCGGGCAAGGGGCAGGCTGAAGGGGAGTCCGGCACACGCTCCTGGGAAGCCCGAGCCCCTTGGGTTTGCTCTGCTTGCTCTCCCCGACAGCCTCGGGGGGCTCTAGCAGATTATAGTGGACTTTTTTTCTCCCTTTTAATTTATTTTTTCTTTTTTAAAACAAGCAGGACAGGCTTGTCCTTATTCCATTTACCTAGATACAGCTTCAAACTCTATTTCAGAATCGTTTTGGTTGGAAGAGACCTTTAAGATCACCCAGTCCAACCGTTAGCCTAGCACTGCCAAGTTCCCACTGAACCACGTCCCTCGGCTCTACATCTACAATTCTTCTAAATACTTGCAGGGATGGTGACTCAACTGCTTCCCTGGGCAGCCTGTTCCAGTGCTTTCCAGTACTGGAGTAAGGCTCCTTGCTCTGCAGGCACTCTTAGGCATAGACACATCTAAACTTACTTTATACCGTGTTTGTTTTCAAAAATATCATTAAAAATTTGGCAGAAAATAACATAGTTGTTACCTGCTCAGCCATTTAACTCTCCAGATTTTTTTAAATCGGTTTCATCCAGCTCATCCACTTTGTTAATTTGGCCTGCTACCCGNGTAGGTGAAATACAGATAATGCATTTTTATCCCGGTGATGCATCCTGGCTGGAATAGAGAGGCTCCTGCAGCGTGCTCCCCTTGGGAAGCCTGTTCAAACAGCACGGAAGCCAGGGCGGCAAGTGGCAGGCTGGGGTTTGGATTTCGCAGCCCTCCCAGCAGGTTCCTGCAGGCTGTCCTGGGNAGCCTCGGGGGGCTCTAGCAGATTATAGTGGACTTTTTTTCTCCCTTTTAATTTATTTTTTCTTTTTTAAAACAAGCAGGACAGGCTTGTCCTTATTCCATTTACCTAGATACAGCTTCAAACTCTATTTCAGAATCGTTTTGGTTGGAAGAGACCTTTAAGATCACCCAGTCCAACCGTTAGCCTAGCACTGCCAAGTTCCCACTGAACCACGTCCCTCGGCTCTACATCTACAATTCTTCTAAATACTTGCAGGGATGGTGACTCAACTGCTTCCCTGGGCAGCCTGTTCCAGTGCTTTCCAGTACTGGAGTAAGGCTCCTTGCTCTGCAGGCACTCTTAGGCATAGACACATCTAAACTTACTTTATACCGTGTTTGTTTTCAAAAATATCATTAAAAATTTGGCAGAAAATAACATAGTTGTTACCTGCTCAGCCATTTAACTCTCCAGATTTTTTTAAATCGGTTTCATCCAGCTCATCCACTTTGTTAATTTGGCCTGCTACCCGCTATTTTTACTCCTAATGGAAGAGTAAGGGGTAGTGCAACAGCATTCTCTGCTGTGAATATACATTCAGAGAATCTCTTTGCAAAATAGATAATGATTCACCCAAGACAGAGAGTACGGCTTCGCCTCTACACCCTGTCGCAACGCCAGTGCTGCTGGCATTGCCCCCTATAAAGGGCAGTGATCTGCCCAATAATTGTTTAAAATGCGTAAAAACAGATTGCAGGGAAAGGAGGAGATGACCCTGGGACATCCTGGGAAGCACTGGGAAGACCTACAAACAAAAGCAAG
Organism: Burhinus bistriatus; assembly: GCA_013397275.1. Classification (NCBI taxonomy): domain Eukaryota; kingdom Metazoa; phylum Chordata; class Aves; order Charadriiformes; family Burhinidae; genus Burhinus; species Burhinus bistriatus. Next base: position 944,385 of record VYXH01002319.1, read on the forward strand.
AAAAGTCTCGAATGAGCTAAAGGAAAGATAAAGCTTGAAAAACAATTAAAATGGGGAAAGCACAGCATGGACTCAAGTGCTGTGAAGGCTTCTTGTATTTGAATACCTCGTTAAGCAGCTGCGTGGGAATCGAGCGCCTAAATACCTTAAAATCTGGCCCCAAATAACTAAGATTTTAAGCTGTCTGAAAAGGGAAGGGATCTTCTGTTTCAGGATATGAAAATGTGGGATGAACAGTTACTTTCCACTCCATGTATTTAAGATTTGTCTCATCAATCATAAGCCTAGGAAATAATAGTGAAGATTTAAGTTCTGTATGGCTAGGTATTGGTTTATTCCCAGAAATACAAAATGAGAAGAAATGCTAGAGGTACTACCTTATGAATTAAATGTCTTGTAAATGGAGGTTGTATCCTGTGAAGTGTTTGGCTCTGAGCACGTGGGACTATCCCCATACTCGGTTAGGTGGGTATGTGTGCATCCCTTGCGAGATCAAGGCACGTCCTAGGTCAGCCCGGAAAAGCTCACAGGCTAGGGCAAAAGCAGTCAAGCTGTACAGAAATAATCTTACCCGATGGAGATATTTCAAACTTCTGTTCCTTAAAAAGACAAACCCAACCCTTTTCATTCAGTTCTAGGCATGGCAAATTTAGACTTTTAGGAGAAAACTGCTTTTGGCTTATAATGCTGAACTAAATTAGGAAATGGGAGGGGGAAGCGTTCCAAAGGTACAATTTGGAGTTAATGCTAAAAAATTTCAGTATATAGATGAAATTACAAATAACGAAGAATAGGAATTTAAAAACTACATGCCCTTTCAGCCATGCCATAGATATTGCTACCACGACACTACAGTAATTTATTGTTGCAGAACATTCCCTCCTAGAACTCTCTAAATATTTTAAGGAATTTCAGTTACATATTGCAGGGAATGTCTTTAAAAGCATTTGGGTTTGCTAGCTTTAGGGACCTTACAGGAATCCATATGCAGAAAAGCAAACAAAACCAGTAAGAAATGTACACTGTTTAATTAAAATACCAGGTTTCGGCACATTCTTGTTCTTGCTAACCATGACTTACTAAGGAAAAAAGCCCTGCATAAAATCCTTTAAGTGTACAGAGATTTTGATTTTTTTTTTCTTTTGAGTTTTGTTCCAATGGTTTGTATTGTCACCAGAAATAAAATAATCATAGACTTGGGTGTATTTTTTGTTCTTTTCATATGTTATAAGTTATGGACTGTTTTGGACCATTTATGTGATCAATAATTTAAAGGCTCATTGTCCTCAGAAATGTTGAATTCATTATGAGAGAGAGAAGTAGTAGATTCAGTATCTTCATCTCTGTAATGAATTGTTAGGATAGATGTTCAATTTCTGTGGATGCAGGCAGGAGAGCGGCTCGGTTGAGAGGACTGCCCCCATCAGTGCCAGCCAGAACTCCCTGGCTCTTAAGCTGTCTCAAATGAGAGCAGCCCTGCAGAGAAGGACTTCGGGGTATTGGTGGATGGAAAGCTGGACGTGAGCCAACGATGTGCACTCACAGCCCAGGCGGCCAACCGTATCCTGGGCTGCATCAAAAGAAGCGTGGCCAGCAGGTCAAGGGAGGTCATTCTGCCTCTCTACTCCCCTCTCGTGAGACCCCACCTGGAGTACTGCGTCCAGCTCTGGAGCCCTCAGCACAGGAAAGACATGGACCTGTTGTTGGAGCAGGTCCANATGTCCATGCTTGTTGCAGGGTGGTTGGACTTGATGACCTTTAAAGGTCCTTTCCAACCCAAACAATTCTATGATTCTCTCTGTGGTGTCAATGGTGGGACCTGATGCTATCAGTGCCCTAAGTCTGAGCATCTTGGCCTGTATCAAAAATAGTGTGGCCAGCAGGAGTAGGGAAGTGATCGTGCCTCTGTACTCAGCGCTGGTGGGGCCNTCAGCAGGCACTCAGCTCACCAGGCTGTATGATACTACTTCGTTCCAAAGATGGCTAAGTGGGTTCTGGGTATGATATTATTAGTACTGAGGTAACTGGGTGACACACCAGAAGAATTTGAAAGTGCTGGCTCAGTTATGAGCGGAGGGGGCTCTGGCTTATTCTTCCTTAAATACACTCTTTCTATATTCCCTTGGCTGCAACTAAACCGCAGAATATTTACCTGCGTGATTGTTGTTTGTAAATCTAGGCTCTTTCCTCCCCCTGCCTAAATCTTCCTTAGATGCTGCAAGGAAAAAATAGCATACAAGAAAGTGGCTGTAAAGCATTTCTTTTCTGTTCTGCCTCTCTGCGTAGAGCTTTTTGTGGCACTCAGGGGTGCAGTAGGGCTTGAACAGTCCAGACAGCGTGCCAAGGCGTATTCCTGTAGGACATCACTAGAGATCCCTGCTCATAAACCCTGCCTGCAGAGCCGTAACAGGAGAGAGAAAGAGAGAGAGGGAAAGAGAAAGGGAAAGAGGTGAAGCAGGGAGGACGCAGAGGTGTGACTGAGGTCTTCCAGGGAAGGCAGAGAGGGAAAACTGAGAGAGAGAAAATAGCAGACAGACGGGGGAGATGGGAAACAACAGCATTCAAGGGCCAGGCTGAACGCAAAGGGGCTGAAACAGAGAGTAAAGGAAAAAAGGTAATTGTCATCTTGGGGTAATATATTAAGATGAAAAGCTGGACCGGTCACAACTAACCTGTGTGGAAAGTCCAAGAGCTGGCTGGGAATCAGCAGGCAGAGGCTGTGAGAAAAAGGGAGAGGTGGAAGAAAGAGGTTGCCCGTGAGAGCAAGAAAATGTGCTGTGCTTTGTGAGGGACCGAGAATCCTTCAGCTGGGAAGGTCTGTTTGGTTGTGGACAAAATGCTCAGAAATCTACAGGGAGAGATGGAAAGGGCCTTTTGCAAAGAGGCAGTATGAAGAGCGCCGCATAGTGATAATTTTTAAAAAAGTTAAAAACAGCAATGATTTCATTAAAAACTGCTGGATGCTTAGCACAGTTGAATCTCAGGCCACTTCTCTGAGTATGTAAACGTGGATTTACGGGCACAACTTTACACATGTGAAAGAAAAAGAAGGTTAGCGGGGGGCTTGGTCTACCTTCTTTGCTGGTGTAAATGTCTGGAAATCAGAAGCTTACCTGGATGGCAGAAGGCACAGATTACTGCTATTATAATAGATTGTTACCAAATCAGTTACTCATTCTTAAAAACAGAAGAATCTGAGACAGTGGAAAAAGAAGTTGGTGGAGCTCTTGCAAGCCTTGCTAGTGCAGAATCTGCCTGGATGTTTTAGTTATGAATCAGCTTCATCTTGGTTTCTAATGAATGATTTGAAAACTGTTGCCCATTTGTGAGAAGTGCTTGTGTAATGCTAATATTCTCATCTGTGTTACCTTGTTACTCTTGTAATTTATTTCTACATTTGGCTAGCTTTCCTCGCACATGTATAGTCTAAAATTGAACATGAGTTCTATACCGACTATGGCATTAAATACAATTTTAATGCAGAATTTTATTGTATTTGTCTGTGACTGAACAGAAACTAAAGAATCCAGGCAGCATTAAGAGGGTCTTGAAAATTTCAGCCAGTCCCCTTGTTCTGACTTCTGACATGAGAAATTGGAAGTGGGGCTGGGTAGGGGAGTTGGAGGGCTGTTTTTCTTCCCTTCTTCAATTCATCGCAATTTTCATTAAATTATGGATAAACTCTTGATAAGAACAAAAGAGTAAAAGAGCGACAGCTGAGTTTTCAGACTCTGATGACCTAAAAAATTTCTTTAAAGACATAAGGAAACATAAAGAATTGAAATGGATGACTGTAAACATCTAGACATTATATTGTGTTTTCTCAGACATATTCAGCTTCTGATATTCACGTTCATGAATAGTCCATTTCAGCGACATTAATGGGACAAGGTCCCTATGGGTATAATTCCCGTTACTTCACTAACATCAGTTCAACTCAACATCTCTGCACAGGTTTGAACCTGCTTGATGAATTTTGTGGGGTTCGTGTTATACATGCAACAAGATGTGGCTGCTGTCACCCAATGGACATTCAGTGGAAGCTGGTGGCAAGTACTATCATGCTGGCTGCGTGGGGAGAAGGCTGCAAGGTGCAAGCAGAGTAGTCCTTGAGCAAGCAGCGGAGGACTCTGCGAAGTGCCCTGTGTGGGGAGGAGTGGGAAGGAAGATTGTGAGCGGAGAACATTGCAGAGCAGCAGCTAAGGACTTGCAGGGCACCCGGTGCTCTAGAAAAACACAGAATGCCCAGAAGCGGTTCAGCAAACACCTTTTTATGAAGTTGAGTGGAGCTTCCAAAAGGGAATATGAGCAACAGGTAAGTAGCTTTATTAATATGGCTTGTTCCGCAAGCTAACGTTGTTTAAAAAGCTAAGTGAGCAAATAAGAAACTGTTAGCAAACTGTTGCAGAAATGTGAGGAATATAGCAGTTAGAAAGCATGGAACTCTGGGACCACAATATTAGTTTCCTATGAGAGGTCAAAAGAATGGGGGACACTAGAAACCCTTATAACAGGTTTAAGACTTAGGAGTCACACAGGTAATTTGGAATCCTTCATTCAGAAGTAGACGGTAATGGGCATCAGAGACCCAAACTGTGAACAAGGGTGTTAGAACATCCTGAGTGAACCTTAAAAAGCAGTAAGGATGCAGGAGGCCACAGCACAGAGGCAGACCAGACTGCAGGTGCTGGAAGGAAAACCAAGGTGACAATCCGCTGAATCAGGGCTGCAACCCGTCGCAAGCCCACCGGAGCACAGGAGGCAGAGGAAAACCGATGCGTCCAAGGGGGAAATCTGCCATGTGTACCCGGAGCTCTCTGCAAATGCTGCCCCAGCACACTGCGCTATCTGCATGTGATGGCTTTCAGCAGGCGACGTGAAATGATTTGGTAGCCTTAGCTGAGTCCCACCACAGAAATGCCAAGCTTCTTAAGCTGCTTAACAGGCTTGGCGAAGAGGATAACGATTAACCGTTTATTAGAGTCAGCCCCTCCAGGTCAGGATGAGGGATATTGGTAGCGAGAAAGTTTGCACTGCTCTTGCTTTGCCAGTGCCTTTTATGCAGATTGGGGACTTCAGCCTTCGGGGATACAGTCACTGGTATTAAATTTACTTAAAAGTATGAAGTGGCTTCACTTCTGTTCTGAATACCACTGTGAGCCGTCGTAAACTTCCCCCGTGCAGTTTGAATCTCCTTAAAGGCAGACATGCACTGATTTCTAAGAATAACTCTGCAGAGAGCATGCAGTGTACATGTCAACTTAATTAAATGAATTTGTTTAAAATACGATCAGTGGTGTGTGAAATTATATAATTATTCCATAAATACACTTTGTTAATTAATTAATATTTTAATTAAAGGGTAATTGGAAACTCTTTGCATTACTACCTTTTTTGAAGGACATGAATGTGTCTTTACCTCATACTCACTGATTAGACCAAAAAAATTTTTTAAAAAGTATTAAACTAGAAGCCCAGGAGATTTAAAAAGAAAAAAAAAAAAAAAGCACAAATGACAGCCAATGTCCCAGTTTGCCACAGGAAGGAATTTGGCTGCCCTTTCAAATCTTCCTTCTCAATCAGCCCTTGGTTTTTCTAATATCCTTCATGTCTCTTATTCTGGGAGAGTGATTGTCTCTCTGGGAGGCTTGCCTTGAAATGTCTCCCTGGAAAACGAACTTGGAACAGAGTGCTGTGGACTAGTTGTTGGGTGAGAGAGCTGGTATTAGCGGTTTGTCAGAGCTAGACATAAATCCCTCTTTTCCCCTCATAATCATTTTCCTCCAGTATCTTTCAGTTTACCTGTTTATTTTGAAGACTGTTCATATTAACAAACTCAGACTCCCTATTATTCACTGCCAGAACGGCACTCCAATCCCCAGACCACTTTTTGTAGCTGCTGGTGTGGAATAAATGAAAAGAAATGGCTGGAAACCGAGCAGAGAGAGAAATGACTGTGGCCCTTATCTTGCCCCTGGAAATTCATATATAATTCACACTGGAGCCAACAGGCTAGGAAGGGCAAATTTGAGGCCTGTCTGTGAGAAATTATCGAGAGCTCCCAAATTAAGGACCTGATTTTGCAAACTTGCACAGTTAAATGTGAATGCGCCCTGTGAAGGCAGTGGACAGGCCGCAGCTTGCAGGTAGGTCTAAAGTGAGCTCATGCTTTTGTTTGCGGCTTTGGGACGTAGACAAATATGAACCAGGAAATTCTGGACAGTAGATAGTTATTCTGCATGTTCTGATCTGCTGCTTACATGGCAAAATTAAACTGATAACTTTCTGCAGCTGTTAACTACTCTACAACTGCTTGCTACTCCTGAATGCATTAAGAGCTAGTAAGTGTTGTTTGACTGACTGATGTAAAATGTCAGTGCTTTGGGATTTCTAACCTGCCCTGCAGTACCATACCCAGTACAGACCTAGAAGGTCCTAAGCCCTAAGAGAAATTATAGTTCATCGCAGTGACAGCGCTTTAGTGTGTGACATAAGAGGATTATGTGAGGCTAGCACAGAAAGAACAAGGAGCACCATAACTAGCATAGGGACAAGTAAAAACTAAGTCAGTCAGGAATAGATTACAGCGCATCTAAGCAAAGGACCCAGTGTGCATATGTTTGCACAGAAAAAGTTACACAGCATCGGTGATTTACAGAAAACAGTTTGGCAGGGAACATTTTTAAAACAAAACCTAATTTGAGATTTGAAATATTTTTTAATTCCTAATTGCCAAATTGAGCTCACTACGTTGTATCCTCGTAGAAAGCTACTCTTATTTGTCTTTAAATTCAACAGTGAATCGCTAGCTATGCCTGACTTCTTCATGCGTGAGATGTCAGGTGCATGAGAGCTTACATCACATGCCATGCCGATGCATAAAATTTTTAAACCTGCCCTTGACAACTGAGCATTTCAGCAACCTGGACGCAGGCTGCAAGGATCAAAAAGTAGGACAAAAATTACAACTGTTTATACAGCTTTGCAGAATGCCATGGCAATGCTTTTTGCAAGAAGAAATATTTACTGAGAGTAAACATGGTTTAGAATGAGATTTAATGTCTGTATCTTCTTTGTGGGGATACACGCACAGTAGTCTGGGTTTAATGCTGCTTGAAGAGCCTGAGCTTTTACCTTGGCGAGTCCTCTGTTTTTCAAAGGTACAGGAACAACTGGGGTAAGAGAAAGTATCCATGACGAGAAGAAAAACTTGCACAGGCAAAAGGGAAATTGAATGTAAGTGCTGCTTCTGTTTTTCTGCCGTACTGCAGATTGTTTGACAAGGATGATACCAATTAGTACCAACGATAGCATAGTTCATGGTACTGACATCTGTCCAACAGAAACTGGCCCAAAACCATCAAACTTATTTTACAGATGTCACTGAATAATCATTAGGTGGTGATAACTTTCGGTTGCCCAGTGGGGAAAAGTTCCAGCATATAAAACGGATGAAAAGTTTCTGAATTTCAAAAATATTGCAGTGAGAATTTTCACTTGAGACAGCAGACTGAGGGTTTGCAATCCATCTTTTGCTTCCTTGTGAAGTGTAAGAGCAGAAGGAATGGTCTTTTCAGCAAGGCTGGAGAAAGTCTGAAATATTTGTGGGGATCTGTGTTCTGACTGGATTTACAGGTCCAAATTTATCTCGGGGCTAACTCCACTGGCATCTCTGAAGTCGTGCCTGTTTATCTCCAGGCTGAATTTGCACCAACAGAAAACCGATTATTCTGGCAGGGACATTTTATTACATTTGGGAACGATCTAAATGTTGAGATGATTTTAGTTGATACCTGTTTCACATCTTTTTATATCATCTGCAAACATTCAAGCTTGCAAAACTGAAATTATGAACCTCCGTCTATAGGAAGTCACCTAAATAAATGGCTTGATTTTTCTCCTCCCAGGAGTGCTGTAAACAGACAGGGCTCAGTGAAATCTGTAACCACACAGCAGCTCTGATTATTGAGCTTCCCATTTCAGTGAATAAAAATGAAGTTAGGTGACACTGGACATTCATGTGGCTTGCATTTAGAGATCTGAGCATGTCCTCGGTTATACTGGGGACGGTATAACTTTATATATCCTTTTTGTTTGTTTAACTCTAGAATTATCTCCCTAAGAAAGAACCTCTCCCACTGTTTCCAAATGAGGCCTTAAATTTGGGACAAGTCTATGCAGGGACTCATATTAGGCCCAAACTAAGACATGAGTCTGAAAAAATCTAAGCTGCTATGTTGTGTACTTCTAGATTCCTCAGCCTCTTCCGGACAATGATAAAGGGATTGGGATTCCTTTCCATGTAAATCCAGGAGGAGAACAGCCAAAGCCTGCAGGGAAAATCTCATCCCTCCTCACACCCTAGCACAGAACTTAACACCTTCTTACACCTCAGCTCTGAAATCCACTTGGTCTAACTGAATCTGAAGGAGTCTAACATGGAATAATGTACATGATGAGGGGCCAAAAGAGACATGTAGCAAGAAAGACAGCAATCAGAAGGATGTAAGAAGATAGAAATTAAAGTAAGTGGTAGCTTGCTTAGACCAGATAGCTTGCTTTAAGTGGAATACTTCAGATTCACTTAGATTTGTATGTGAATTTGGCCCTTACTGTCTGAGGGAGAAAGCAAGACCTCATCATTATTTCCTGTTGCTAGATGAGAGACATTTAACAATAACAAAATTTTTTAATTCCTACATACCTAATTTTAGAAGGAGCTATGAAATGGATATGATCCTTGTTTTATTTTCGAGTTCTATGCTGAGAAAACAATGCACTCCTGTAGATAGGAACAGAAATCATTGCAGCCTGTTAAAACAAATTAGGAAACGTGCTTTCAAGCCTTAATATAATTTCTAGAGGAAAGAGCCTCTTGACTTGAATGGTAAAGGTCTGAAAATGGTCAGAGAGAGTCATAGAGCTAAGTGGGGATCCCAATTACAGATTAGCAATAATGCAAATGTTGCTGCAGAGGGACCACTCAGCTTCTGCAGCTCAGGAGCTGTGGCTGTGGCTAGAGAGCAGGCATAAAAAAACCTCCCTTTCATTATTGTTTTTAATTATCTTCACAACGACAGAGCTGGAATACCTGCTGCACACTGAGGCCCTTTGTGTGAGCCCATCAGCAGAGGCGATGCGGGCCAAAGCCCGTATTTTTTTCCTTCTGGAGATCTTTCAGCTGAATTTTGCTTTCATGCAGATGCCTTTCTTTCCTATTTACTCCTTATCTTTACTGGCTATTTCCCCTGCTCCACTGAACATAAGCAGCAGCTGCAGCCATACGTGACAACACCAGGGTTTGGGCATGCAGCTGCGATCCCCAAGTTCTCACGTGCAATCGTAGGACCCTTGCGTTCCCGCAAGGAAGTAAGGGTGCTCTGCGCAAGGATAGCCTCGGTGCACAGACCTCTTGGAGATGAGCAGTGAGTGTCTAGCCTCCTCCTTTGATAAGGGAGCTTGCAGGCTTGGATGGAAGAGCAGGAAGCTGACAAGCTCTTCATTAAACTCGGGAGCGAGTCCGTGCTCTCGTCATCTCATATTTTAGACTGATGCTCGGTGTGCCCTCGTTCTTGTAGCTCATCCTTGTGTTTTTCCCATGTACTTAGCAGGCAGGATAAACCTTCACGGGGAGGATAAAGCAACCAGGAAAACTAAGAGGAAGAGGCAAGAGTTGGCAAAGGGAGGTTCACTTTCTCGCAGACAGTCACTGAAACTAATCCCCTCTGAGAAGATCATGCCAAAGTGATATTGTAAGTTGTGCTTCCAGCTAGAGGCTGCATAGTTTGAGGCCATGTGAAAACAAAATAACAGCTGGGTTACCTTTAACTTGGACCTACCTGATTGTGTGTTGGGGGTGCTGTGCCTGTAGCACTGGGAGAATAAAAGGGACTGACTGGGCAGTGTGTGCGTCCTGGGGCAGAAGGGTCCAGGCCAGGACACGTGGACAGGTCAGCACAGGCAAAATGAACACCCACTGAGCACAGCTGAGGGGTAATAACTGGAACCAGTCAGAAACAGGGAAGTGCAAGGAAACCTGGCCCAGGTTTTTGGCCCCTTGGCAGCACTGAGCTGCTCTAAAAGGACAGGAAAGAGGCAGAAACAAGGTAGCTGAGCCCCTCTCCATGTTGAGCACCTTCTTGACCATTGCGGAGTCTTTGCCCCCAACTCGGTCTCGTTGTGAGGAGTCTGAGGAATGATTAATAGCAAAGGATACAGGCAACTTCTGACTGATGCTGCTGAGGTATCAGGGCTTGTGATAATGCAGATACTCCTCGTTCACCTTACCTCTTTTCCTGACAGTTCTGTGCCAGAGATTCATGTGGCAGCAAATTTCTACCTGTTGTAGACACATGAAGGATGACTTGTATGCATGAGGGCATAAGGTACCCTTTTGTCAACAGAGAAGCAGGCAGATGAAAGCAAGAGCATGCCTGGAAAAACCTGTGTGGTGGGGATGGGGGAGGCAAGTAGCAAAGCTGGCTAAAGCTGGCCTGGGGAATGAGAACCGACCGTACAAATGCATCAGCGGGAGGACCAATGCTACAAAGAGCACGTCCATTAATAAGTCAGGAAGGGGAGGAAAGGAGTTATGAGTAAAGTCATAACGACACTAAACTTCCTTTAAAATAAGGAGCAATTGGAAAGTAATACAGATCTTGGGAAGATAGCTCTTAGAAAACAGAGTGGGAATAGCGGGAATAGATGCAAATCAGCTGGCCTACATCAGAGCATCCACATGAAGGCAATAAAGTGTCAAACTTAGTGAATTGCTAATCGCTGTTTCTCGGAAATCACCGAGAGCTGCGGCAGCTTGAGAGAGCTGGGGTGGGGAGAAGCAAAGGTGAAATTCCCCCCTGAGCCCGGTGGGGCCGAGCAATTAAAGCCCAGTCAATCCAGCAGCAGTCCTCCGGGAAATAACGCAGCAAGTGAACGGAGGAAAGAAAAATCTTTAAGGAAAGAGGAAATGATGAATGGTAGGGGTGGGGGGCGGCCCTGCACGGCTCTCCTTAAGGTGATAGAAACGGTGCAAAGTGAATGCCTGAAAGTTAAGCTTTGAATCTTGGCTCCAGGTGGTTCCCCGGGCAATTTGGAAGGGCAATGTAGGGGGAAACTTTGTGTGGATATATCTGCAAGGTGCTCCTGGGTTTTGTGGTGAGAAAGGAGTCCTGCAGAGTAGGGCATATTCCACTTTGAGAGTTAATAAGATGTTTAAACATTAATAGTAATAAATATAATAATAATATATACCATATAAAACCCTACCAGTAGCACTGTGCCATTTAGGATCTAAATGAATACAGAAAAAAGGGAAAAGAGAATTCAGGGGACAAAAAAGTGGTAAGGGTTTGAAATGTATTTTAATTTCCTACTGTAGTTAGCCCATTTTTCAAATGTTTTCCTGATGTTATTTCATATCAAAACATCTGCTTTACACAGCAACGGCTAGGTTTTCAATTAGAGTCTTCCTGTAAGTAACCTAAGGGTCTGCCCTGAACCCCAGAAACCTTCCCAGCTTAAACACTGCCAAAATCCGGGATGTCTCTGCAGAGCATTTAAGATTGCCAGGGCTTTACCAAAATCCTTTTACTGACATAGCCAATTCTGGTTATCTGTGACTGAGGATACATTTGTAGTTAGGTCTAGACCACGGTAAGAATGGCTGAAAATAGGTGTCCTTTTTGGTGAGGTTTGATTTTAAGCTGGATCAGGTTTTGGATCAGGATTTGGGTTTATTTGTGTCCTTGCATGACTGCTGCTCCCAGAAAGAGGGGACAAGTGGGAACAAAGACCTCAGAGGGGGCAGGGTGCTATTGCCCGGGTGGCGGCAGCGAGGACCCCCATCAGCGTAAGGTGATGATGTAGTTATGAGTCCGGTTACCGTTGCGTGTAAGTGCTTTCAGGATTCATCACGCTGATGAGTCAGACAGGCCAGACAACAATTTCAGTTTGCTTGTCTTTCACTTTTTCTCTTGCAGGATGTTAGCTTTT
>VYXH01002319.1:959804-985586 GCA_013397275.1 Burhinus bistriatus
TTTTTTTTTTTTTTTTTTTTAAAGTAAAGCTGGAGTAGCTACCTTCTAGGCATCCCAGGCTTCCTCAGGAAGCTATCAAGCACTATTACTGAAGGTTTGCCAATTTCCCTTGCTATTTCCTTCCAACTTCGGAGATGCAGTTAATCTAAGTCTCAGGTCCTGTCAACTTTTAATAGTTCTAATTAACTAACTGCCTGTCCAGATTGGATCATAAAGCCTTTTAACATTTCATTTTTTTCCCCCCTCAAGAAAATGGATCCTTGTTTCCGGGATGTGACCTTCAGCTTCTTCTGTAAATACTCAGGCAAAGGATATTAATTCAGGCTCAGAGCAGCGACAGTCTCATCTGTCACTGACTTCTCACTCATTCCCTTTCATGGCCCCACTGATTCCTTCCCCGGCCCTCTGCTTTTCATATATCGAATGAAAGATCTCCATTGAATTTCTTCACATCCTTGCCATTTTTTAAAAAGGATTTGCTACTCCAGCGTTTCCTGCCAGTGTTTGTAATTGCTCCATTTCGAATGCAATGTCATCGGCAGACCTGCTAAGTAATATAATAATAACGCAATAGAGGAAACTGAAACCGTGGTAGGGGCCCGAGTGGCGAACTTGTCTGGAACTGGATATATTGAAGTGGAAGTGGCTCTAGTTTTACAGCATGTGGCATGAGACCAGAATCTGGCCTCGTACATGAAATAGCTCATAAATTACCTGAGGCTTTTTAGCACGGTGGAGTGGCGATGCTGCCTGGTGTTTAAGAGCTCTAAACAATGTTTTGTAGGGCATTCACAAGGAAACCTGAAACTTGCCAGAACACCTTTTGGAGGAAAGCTTGTATTTCCTCAGGAAAAAAAAAAATAATCTGACCTCGTCCTGAAATAAATCCCTTTTTCTTCCTAGAAGGTGGTTATTGGTGTATGTCTATGCTAGATTTTTTTGTGGCACCTCCGTAGGTTTCTGGGTTTGATTACATGGTTGCGTTTGATTTACTGTGTTGTGCTCCATCCCACTGTCGTTACGAGCTCAAGTTCCCATCCAATAAACAAATTCTTTCTATGCATGAAGATGTTACGCGTCAGAGACCTGCTGCGAGGCTCTTCACGTGCAGGGAAGGCATGGAGGGAGTTGCCTTGGAAGGGATGTTCCTGGTGTGCCAGCGAGGTGCCTCCCAGAAGCTCTGTGACCTGGAAAGCGCCTTCAAGAGGCGGCTAGAACATAAACAGGCCCCCAAGCCTGCGGGTGTTGCTCGCCTGCTTTTGCAGATCATTAAGCAAATCAAGAGAGGGCAGAGGTGACACAAAACCGCCATAGTTTATCTGTGAGGTCTCCGTAGCCTGTTTGAAAGATGGCCTGGAGGCAGGTTTGCCGGCCGGCTGCAGGATGCATGTGGCCGGTGCCAGGGCTCTGCACGGGAGCGGAGCTGGGCAGGGCTGGGCGAGAGGCTCGACCGGGAACCTGTAGGCAACAGCAGCTCCTGTCTCTGCCCTCCGTTTTGGAGGGTGCAGACTCCTTGTAGCCAGAGTAGAGAATGCCGCTGCAGAAGCTGTTTTAGCTTAGCGGTCTTTTTATACCTTAACGTCCTAAATCATATTCTCTGTGTTGCTTAATACCACATCTGGCATTCTTCCCTTCCTTGCCGGTTTATGTACACATTAAATTAGAAAGCAGTCCTGTACCAGATCAAGCTTTGCTTCCTCCGCTTAATGTAATCCACTCTGAGGTCTAGATAATTAGACTCTCCCACTGTCGCTGCCATGATCTTTTACATGTTTTGCTTCATATATGCTGTACTTCATACCTCCTTCCTGGCCCCGCTGCGCACAACACATTCCTCTTAGTACCTTTCCGGTGTAGGTATAATCCAGATCACTCTGCTACAACCTAGTTTATTCCAGGCTTTGTTTTTCAAGGTGGGCCATATTCTCTTTCGGAAACACAACTAAGACTCTGCAGCTGTGTTCCTGCCTGCTTCTCTTCAGCAACCATGCAGACAAAGGAGTTAACCAAAGGGAGAGCCTGGGCTGGATTCGGTGAAGATCAAGACCGTATGCAGAGAGTGGCCCACGAACTTGTCCTCTTATCCTCCTCTTCTTCCACTTCCCAACTTCACTTCTGATCCCAGAAGAGCTTGCAGTTAGGATGTTTTAAAAGGAGAGGCCTAAGTTTGAGCTCAACCTTGGACTCAGACTGAAAACCAGCTCTTTTTTTTAAGCAAGTATTTGATTCTCAGGTAAAAGGCTCCGAAGTAAATCAGTACTCCCTCCTCTGGCACTGGCTACCAAACCACAGTGGCGAGACAAGCCAGAGAGGCTTGAACCAGCACCCTTCCGCAGCCGCGCTCCTTAGGGCAGCTCTGCCTGGGACGCCCAGCGCCGGGCACCTGAGCAATGTCAGCAGCAAAGCAGAATGGGACAGATGGACAGAGAATGGTCCGTGCTCTTACGAAACAGCTGTCACTTTTAAATAGCGTCCACAGAGAAAAGCTTGACAGCCGTGGCGTCAGGGTCTAGACATTCACCTGAGTAGAGCTGTCCTTTCATCTGCTTTGGGTCCTGGTAAAGGGTTGTCTCATAGTATGTCCTGAAGAGGTTTAGAACAATTGGTTTGGATGGGCGTGCTCTCTTCGGGGGCTCTAGAAGTGAAAAAGGAAAGGAGAGAAAGCCAGAAATATATCACTGATACATTGTGCGCAAAGCACGCTTAGCTCTAGCCAAGGCTTTCTCAATTTAAATTCAAAATTGTTCCAATTTTATTTCAAAATAGAAATAAAGTGTTGTAGTACTGTATACAGTTGTTTTCCCAGCTAAGTTTTTTCAGTCAGCAAAAACATCAATAACGTAAAATGTGATGTCACTTGAGGAAAAAAGAAATTGCTGATCCTCTTTGCCATGTTCTGTAGTGGCAATATCACTGAACAGCATTAGAGATTTAAATACATTGGTATATCTCAGGACATCACTTGCTTCCAACTTATTCTGGAAAAGAAATACAGGAATTTTGATTTCAGTTGTTTTTAATTTGCTGTCTGTGAGTAAGTCTTTCTGTCACCCAGTGTAGGTGTCTTTTACTGCCTACAGGGTACTAAATATTGGTATTTATGTTAAAGTGCAAGCATTACATGGTTGTACTTTAGCACAGCACTTGCTGTTTCTTTCCCACATGGGAAGACATGCTGCTTCATTGCTAGTTTGGTTTTATGAAGGTGGCTAGGGGCCTGTGTAAGCAATAGCAGCGTTTTGCCTCAAGAACTGATACTATTTAGAGGCCAAAATAGCAAGCAAAATTCCCTGAGATTTGAGCATATTGTGTTTGGTCAGGATTCCCGAGGAAGTACGTACTTTGCATGTTGTTTGCAAGTCTTTTTTGTGCGGCTGACTGGCACTGGAACCCTGTGTAGACAAGGTGTCCCCACCACTACCTGCCCCTTCTCCTGCCCCAGCCTGCCACCACCGCAGCCGGAAAGACTCGTGAGGGTCCTGGTTGCCTTCTATCACTCAGTTCAACACTGAGGTTGGAAGAAACAGCTTCTTTTTTTTCAGCTAAGGGGCCTTCTCAAGGATTCCTGTGTCCTTCTTCCTCAGCGGCAAGCCAGCCCATCAAATTGTGGGCTGTGTCCTTCCACCCCTGTTCGGTTGCAGAAGAGAGCCGGCTGTCTCCATACCTTTTTCTCACCGCGCAGGTAAGTGAGTGTCGCTGTTACAGTTCCCAGCCCCCCTGGGAGGCTGACGAATGAAGCCGTGCTCCTGAGGCCTGAACATATAATTTGCAACACGCAATTTGTGTCGCATCATACCTAGCTGGAGCTCTAGTTCCTGGAGTACCCAAAATATATCTACAAATAGATCATGTCATGTCAAAAATGAAATGGAAGGTGATAGTAATTGTGGACTATATAATTAGAAAGCAAGAATCAGAATGTCTAACTAATGGCAACACCTGGAATACCTGCACAAAAAGCTAATCAAAAGTCAACTTGAAATCCAGGGAAGCCTATATACGGCTGTTTCTTCCCCTTTAAAAACCTGCTCAGAATATTGCAAATTACACTTTGATCACACTTCTCCTGGTGCAAACCACGTGGAAATCAAGCATAAGACAATAATCTGACTTTTCAAGACGGTCACATCCACTTAAATGTACAAAGTTGCACGCAGTAGGTTTTCCTAAATATAGACACCTGCCTATAAAATCATGGTGAAGCCAAGTCTAATAAAGGTTGCTTGATGTTGTGGAGCCTAAAAGTCTGTCAGAAGTACAGAGGAGGAGGAGGAGGAGGAGGAGGAGGAGGGAGAAGCAGCTTTAGGGCCATGTGAAAACAAAGCCTTTCTTCTCTCCTTTTAAATATTTCCGCTGTGCCCTGATTGAACATAGGATGAAAAGCCGCTGTCTTGAGATTTGAGGAAAACAAAGGATTTCTGTTTCCACTATTACATTGAAAAGTTCTTTACTGCATGAAAGGTCGTCCCTTCAAACTTCCTCAGACCTGTGCCTTAGGTTTTAGGGGAACACAGCTGCTGGTACCACAGAAATCTATTATTGATAGGATGTGGTATCTCAGAGTAGTCCGTGTGGTCAGGAACATTAGCTCTCTGTTCTTTATATCAATTTTATGTTGTTTCTTGGCTGAAACATTTTGAGAATGAGGATTTGGCTTTTAAAGATACTGTGATGGCACAGAAGGGTGGTATGTTTTGACCCAAACTCTCTGTTATTACATGGTAAGTATGACAGAACCATGGTCTGAGGTGGTGAACTGAGGCTGGCAGTCACAGTGTCAATATAAGCAATGGGCTCTTCCAGAATCAGGCCCTAAGATTTGATGTTGCTTTTGAGCTGATGTTTCTTTCTATTATCTGGATTGTCAGAAACACCCCTAGCATCCGTTAGAGCTTGTCATGACAATTGTTTGAAAAAAAACTTCCAGAAAACGTTCTTCTGTCAAAATAGAGCATTTTACAAAAATATGAAGTGTTTCACTGAAATGAAAATTTCTCAGGGAAAACTTCTCAGAGCTAGGCTGGAATTTTTAGGAAATAAAGAGAAGAGAGAATGACTACCTGGGAAATAGTGTGACCACCTGGGGCACTGGTGACCGCATATACTGTCCAGCCTGGGTGCAGAGATGATTTATAGTGCGTATTTGCCTATCTACCTGCCTCTCCCACTTTCTCTCAGCCTTGTCAGAGGTGTTTTGTTGTGTGAATGGTTCACCATTCTCTGGTTCAAAGAGTTACTCTGCAGGCCAGTAGTTAGATTCCGGGTATCCACCATAGGGGACAGAGGCCAAAGTCCCAGTAGGGATAAAAGCAAGGCAATGAATTTAAACTCAGCTTTTCCACTTGTAAGCAAGCAAGTAGGTCACCTGGCTATTAGCAGTTCTGTGGTGGATATGTCCAAATGTCCCATTCCGTTCGACACTGGAATGAAAGTCAGCTCTGCAACTGGGCTTTCCCTCCTGTCTCTGAAACAAAATTGTTCTGTTCCTGACATTACTTCTCACGTACATTGCCCATCATGTAAAACCAAAAGGAAACAGGCTGTAGTCCAGTAGGTGCTAGGTGCAGTCATGCACAGTTTATGTGCAGACCTTACTGGCGGTCAGGGTGAAGGTTTTATGTGTTTGGCTGAGCAGAGGGGGAAATCATGCCTACCAAGGAGTATCTTCATTTGTGCTCACGTGCTCTTTTCCACGGTTTGAAGATGGTGCAGGCTCTTCTGTGAGGATTAGATGCTATTGTGATGTTTGCAGTAAAAGCCAAAAGTTAGCTTGATTTTGAAGACGGGAAGCAGAGGGTTGAAGTCAATGCCAGCTTCTGGCTGCTGTTATGTTTGAGTTGCATAGTATGCTAATGAAAATACTGTTATAATTAACAATGCATTGTTGTGCTTCCACCCACGTTTTCAGGTTAGGAACACCCTCTTCTACTCTCACTTCATTATATATCAAAGTGGAGGGGAACAGGACTTTCATGCTATTTGTTCTTTAAAGCAGGTGGGAAGAGATGAGCAGGCTCTTCTTGGGCCCCGCAGTTGTAAAAGGCTGCTCCATGGACAGCTCGTACAAGAGCTGTGATCTCTGCTTTTCACTCTCCTTCCTCCCTTAGGATCCTTCATGGCCAACTGCCACCTATCCTGCAGGAAGTATTTCCAAGCAACTCAGATATCACTGACATCTTCATGATAAACCACTTAAACACAGAATCAAAGACTCACCTTTAGACATTTCCACTGAAGTTGTTTTCAAAGGAAAATATGAAGAGGCAAACTCTGCTCTTCTTCATATGCATATAAATCTGGTGCAACTCTGCTGAAGTCAAGAGCTAAAACCGAAATAAAACCTGGAAATTTTATCTTCTGGCTCAGAAAACAAGAGTCAACAGAGGGCCTTCATCATTAAGAAAAGCCAAGTCAACACCAAAGGTACATATTAATTTGCTAATTTGATTTAGGACTTGACTAGTGAGGCAAGGTGACCCCCTAAAGCATTGACTTCAGTCAACTTGAGCTATTCTTACAATTATATAAAATATTATTGAAGACAGGCGTTGCTCTAGGTAGCAGCTTTGGAATGTATTATTACTGCAGTGACTGAACAGCCTAGTCCCAGACTGTGATCCAAGTATGATGGGTGCTGAAAAAACCAGACAATTAGGACAAGTTTTGTCCCAGATACTTTTCCATGTGCAGGGGAGCCATATAATATTCAAGTATTAGTTCACAATTACAGACTTGTAGAAGATCTTTATTCTGTGTCCAGGTGTCCAAGCCTAGCAACACGCAGACCTTCCACGTGCCTAGTATTGGAAAGCTCAGCCATCAAAGAAAGACATGTTTCCAAATGTCCCACTGTGGATGACAGTCTGGCCCCAAAACCTGTTTGCCTGACCCGTGTGATGAAGTGGACGGAATGATTTGCACAGGCAAGTTGCTTGAATGGCTTTGGAATGGAAATGAAAAACTGCTGTCTTGTACGTTGGGTGGTTGAAACTACGGGTGAACTAATATGCCAGATTTCCTATTGTAACTCCATATAGCAGATATGACTCGGTTTAGGGTGATAATATAGGAGAGACCTTTTTTTTATTTACAAATTATTTCTTTGTAGCAACTGGATGAATTTGAACACAATGATATAAGGTTTTTATTTATCTGAAGTAAGAAAAAGAAAATCTATAGGATTAATGTGTTCCAATTAAAAATCTCCAAAAATCTATTATTATATCATTAAAATATTTTAAACTACATTGGTTATAATATTTTCATGAAAGGCTAGTTTGTGAAGGCAGTAGTTTCCCTACCACATGCAATAAAAAGCATTTCACATGCATGAAAAACTAGTGTACCAAATTTCAGGCTATAAATAAGGCAATTGTGAAATGTAAATGCTTAGAAACACTAGCAAAATTCAGCCAACAAAGCAGGGATCAGAAATTTATACCCTCGTTACTGGTAATTACAGTCACATTCTTTACTGAACTGTATTCCCAGCCAAGACATAAAAGTGTCCTGATGCATTACCTGCTTAGAACTAAGTCACCCCTAACACACGTGTGCCAGAAAGGGAATCTGCAGCTCTGTGGCCGTGTTAGCACATGGAGCTCTGCCTGCGCTGCTGGAAATGTATCTGTCTACCTTTTAAGCAAAGTAGCTGAAAGCCCCTCAGGGCGTTCTTACGAAATGTAAATTCACTGACTTGGAGACCTCAGCATAAAATCCCTGCTTTTAGCGGATGGCAGTTTAACACTCTCCTTTCCATAAGAAAGTGAGGAAAAAGAAATGCAGTCCCATGGTTGTTTTTATGTACATTCAGCATTTGTCTTTTTTCTTATTCTTTGACAAAATAAAAGCAGTTTAGGCATCTATAAAAGTAGACTCTTTTTTTTTTTTTTTTTTTTTTTTTTTTTTCCCCAGAAATAAGCAATAAATTCTTAATGCACTTGTGGCAGATCAATCTCAACCTGTCAATAATTCATATTTGATACTTCCACTGTTTAAGTTAAGAAGGAATTGTGAGGAAAGATGAGCCTTCTTTTGGGTTCAGATTGACACCTCCTGCCAAGACTGTTAATATGCCTGAGGAAAAAAAAAAGCACACACATGGGCGCTTAAATTCATTAGTGGTCTTCTTGCAAATACTTTGGCAGTACTGCATGTATCACATACTTTTTGTTTGAATGGTGCACAGACACACACACACACACACTTGATTAATGCGTCTTAAGAAGTCCAACTAACTGTAGATTCAGACACATAAAAATGCTCTACTATCCGGAGTGGCAAACACCCACATTTTTGACTTCTGTGGAACTGTTGCGGTTCCTTCCTATCTGAAAATTGGACCTTTTTCAATATAGAGTGGGGTGCCAAGTGCTAGCTGTCCGATTTTAAGGCTGCTAGGCTGTAGCCATGAAGCAAGACCAAAACACCTTCAGGAAGAGAGCTTCTTTCCTGCAAGACTGCTGTGACTTGAACACCTTCTTCAAGAGTCAATCATTCAAGTCTCAAATTATCTTTCTAGGAAGCTTGTGTTCTTGATGAGACAACAAGCCCAGGACATTACAGAAGACAGTTAGGAAGAAGATTCTACCTACCCCAGAGCAGTCAGATGAGCTGAACTCCTCACTACTGCTAGCCAAATTCTGGACGCTCTTAATTTGGAAAACAGGGTATTAAGACAAATCCAAGAAGTCAGGACGCATAAGTTTTGCTCGTGACCTTTCTAAGCACTTTAGGGCTTAAAAAAGTAAGGCATTAAAAATATTTAGTGCATTTAAAGGTCTCTGTGTGCCTTTCCTGGGTGAATAGAACCACTGTCCTAGCAGTGTTTTTCAACTTTTTTCATTTTGAACGTACCTAAACATTCTCCAGTGAACAGGCAGACGCCCTGGGTAGCAGGTGTGAGTTTCCTTACAATTTTTCCTTTTCTCAGTTAACTTTTTCAACCTATTAGGAGTAGTTAATGGAAAACCACCAGTCTTAATGCATTTCAATAGGCTGATTCTCTTTGGGGTCTTTAAAGCGCAATGCTAAAACAACCTTGAGTTTTAAAGCATAGTGACACTCTATATAAAAATGTTCTCTGAGTTTCTTGTATTTGTTGCTAGACAGTTGGCTTTCTTCCATTTAGAAAGTAAAATGCTACTTTTCCTTGTCCAGTTCTCTAAATTTGGCTGGGCTCTGATGGTCATATCTCTGTTCTTTTCATTTTTCATCACCATCTTTCTTTTTTTTTTCCTTTTTTTCTTTTCTTTTTCTTTTTTTTGGGGGGAGATGAAGTATACTGTTTCATAGACTTGCCAATTAACAGTGGTTGCCTCCTGTACTAAGAGCTGTACAAATATAGTGGAAGAAACACTCCCTTCCCTGAAGGTCTTCCCTGATGGTCTAACACCAGAAGCAGCTGATGGAGATGTACTAAAACAGGTCTTGCAAGTCAGTGATGTTGTAAGTGGATTTTGGCTGGCGGGGCTGATTGAACACACTAGCAGAAAATTTCATTGATAATACATGAATTGAAAAAGTTTGTTCAGTGCCAGATCAGAGATGTGTACAGAAGCTGGGAAGACCTTCCTCAAAATACGCTAAGGGACCAGGTCGCACTCATCGTGTCCTCAGGGCTGTGTATGAACTGCTTCACAAAGCTTAAAGGGTATATCATAAGGCTGGAGAAAGGGTGCAGTCCTGCTTACCCCCCGGGTAAGAGGAAAGCGCCCTCAGCCCTCTAGTTATATCATACATTCTTCCTGATGGGCCGTAAAGTCTTAGTTTCTCTGAGCTAGTGTGGTCCTCCAACTGTCTTCCCTGAATTAATCACAGCTGGTTTCTCAACCCAAGCAAACTCTTATGGAAACATCCTGTGAATGCATGCAAGAAAGTGCTATTTGTTTTTTACATAGTCATATTTCAGATTAGAACTAGAGGATATAAGCAGAAGACACATCATTAACTAGGGGAATCTGTGAAAACTATAATCAATAAATGGGTACAGGACTGTTTCTTGTATTACAGTCACAAAACGATGCATAGTGTTTGCTGACTGCTGTTCACTTCTAAATACTGCATATTACTTGCTCATTAATTACTGCCGCAGTTTGCAGGAATTATTCCATAATTAATTGGCCTCTAAAACACTCTGCTGTATCTCTCTCACATTTGGGAAGTGCTACTCAACATCTTATTTTTCATACAAGTTTTTTTGTACAAGCTTTGCCAAAGCTCTTTGAACATGTCATCTTGGCAGATAAAAACATGACTTAGAAATGGCTACAAGAAATGAGATAGTGTGAAAAGTTTGAGAAGCAATGAAATATCACTATTAAATGTAAAATTAATGTGGCATTCCTACATCATGAAATCCTTCCTACCAAACTATAAACCAGGCAATACTGTAAAAAGTTTGAATGCAGACTACTTAATAATTCATGTAGTAATTCAGGAATTGGTTCAAGTCTTAGAAAGACTAATTTATTTTAATCCATTTGAGTGATACAACTGACATAATGGCATAAATAATAACCTATACAAACCCAGCGTCCTTCACTAGCATGGATTCCAAAGTAAAGCATTGGTTGTGGAAATGAAGCCACCACTTCAGACACCTGTGCCAGCCATAGTATGGATCCAGTCCTCCCCACTGTCTCTGGTGAGCCATTTATGAACCGTAGGGATTCAGCGTCAGAGATGAGTGGGCCAGTCTCTGTTAGGAAAGGAGTTATCTTCTCTACAGGGTGTTGCAGAGAGAGAGGGGCAGGCAGAGATGTAATTATTCATGTGGTACATAGCTCTTTATGGTCTTTAATGAGTGAAAATACTGGGAATGATTTTAAGTCCCATCTGAAAAATCATCACAAATACTAAATAGCACGATCGCCACTTCACAGGGCTCAATTTTCCAGACCCACTCTAGTAGCGCCACTCCATGCAGCACTCAACATGCAGGGCTCCTGCAAAACCTTGACATTTATTTAGGTGCTTACATGGGAGCAGAAATCTTCTGAGAATCTAGTCCCAGCTGTGGGGGGTGCAAGGCCTTTGGGAAATTCCAACCAGTAGCTGTAGTGTAAAGCAAGAGATCACACAACAGCCTTGGAGTAAAGCAGTATTACACACTGCTAATCCACACCCTCCATCCAGCCAAAATAAATGAAATAAAAGCTCTTTGTGCATTACACTAATGCAAAGCCCAAGGTAATACAGGGGACGTTCCCCCATGAGCCAGAATGCCTGTTCAGCTGAGGCTGTCAGTGCTGACGATCAGGGCACGACGGAGCATACTGAGGAAGAAGTGTCAGGGGCAGAAAGGGAGGCAGAGTAGGAAAAGTTTCCTACAGGCCAGAGGACACTGTCATCCCATCTGTCAGAACCACAAGCGCCACAAACTAATAATTCCTGCCTGCTCTGTGCTGGTAATGACATCCATGCTAACCTGCCTATTGCCTGCTCTGGCAAATGCCGTCTCGCCCAATCAACACAACTAAATTGTGTTTCATTTTCCTGTACCTTTCTCCCTAAAAATCCTCTGTCATGAAGCTTTTGAACTGCTCCTCTTTGGCTTTGGTTAGACCAAATGGCAAGTTGAGACCTTTGCTTTTCTACTAAATCCTTTTGATTTTACCACCTCTGGTACCTTACCATGTTTTGCCTATGAACTGAAGCAGAAGTTTGCCTGCCTCAGAAGGCAAACTCTTCAAGGAGAACAAAATCTTCTCGGGCACAAATCTGTACGGCACACAGGGGTGAGGGCTGCAAAATGCTTCCGTGAAAATGAGCTCCTAAGTCATCCCTGCTAAGTAGTAGACACAGTCATGGCTTTTTATTAGAGAAAATGATTCTGACCTATATATTCATTTAAAAAATAGATGGTGGTTGTGGAGATGAACAAGGTTGGTATTGTGGTAGTATTTAGTAGTAACTGAAGATTGATACAATTTGATGTGGTTTGGGTGCCTTGATAAGAGCTGAAGATGAATAGATATGTACAAAACAAAATTGTAGCCACAGCTAGCATGTCATCTGTTTCTGGACCAAGAAGGACTAAATAGGTACTGGAACTGAAGGACCAACCTGTAAAGGTGGCCTCCCAGAATAAAAAGTGATACACATGGTAGAAGATTGTATGGTTGCATGTTCAGCTCCTGTAAATACATTAGTGTACTTTGATCTCCAGGGTTGCCAGGCCAGCTTCCGCTTTTGTTAAATCAGATGCGCTTTTTTTTGATGAATCTGCAGTGGATGTGGTGAGTTGTTGACCATTACGCTGAGCTAAAACTACTGAGACAAGCAATTGTGGATCATCTAAGCTGAAGAGCATTAACAATTAAGCTTTGGTGGCAGTATTTGATAAAAGAAAGATACATTACCCTAACTTTGCTGAAAGGACTGCTAATGTTGTAGAGTACTGGACGTCACTCTGAGGAGAGTACGAAAGTGAACTCAGGTTAAATGAATAAAATGTGAAGGAAGTTAGTATTGAATTAAATACAAAAATGGTTGAACTGTAGGTTTAGCCTGGAAGTTAGAGATCTGAATTTTTGCATACTAACAGAAATTTTACCAGCTATTTGATGAACATATCATTGCATATGAACATGTTTGATTAGAAACCAGTGGCCAACAGTGATCCAGAGCACAAGAAAGAACACAGAAATGTACTGAGGAATGCAGAATCGACTAGCCCGTATTAGTACTGTGACAGCAAATACAGCTAAGCTATCAAGATAGTAGAAAGGCTTTATAGCTCTAATACAAATTCCCAAATTGTTTTGGCACTAAACTCAGAACTGCACAGGCAGACGCATAGGATGACTCTGAACACGATAGGAACACAAATAGCTGCTTTTGCTGAAACACAGAAATGCTATCCTTAGTACTAAATGGAAAAAACATGATTTGGGGAGACATCAGTAAAAAAGCCAAGTGTTGTCAGGTGAGAAAATGAGGTCAAAGTAAAAGAGATGTACTTTCTTCTAATGTTTAAGGAGGCAGAACCAAAGATGAGTTTCAGACTGGCAGAAAAAATTGAGGGAGATAAAATGATGCAGGAATCTGATTGAGACTGCAGCTAAATCAAAGAGGTAGGAATTAATGATCTACCCTGAGGTATAATACACATGGCATAGTTTAGGTGGCCCAGCAGAAGCAGCGAATCAAGCCTAGGGTGAGGTTTGGAATCAGGAAAACTGAAAAGGAAAGAAAGGAAAAAAAAAAGGATCAATTTATTGCAGAAGGAGAAAAGTTTATAATAAATGGGAGGCACAGTATAATGCAAAGTGAATATGTGGGATTAGCTAGATGTATTGTTTTCTTCTTGAGCAATATGACTGAACACAAATATAGCTTCTATATATGGAAAAAGTAGCAGGGCTTTGCAGGAAGAGCTTTAATGTCATATTAAAATACGGTTCTCAACCTAGAACTTGAGGTAAAACACTGCCGTTGTCACCCCCCTCACCAAAATGATACCAGGGAGACCGAGTTAGACCAGCTGATACACTGTGCTTTCCTACCACCACACAAACATCTAAACCAAAAACTTTATCTAATTATCTGCTACGGCTAGTCTAAATGGTATCCCAAACCATGCAATTAATGTTACTCGATCCTCTTTGTCCTTAGTCTGCCCTACATGTATGGCACTTGAGGACAAAAATGAGTTTAGGTTGAATGGGGAAGTAATCCATTCCCTTCACTGATGTATGTTAACGCTGTTAGAGCGTACACAGATGATACTATATTCTATTTGATCTACCTGACTTCATCTCAAGTATTTTAAAGGATGGTCATGGTCAGTGGAGGAAAACATCAAACAAGAAGCTTTAACTGAGATGAGAGTATGCCTGAAGGGAAAATGCAGGTTAAAATTGTTGATGCTTTTTACAAATTATAGGAACTGAATCATCTATTCCCTTTCCTCCTACCGCCAAATCAAACAATGTACAACTAGAACCCTAGAACCAAGAGAACTGTCCTTTTGAGATAGAAACAGCACGTGATCATTAATATATAGCTTATATTTTTTATGCTGTATCAAGCCATGTATCCACTTTTTCCTGGGTCATAACCAGTTACAACCAGGAGACAGATAGCTTCCTAATGAAATGGAAGCGTTATGATATCTGACTTTTATCGCTATTATTGAGCCAGCAGACTTCCCTGCTCGCTAGGTCTATTTCAGAGCCTATGAGATAAATCCTTTTGGGTAAAAAGCACTGGAGGAATTAAGTGGTATTAGAGACATACATGTCTATGCAGATCCCCGTGTATTCTAAGGCTCTTCCTAACAATTTAAAACACCCTTTTAAAAGATACACCCAGTGTACAAAAATGATCTCCAGAAATCCCTCATTGGGCAGTATTTAATTGTACCTCTTATAGCAATTCCTCTTCCAAGACAGGGACTGCAAGACGTGTCAGAAACTTGGTTGCCTTTGACTTAAATGTGTTTAGACTTTCCAGCAATGTAAGAGGTAACGCTCTTTGCCTAGTACAACACACGTACAGTACTAGGCACTTCTGTTTGGAGAGATCTGAATACATTATCCTTAATGAAGAGAGAAAAGGTGAGAGTTTCAGCCCGTTTGCTCCTTTACACCAGATAAAAAGGAAAGAATAAATTAAAACCACCCTCAGTATCCTGTATCCAGCTGACAGAGATTGCTGGAAGCACAGCGGAGGCCAGCTGTGAGGATCCCGTTTTCCCTGTGGCACGTATTGGCAGGAACAGGGCTTGGAGCAGCAAGGAAAGGAAAAAGGCACAAGTCTGGGCAGGGTAACGTTGGGGTGTTTATGAAGACTGCAGGACTTTCTTAATTACATCATTGACTTCTCCAGCACCCCAAATCAGGGTGACCTAAAGCTCTAAGGCAACTTCTCACTCTGGAGTAACTCTGATTTTTGTCTTTTTAATTACATTATTGGCATAATGGATAATCAATTAGAATCACATAAAATATGGAGGAAACATCCAGAAATTTAAGTTACTTAGAGGAAAGGGACATTTCATAAATGTAGCAATAAATGTGAACTTTAAAGTAGAATATTCTTTTTTTTAATTCAATAAGTGGAAACATAGCAAGGAGAAACAAATGTTGGAAGTGTAATCCTGAAAACTCTTGACTTGTTGAATGATATGTGAATGAATTGTGAAAACCTAGGGACATGTCAGGGTCAATGGAGAACGCACTGTGATTGTACATGAATGGGTTATGAAACTTACTGAAGAGCTGATGTACAGGCTAGGCCAGAGTAATTGCAATAATTATATGTAACTATTAACATATTTATTCATCTTGATGGCAAGATTTACTTTGACGGAAATGTTAACAGGCATTTGATGGAGGAAGAAAGTAAAACTTGCATACTAGAGATTCCTGGAGACAGGTAATAGTGGTTGATCTTACTTAGAACTGGAGCAGACTCTTCCACAGTGACAGAGTGATCTTACGTGCCCACTAGACAGAAGGAAGACCAGTGAGTCAAATCATGTCTACCTTTCCCTCCCATGGCAATACTAATTTCCTGTCCTTCCGTAAGGATCTCTAATCCATCCCAGCTGCATTTGCCTTTTAAATACTTCAAAATCCACTTTTTACTGCAATGCTTGAAAAAAACACTTTGCCAAAGGTACCTAGCTTGATTGGTAATTGAGGAGAAATTATTTTATTTATAGTTAAATAGATCGTACATAAACCAGACCTAGTAATAACTGAAACTACTTTGATTCACAGCTACCCCATTGCACATAGTTGCTGTGAACGTATGACTATGTCACTTTTGCTCGTATCTTCTCTAGTCTTCCCCTTTTCATTGCTTCCCACCCTTGCTAATCGTATTGCTTCTTAAATTAAGTCTTCTGTAAACCTGATCAGTATTTGAGTTTTGAGTCTTCTCTGCATCAGTCTTGGATTGTGCTTTGGAAATATCGTTTCCCTGCACGCTCAGTCTTACAGCATCTGATGCATCAGCCTCCTCATTGCGAATGGATCATTCGGGCACTATGGGTTGGACTCATCTCACCTGACTTTACCTTTTAACATATAAATCTGAGTCAAGGGAGGTAGATAAGAATCTTTAAGATGCCATTCACACCTGTCTGTGACCTGTACTCTAAAGCAGATTATGTTATTGACAGCTCAAGTTTGGTCTCCCCCAGGACCACTGCGCAAGGAAACGGCCATTGTACATATGTAAATGTACATATGTATATGCATGTATTCATTTTGAAGTCTACCCTGGGAAGCAAAAATCATTCGGAAACTTCCAGTGTTTTGTTAGGAAAAACGAATGGGTTGTTTGAGTCGGATCAAATGCAGAGGAAGGTCAGGTGAACTGACGGTGCTGAAGTGATTGCTGTGGGGCGTAGTGGCCAAGGAAGAGTATCAGCCAAAGTGACCAGTGAACTCGATGCTGGAGGCTTAGCATGGGTGTATCTAAGCATGGGGGCCATATATTATCTGTAGACTCATATATCACTCTGGACCGAGCAGGATGCAGACAGATACTTGAAATACAGATTTGATAACAGCAGAAATGAAAGATGAGTAACCCTAAAATACCTAAATATAAAAAAGACATTTATCATGGCTGAAACAGGAAGCGAACCACAGGAATGAAGATAGAATTATACACAGCGATGACTTTCATATGGTAGGAAAACGTGGGAGCTTAGTACCTCTGTCAGTGCGTGAAAACATACACTCCGTAAAGGTCCATTTCTTTTACATGCTCTACGAGTCTGCTGTGACTCCATTGTTTTACAGTCACAGCACGGCACGAACGGGAAGCTCGAGTGTTCCTGTTTCATTGAACTTTCTCTTTTGTCCATAGTCTGCAGCAGATTTGGCAGTGGTGGGTTTTAGCGGCTGAGATTCTCCAGACAGGAGAAGGAACGATGAGGGGAGCAACAAAAAGCTAATTGTGAGGCTGACTTTAACAAAGAGAAAGGCTAAAAAGCTCCAGTCATTGAAGTCAAAATATTTAGAAGTGTTCCCAGAGGATACATTTAATTTCTGATTCAGAACAAGACTAATGTACCATTTAACCTACAAGTTTACATGAGACTTAAATGATACACCGTAGGAACTCTCTCCAAAGAGATACAAAGCTCTAAAACTTGCAGCGTGAATTGAATGGTACATGAAGACATTCATATTTTTGAGGTAAACATATTATTGGTGTTCTCGGTACCATGCTTTTAAAGATGCAAAATCAATACCTATTTTAGGTGACTATTTATTCACTCATACTAGTGCTTTTACAATAACACAGACATTTAAAGAATCATAAGATAACACCTGCAATTTGTCTAGAAGTACTAAAAGAAAATAATGTATTGTTAAACAAAATTATCAGTGTCTGAGGTCTTTGACAACTGTAAAAACAACACCCTTTCACAGGCAGCACTATTAAATAATTTTTAATTTGCAGTAATAGTGGGGTTCAGGTTCTCTAACGATCCTGTGAAAACATCCACAAAAATACTGAGAGAACATTTATTTGTGGCAATACTAATCCTAGGTGACAGACAGTGTTCTCAAGGCTTTTTTTGTTGACAAAGACAACAATAATACTTCCTCATAAATAGCTGTATAATGACTACAATCTGCAAAATCCAAAGTCATTAAAAAAATCTACATTCAGAGAACACAGTCCTCGCTCTTTCTGAAAGACAGTTTCCTTATTATGACTTTTTCCATTTTGATTGAGCCAGATGCCAACAAATTTCTTTTGGGGTCTATTCTTTAAAAACTGAGAGCAAATTATTAGCAGAAGCCAGCACCAAAATAACAACAGAGTGCAGTTTGCTATGACAAACTTGAGAAATAATTACCAGACCCCTTATGCATCTTTACTTTCTCCGTGGTTTTGCTACTGAAGAGCAGGATCATCGTTTCCATGCAGATGCTAGGGCACAGCTCCTTACTCGTAGCAGGACTTGGTTCAGCACAGCTGCGACGGGGAGTGGGGACTCACACCATCTTAATACGGCAACTGGCAATCCCTGGAACTGCAGAAGACTGGCCACAGCCTCTGGATTAATCTCGAATAGCATCATTTTGCCCTCAGGACATCAAATACTGCTGACCTCTCGTAAGTCTGACCCACGTCTTGTGATCAGGGCCAAGAAATAAACGTCAGTCTCAAATTAGCGTTCTTCAGTGTCACAACCCCATTAGAATTGGCATAAACAAAAGCAAGAAGCAATACTTTCCCCTTCCCACCTCCTGGCTTCCTCCTAGGATGGCTGTGGCCATAAAAGAAAGATCATTAAAGAGGACTTTTGCATTAATGATTGAGTGTACATTACAGTAATCAGATAATGGCTATATCAGCTTTCATTAAAGGTCTCAAGAAACCCATCTTTGCTATGCATGATAAACTAATTTCTTCTAAATACTTTGACAGTATTGTTGATTAAAGCCTTAATGTTCACTTTATCTATAAGTGCAATTGTTTATTGGTCAGTTTATTACTTTCTGTAACAGCAAACCTGAATATTAAATGGGCTTGAGCGGTGTTAAGGAAAACTCGGCATACTGAGTGATCTCTACCCTAAAGTATTTGTGTAGCTTTTTTATATGTATATATATACTTACATACAGTCCAGGTACAAAAGAAATAACCCTATTACTTGATCTCGATTATCAGCTAAAATGTCTTGGGCCATTAAGTACGAAGAGCAATAAAATAATAACATTCATTAACAATGGACGTTTCTGTCATCCTGCTTAGGATAATGCTTTGCAACTTGGAATCAAGGGGATCCAGCGGAGCAGGGATAACAGAGAGAATTTCAACACCGAAGGTATATTGGTCCTTGTTCAATTGCTTGATAATATCTCCTGGTCTGCCTATGGCATGTTTTAACAAGATCTCTGCACTCAGGGCCTTGTTTCTTCTGTTCTGCAGATGCAGCGTAAAGCAGGTGTGCATTTGCTCAAGGGGGCTAAAGTTACACCCAGGAAGGGCTGAAGCACTAACTGAAACGTAATCGTCATCCAGAGCACGTAGTAAGGTGTGCGGGGAATCGGCTGGCACGCCAGCGAGTGAGTGAGAGGTGAGAGGGCTTTCTCTGGGGGCTCATCTAGGCGGCACAGCGCTGGTTGCCATAATAACAACTCTCATGCCGGCAGGAGAGAGCAGCTTAAAATATTTGTTTGACTGCACCTTTGGACGGGACCGCACACACGTGAGAAAGGATAGCTATCTTGTTGAAACAAGAAAGTTTGCTTATGTCCCTTGTGGCGCCTTCTGTGTTTTGTTCTGCGCTGATTTTCCTGTTAAATCCTCACAATACAGTTTATCCATATTTCTTCCACTGCTCTTACCAGCTTTTGGGTTTTTTGTTAGCTTTTCACTGTGTTCATTCTTGTCCTTCTGCAGTCCAGTAGCTCACTTTTTTTTTGCTGTTCTTGGGATGTAATGTATTCTTCCGACCACCCATTGGCATCTGGGGTATCGCTTCCCTTCCCCAACATCCTCTTTCTTGAATGCCTGGGGCCACAGCTGTAAGTAGGTGAATATTGAAAAGCATTCAGGGAACTGGGGTGACAGTCATACACTGATGGAAGCTGTTATTATCTAAACCTCAGCAGTTACCTCTTCTGTGAGACCATACCTGCTGCTGAGCGTCCCGCTTTACAACGGAGATGCTCAGTTGCAGTCACCAAGATGACAGACACTGTGCTGTCAGCATCCAGCTACTTGTAGTATCTTTTAAACCACCTGATGTGTGGAGCAGCCGGCTGGCCTCCGCACCCCTGTTCGTCTGTGGATACCTCTGAAATCAGAGAAAGAAACAAATTCTGGGGACATCGATAGAGGATCAACAGTACTTCTCTGAGATCATCCGTCAGTCCTACACTGGTGCAGCATGTGGAGTCCCGTTTTTATGCCTTCTGACAGTAAAGCCGAGGGCTGATTAACGTGACCTCAGGGGACAGTAAGAAAAATGACCATCCACTGCCTGCTGGTGCTTATTGCAAGTCAGAATGATGGTCTGTAGAAGGATACGAATGCTTCTGGCGCTGAGACCATCTTTGAGTCATGATTGATTATAGTTCTTCCCAATGAAGCCTGAACCATAAATAATAGTATTGTGTGAAATCAAGTATTTGAAAAACATAAGCTTATTCCAGATGAGCCTAAATCTTTTAACAGTGAAAATGTGACAACAGATGAGGGGAGGAAAACATTTACAAAACTGGATAGTAAAATAAACACGTGCCTTTTGTTAGTGTGAGAGCTGAGATAACGGAATCTCTGGCTATTTCAATGAGAAGGTGACCAAAGCTATGCAACATCACAACTACTGAGAAAAGACTTTTATCTGGAGAAAAATCTCACTCAAATTCCCTTCCTATAGAAATCACCTGAAGCAGGTACTATTTTTTCTTTTGGTGTTTTATGAGGTAGTAAAAAAGTTGGTTTTACTTACTATTTTGGTTTCAGATGCTTGGAATAGCCTGGTGTAGCTATCCTGGGCATCCCAGGGACAAAGTCAGGGCTCAGTCAGTAGTGATGTGAGCTTATTTTTTCACTGGTGTAAGCTCCCAGAGGTGCTTGATCACAGTGATATGCACACAATGTGAAATGAAAATCTGGCTCAAGATGACTGTCATTCATCTGAAGCTGGTGTTAGATTGACAAAACTCCACTTTCTAATGAAATCCTTACTCTCCCCGATTCATTAAATGTGAAAATGGAACTCCCTCATCAAAAACTTAAGTACACAGGTAAAACAAAACCTGTCACTGCCAAGATGAGTACCAAAATTCAGAAAGCAGCTAAGGCAAGGGGGTAGAAACCTCCAGAATCTTGGCAAAGGTCACAAACTGAAGTGCTTAAAAACTAGGAGATGCCTGAGTTGAGTTTATCCATGCAATCCTTACTTTATCGGCTTGATATATATGGCCGATCAGGCTTTTAATTGCCTGATTGTAAACTAGTCTTCCCGCAGGATTGTTTCCTTATTTAGTCCATGGTCCCTTTTCAGCACCAGTCCTCTCTTTCTTCACAAAGTTGCCCCAACTCCACACATCCATATTCGAAAATTTCTACAGGTTCTCTCTGTGGTACCTGCATGCTTCTCAAACCTCAGTGAGTCTGTCTCCACACTCTGGAAGTGAGATCATCCTTGTTTTGGTAACTTGAAAAAAGAGATCACTAAATTTGTGTGCTCTGTGGCACATGCTTGCCTTTTGCTATTGTCAGGTCACTTAGCATTTCCAGTGCTGGGAATGTATTTACAGAAGAAATCTTTTTCGAAGATCAGCCAAAAAGAGACACTTCAGAGAATTTTTCCCTGCTGCACTTCTAACAATTCTCTTATTTGTGAACTAAGCTTTTTTTCTTATAGCTCAGAAATTTGTGCAATTTGGCCAAATGAGGTGTTTTCACGGTGACCAAATTTCAAACTTTTGCTTCTAAGTGCAAAGGCATTAGAGCTCCTTAGAAAAGTAGTTCTTAAACAGTTATTATTTTAGCACAGAAAATGTGTTTGTTAAGAGTGCAGTCTGGAAACCAGCTGAATGGTTTCAGAGACCACATGCCTCTCAAACAGGCAACGTTTAGTCCAAGGAGGTGAAACTCGACAAACGGAGAAGTATCTGAAAATAGGGCCTGAAAGAAAAGAAAAACTGTCAGGCATCCTGGACTAGCAGCAGTGACACAAGCCTTTCTTACAGGTTTTTGTGGGACATGCAAGCCCTGAAAGAACAAATACACTTTCTGAGTAGCTGCCCCAGAGGAGCACTTGTGTGATGCCATTTGACAAAACCAGAATACAACCCCCTTAGCACCGAGGAGCCCGAAAGCTGATTAGGTGAACAAGGCCACGCTTGCTGCATACTGGCCAGGGAGTGCTTATTCTAAACCCCCTTGTTAGCTGCTGGCATGACGTTGCTGGCATGTCATTTAGATTCACACAGCATTTGCAGGGTAAAAGCCACTCCAGCCCCCACCCCAATAAAGGGCAGTTTTTCAAGAACCAGAAAGAAATGAAACTGTGGCACTGACACGTGGGCCACCATTCACAGAGGAGAGACATCTGGAGATACTGCGGTGGTCTAAACAAACCCAGGTGTTTTAAGCAGCCAGCTCTTTGGATCCGGGTTTCAGAGCTCGGTCTGGGTCCCGTGAGGATCCCAACATCGAGGGTATGAGGATCGCTGTGGGTTGTCTTTTTCCTGGGCACTGCTGTTTCTCAGCTGGCAGCATCCCATCGAACGCAGCGCTGCGACGTTGACTTGCATCAGCGATGGATCGAGCCCTCTGGGAGTCGGCATAATTGGAGATCAGCAACCTGGACTCCTGCCTAGGAAGCAGCAGGAAAGCGGCTGTACTTGAAGCAGAATCAAACCAGATTCAAAGTAATGGGAATATTTAAGCTGTGACAACTTTTAAAAAAATCGCTCTGCTACGTTATTTTAGTAAATATTTGTAGGTGTCTGTAATAGGGGGGTAATCACTGCATTTCCTTTCAAACAAAAGCAAGGAGAGCAGTTTTCACTAATACTGGATGATAAGCAAGGCATTCTAATGGATGGTTTTAACCTTATTTTTGCTGGCAGATTATGTGTTACAGCAGTTCTCAGGTGTCTTTTCTTGCAGCATCCAAAAACTAGTTTGTGCTTGGTCTTTTCCTTTACTGATGCAAGAACTCTACAGCAGCTGGCAAGCAGCGAGGTGTCCCTCTTTGGCAGGGAGCTGGGATGGGCTGCATGTGTGGAAGGCGGCGGGGGCAGGCATGGGGGAGGTGTTCAGGAGGTGCCTGGCCACAGCCATGAGAAGGAGGAATGGTACATATGTGCCAGCAGAGAGGTGGGCATCTACAGATAAAGGAAGGAGGGTGCCCAGCACTGCTGGAAGTTGCAGAGGTGAACCGCAGCTCAGAGGGGCTGGGTTTGGTATCATGGCGGTGCAAACAGGCAGCTTTCAGGTTAGATTGGAGGCCAGATCCCAGAGACTCCATAGAATAATTTGTAGTTCAAAGGATGTTAAAGAGTTATGAGGGATTCCAGGCAACCGGGTGCAGGTGTGCTGTTATTGTTGTGGACGGTGTACAAGACATTTCTGTACACGTTTCCATGTGTTTCTTGCACCAATGAAATAAAAAGGGAACTTTGAGAAAGCTCGTGCATCTCTTTCTTCAGTTTACCTCCTGTCCCAGAAGGGGAGGACTGTACATTCAGAGTGCCCACAAGACTGGTGCTAGAAGAAAGGCTGTGCTAGAAATGCGTCTCTTCTCGAGGGTGGAAAACAGCTGAGCCACCATTTCCATTTTCGTCAAGGGGTAAGGCACGGAGCTGGGGGCAGGTAAAGGAACGTGGTGCAAGGTGGGAGACCTCCTAAGGAGAAAGCGAGGGGAGCAGAGGCAGCTGCTTTTCCAGTCCCCATCCGCAGTTCTTGTGTAGCAGAGGCCCACGCCCCAAGGGTAGCCTGCTCAGGACATGTGCCAGGAGCACCCAGGAGAGAGCCAGAGTCACAGCATGTGCCATCAGGGACATTTTAGAGCTCCTGATCCCAGCAGAAGGGAACCCAAATGCAGCAGCCAAGCGAGAGTGCAGTCCCGATGGTGGATTTGTGGGCTTTAGGAGCCCTAGGAAAACAGCACACAAAAGGAAAGAGGAATAATATTAGAAAAAAAAGACCCAGCTAGCAGTCTGTAATGAACTACTGCATTCCCCAAGGGCTCGCTTCACCTCCTTTTTCTAATTCTGGTGCAATGCTTATAATACTGATGGATCAGGGTAGGTTTACAATGGCCAGTTTGCAGGTAACATGGAAGAGCTAGTCAGAGAATGAACAGGAACAGAAAGTGAATTTCAGCTTGTTTCTTTTTCTTGCAACTTTCTTTCAGAACAACCTCAATATATACAAGGGCAGGGCAGCTCCCATGTTCACAATGTTGCAACATACTGCTCTCCCTGCGTTCCTGCTAAAAATGAAACCGGAATGGTTTCTGGATAAAAAACAGAGCCTGCAATTTTTAACTTTCTGTCCCTCCCATCAAAGCACGGATTATGGTGAAAAGGACAATCTGGAATTGCTTTCTTAAGACTCATCATGAGAAAGTTGTAGCTGGAAGGCTGGCTACCTCACCGACAAACACCTGTACATTTTCCACTCTTCCAGTCCTCCTCGGCTCCCAGGCTCAGGGCAGACTGCAGGATAAAACAGATTTGTATCTGAAAACAAAAAAACCCGCTACTGAGCAAAAGGTTTCAGAGGAAATCCATCTCAATTGGATTCCACACCTCTTCCCCAACACCAGAAAAGTATACAAGTTTTCCAGGCTGGAGCAGAAAGCTTATATATAGCACTGCAATTTAATTCACATGACAATTAAAAAATATATGAAACGGTCTTCCTTATGCATGAGAAAAGATTATCAGAGTTTTCCCCTTTTCCTCTTTT
This sequence comes from Burhinus bistriatus, assembly GCA_013397275.1. NCBI lineage: Eukaryota > Metazoa > Chordata > Aves > Charadriiformes > Burhinidae > Burhinus > Burhinus bistriatus. Next base: position 984,222 of record VYXH01002319.1, read on the forward strand.
AGGCTATTAAAAATGTAACTCCTTCAAGAGTAATAAATTAACTCGGAAAGGATTGCTTAAGTGAGACCCGGGTTGTGATTAAAGGAAGTTTGGAGTTTGGGAGAAGTCTGTGTTTGAAAAACGTCCTCAGTGTTTGGAGTATCGCATATGGCTTTTGACAACTAATTTGGGAGAAAAGTGGTAGGGAAGGAACCTCAACAGGAAAAGCGCTTGTTTTTTGTCACTTTGTGACATTGCCGAAACATCGTTTCCCCTCATTTGTATTTTCCCCCATAAGTTCATATTAAAATGTATCAAAGCAGAAAAGACTTTGAAAAAGGCAGCGGAACTGTCATGCGGGATGATGCTAACTAGTCGGGAGGTTACGCTTTATTATGTAAATACATGTTTGGGGGTATTTTAGAATGCATATCGTGTGGTTAGAGGCAGATGAGTAGTTTGATAAACTGTACCGGTTCCAAATAAAGCATACCAATCCATAACATAAATGCCACTGGTGTGACTTCTCGGAGATCTGCGAGCTACCCTATCGACCATAACTGTCCCTCCTCCGTACCAATCAGTCTCACTTGTTGGAGTATTAACCACGAGGCTGCTGGTCCTCACCAAATCCCACTGCCGAAATCCACCTCTTTTCACTGCTCCTGGGAAAAGGTTCCTGTGACGCTTTCCGGCACACAGTTCCCTAGGGTTGAGCACCCCGAGCTCGAATTCAGATTGGAGTAGAAGGAAATAAAACTTCAGTCTGTGAATAAAGCCTTCATTTACTTACATGTAAAGCCAATGAAATGGTACGACTTTCCCTTCTTTTTCTGTAATTTACAAACGGCTAAAATGATTTCCCTGGCAGAGGCTTCCATTTCTTAACTGCTTAGTGCCCGCGCTGGCTGCACCAGGCTGCAGCAACGTCTCTGTAGGTGCCAGCGCTCGCTCTGGAGGCACCAAGAGGAGCTGGATGAAGAACTTGCGATGCATAATTTATCCAGTGAATATAGGCCCTTTTTTGTGCTTGCGGAAACTCCGGGGAAGGCAGGTGGGTTTGGTTGGGTTTCTGTTTCTTTGTGGGTTTGTTTTTTTTTTAACACTTAGTTGTTGAAATTCTTTAAGGAACTGCTGGGTGTGTGCACGCAGCATCTGTATGTCAGTGGCTTGTTGAGAGAAGCGTTTCGACTGGTGGCAGCGGAGGTGTGGGGTACGCGTGGCCTGCGGGGACAGGTGCCACGCACCTCCTGGCCTCTGGCACAAGCGGCCTCGCAGGGAAAACGTTCGGGAAGCGCTTCCAGTGATTGCCGAGACCCTTGTGTAACATCCAGGATTCAGCCGGCTGCCATTTCGCCTAAATATGCCTGAAATCTGAAATAACAG